>OU015491.1:46506703-46881703 GCA_907164885.2 Dolomedes plantarius | reverse complement strand
TTGTGTAAAATTAGGGAGGTGAACTCCAAAGGGAACTATGCGTTTATAAATAAAAATAACAACATTTATTATACAATATTTTACAAGAAAAGGTCGGGTTTACATATTATATTTAAGATCTTGGCTATACATATTTTAACAGAATTGGGGCATACTTCATCCGCTTCCTGCGGCATAACCATTACGGGTCGAGTGAAATAAAGTCTCGTAATCTCTCAAAAGGCATGAGCACTATTTAAAAGGGGAAGAAATGATCAACCTGGGGAGTTTTTGATGAAACAGCAGAGCATGGCGTCGTTGAGGCACTTCTACCGGAGGAGGCTTTAGGCATCGGGCTAAAAGTCATGGGGCCCTTCATTGGAGGAGGCGGAAGAATCGGCGCTGACGGTTGAACACGGACATCTCGCCAATTTACGGGGCGTCTTTTTTTTCCCAGGCTTTCTTCGCAGCTCATTTTAATAATTCATGTTACCGCATGTTTTAATAATTCCTTCACTGTTAGTGCCATTTTCTAATCTTAAAAAAAATTTCTATAATCAATATTGTATCCAAACTTATCCTTCCTACTCCTATTCGTGCGCTCTCATTTGCTTTATTCACTCTTATTAGCGCCCCTTGCAATTTTTTTTTATTTTGAGTACCTATTCTTATCTAACATTACCGCAGTATCTCTAATATTTTTGTTTTGCTACAAACTTCACACCCTTCAATATACTATATAATAACTAACGTTTCTTTCCCTCTATCATTATATTCTTACACATTCTTTATGACTTTTCTACCTAATATTTCAACACTGCGACTCAATATCCAATTCATAGTAATCATTCCTACATTCTATACTCATAACACTTAAATACTCGTATCAATCCAAACATCAAAAATTTTATCTTTCATTAAAATTTTAGTGATTCTAACCCCATTTCGCGCATCTGACTATCGATAATCATCTTTTATTTAATTGCCTCTACCTCAATTTTTTATGGAATTATCTTATTTTAATTTGCCCAATTTACGATGTCTTTGCAACACATTCGCGACACAATTCTACCTATCTCTGAATTTATCATCACAATTAATTTCACACACTTCATATAACTGATAATTCGTTTACACATTCTAACTCAATATTTAAAAAAATTCAATATCATCAAATATACTCAATATTAACTCAAATTATCAAATATTAACTCAAATATTGCCAAATATTTAATACCACATTTCTAATCATTCAAAATACCTTTTTCAATGCAACAGATCAATTCATCAATTAAACCAGAGTTCCGCAAAACCTCCCATAAAGTTTCGTTTGCACGGCGCCAAATGTGGCAGTGAAAGTTGTATAATTAATTTATTAAATGATTGGGAGTTATTTTATTATTAATTATATTTATTATTAATGATGATTATGACTTTAGTAATTTATTGGTTAAAGATTGTGGTTAGTACATTGATGTGCTTCCCAAATAATGGAAATAACTCTGGTTTATATTGACAAATTAATTTATTGAATATTAACGCACATAAATAATACACTACAATATTACTAAATATTTCATCCTTCCTCTACACATACTATATGTATACACTCATAATCAAACTAATCATCACACTTTAAATCGATTTTGCGCGTTCAATTACTTACTACTTATTCTTCTAATACATATACTTTACACCCTTAATTAATAATTGTCATCACTCTACTGCTTGGCGCGCACTATCGTTCTATATATACTTAATCAATATTTAGCGTTACTGCAACATCTATCAATATCCGCATTATCATTCATTACTTAGGACAAGGTAGCATGGCTTACGATAAAATTGGGAAATAACAGACAATACCTCCGTTTGATGATACGTCGGGCACTGTTGACATCATACCGCTGGCAGTCGCATCTTGGTCTTAGACATCTCAAGAGTGGGATCGCAGGGCTTGGTTGATCACTGGGGTCTCGTCTTCGGTTTACGCTCATTCATCTGTCGGTAGTATCGTGTTCTTTAACATCTCACAGGTGGGACCACAGGGCTTAACTTGATTTCTGGTGCCTCGTCTCGAATTGTAGCTCATTCATCTGGCAGAAGTATCGTGTTCAATATTTTTCTATATGGGCTAATCCGTTTCCATCTCTATCAACTCTATCTCTATTTTCTCAATCCATCTCCATAAACCGTCAAATCATTTCAGTCTATCTCTATCAACCTTCAAGTCTCAGTCTATCTGTTTGCAGCCTCTTTTTTTTCTTTTACTCAAAATGTCTTCCATTACTTAATTCTTCGTCCCGCCCACTCTGAAATTTCATTGGTGTCTCCAGTCCCTTTTCACAACATCCACACACCATCATTCGCTTGGGTTTTTAATTATTACTTCTTTGGTGACCATCCTAGTTAAGGGGCGTATCTCTCTTCCTGACCGCTATTTCGTTGTTCCCACGGATGGGTTTCCTCTTCTTGTGAGGTCCACTTTTATGACCCTCAATAAATTCTGCCTCCCTGACTTGCAAGACTTTTATATCTCCTTTTATTTTCTTCCCTCTTTTGCGTTCTGAGCCCTCTTTCAGCGATTCGTTTATGGCCTAAAATTGCTCTTCACTATTATTTATCATCATATCTTCCAATTAACTTGCTTTCTATACCTATTTCTTTGTGCGCTTTCACGATGTCGCGAAACTCTGCGACACTGCGCACGTGGAAAAGACGTGCCTAACCGACTTATTTTATGTTAGTACATATGTGCAATCCGTCACGAGTCACGACAGGTTCGCTTAATCTTGTAAAGTGAAAATTGGAAACAAAAATATAAAGTGGTTATAGTTATCTGGAAAGATATTGTCTAGAATATTTCCAAATTCTTATGTGGAAACCGATTCTGATGAAGAGCAAATCGAAGAAACTACTCATCAGAGTAAGGGCCTGTTCACATAGGAGTTCGTTCCGTTGCGTTGCGTTAAGGAAAAGATGACGTTGAGACGAAAATAAACCAATCATATGCCTCCAAACGATTAGCAATGAAATTTTTAACGCCTATGATTGGTTTATTTTCGTCTCAACGTCATATTTTCTTTAACGCAACGCAACGGACTCCTATGTGAACAGGCCCTAATGCTTTTTTAAAGGAAGCCATGGAAAAATCAATTCATAAGTTTCTTGAAGACCCTGAAGAAAAACTTACAAATCCAAAGACACTGAAAGCTGAATTTTCATTATTTGAGGCAACAAATAAAAGAACAAAAAACTTAGATTTGTTATTTGATGCCCCGAAAACTATAAAACCAAGCTCAGTAGTTAGTGAACGAGCATTTTGAATTTCAGGCAATATTGTGTCCAAAATAAGAACAAGACCGTTCAGTGGATATTTTATGTTTTTTAAAATCCTATTTTCTTAGGAGAAATTAAAATTAGTGAAATAAATATAAATATTATTTGAAATTTGAAATTTTTGTTTGAGTTTTCGTTATTTTGTGTAAGTAATGTGTAATCCTTAATTTTTTTTTATATTTTGACTTGTGATATTGATTTGTTTTTTGTTATTTTATATAAATTAAATAAAATATTTTTCCCTATTATATTTTTTTTACAAAAATTCGAAAACCGGCTAAAACCGGTTTTTCAAAAAGTAGGTTTTTGTATAAACCCTAATCTCAATCCTCTGGTATTCTTAAAAAAAATGGTGGGGACGAACTCTCGACTAACCCATTGGGCGCTATGTCTCCAGCAATATAATTTTGAGATGGAACATAAGCCGGGTAAACTGCATGGAAAAGCAGACGGGCTTAGAAGGACAAAGTGACAAAAGTTAATTGTCGCAGGGTTGTAAATATTTATAGGAAAAATGTATAACTTGTGCTGAATTAAATTTTGTTCCCCTTAACACGTGCCTAAATGCAGTGCCATAGACTTAAAAATTGGCCTATAGTTAAGATTTTAAGTGTTTGTATTATTTTATCTAAGTGTGATATCTGTAATTTAATCTCATGTAATTTAAGTGTTATGTACTCAAAAAGGGCGCATATTATATCTTGGGTGTATTTTGTTGTTGTTGTTGTTGTTGTGAAATGTGATGTATGTTAGTTATATAGGAATTAAATGTCCTGTACGTATCTTGTACGGTTATGGTTTATGGTTGTAATTTTAAATGCTATGATGTGTCATTGTGATTGAATAGATCATGTTAGCTACCAGTTTTGTGATTACACGGGTTGAAGTACAGAATTGTAGGTTCTGTTCGAAATGCAGGGTCAGAGCATCCAGCCAAGCCAATTAAGTACGGCAATATTAAAACAAATCTCTCAGAGCGTAATGTGAATGCCAAAGAAAAATTGTAATTCCAAAACTGAGTACGCGTAATTATAACTTTTTAACGTAAATATTGACACAGAAAGCAGTTAATGCTTGTCCAGAAATTTAAGAGTGGGAAGATAGATCCCTCGAATGTTAATCTCTCTGGGGGAACTTAAGAGAACTCAATCTCATGTCTGAATTTTGGTTTCGATATCCGAACATTGGATATCCCAAAGAAAACCTTTTGAATCACTTAAGGGGGGGGAGAGCTATGATAACGTGAAGAAATGTATATTTTTTATATGGATGTATGTATGTGGTCTTGTCTGTCAACTTTTTCAGAAGAGCTTTCGGCAAGAGAAATTAAGGACCGGAAGTCCGATTCACACTAATCTGGACCACATGGCTGGGGAATAAGAAAGCGGACGGCTGAACATCATTTAGGTTCCTGGTTTCCAATTAGGGAAGCCCTATTGTTGTCCCATTGATTGTTCCAAACAGACCGTCCAGTTTGGAAGGGTAGAAAGACGCTCCCTCCGGCTAGCCAGATGATGAAACCGAAAGCGCCGATCGTGGGAACGTCAGATAGAAAAATTCGAGAAAAGGAATTTTCCGGAGCCTTCCGAAAAGACGAAAGAGAATAAAAGACAGGACTCAGACGGTGGAGGGGCAGACCAGAGCCAAAGACTGCCGGGTGATCTTCCGGTGAGACGTTATAAGCTGCGAGCATTTTGTTTCGGTGTTTTGGCTATGTATTTTTTAGCCATGAGACTGGCCCTCTCTACTCGTATTTGTAGAGTGCATGTCTCCTAATCTTTGTTGTAAATTTGTAGATACTATCATACATATATTATCTAGTAGTCCAATAAAATACTTTAATTTAATATAGAGTCTCTGGTCTTTTATTTTCCATGATGAGTATCTCATTTATTTTGGTTGCTGTGGGCCACGACTCCATAGTATATGTATATATGTATACATAAAAAAAAATTCATTTTTAACCATTTGCGACTGCCGCACGTTTTCAATTTTAAAAATTTACTTTTGTAGTTTGCATTTTGAGATAAAAATTGGCAACTTCAGAAAAATCGTCTGCTACTATTTTGTTTTGATTCGAAGGTAAAGTAAAAGATTTATTTTGAAAATGACTCCTGAAATTGATAGATGGCTCGAATGTTACGTAACTGCGCTTTCCGGGGAGAAATATTCGTATCAACAAATTATAAAGCAGTGTAAAAACAGCGGTTATGGCATTTCAAAAAAAGGTATTTATAGTATATTTATTAAATTTGAAAGGGAAAAAAAAGTCTAACTGAAAGTCAATTGAAAACATGACCGCGAAATCTCATCCTAAGACTGTTCGAACGCAGGTAAATATCAAGAAAGGGAAGTCTCTGATCCTAAAAGAATTTCCGCCGACTCAAATATGCGTTGCATCGAAACTAGGAATATCATCTGGCACTGTAAGTAAAATCATTCATAACGATTTGAAGTTAAGATAGATGTTTAAACCTAAAGTTCATCTGCTTTTGCCAAAGCATATTGCTGAAAGAAAAACAAATTGTAGAAAATTATATGAAAAACACCTAGCTGCTGAAAAATGGAAATTTGTGGTAACACTCGATGAGACATGGGTGTATTTAAGTAACTGTAATAAAAAAGTGATTAATTTTCTATTTCTCAACTGACGGGAATGACCGTACGAAATGGCTTCGTCAGTTTACAGAAAAGTTCCCAAAGGGATTCATGAAGTTGCAGGATTTTGTTACAACGGCAAATTAAAAATCAAAAAGTCTCTAATGCCAAAATTTACTCACTCTACTATCAGCATAATATTTTAGAACCAATTTTTGAAGAAAAAATCTCAGCCTTTTATGGAAAGGACATTGATAAAATTGAGCTTCATATGGACAAAGCCTCTAGTGACACATCTAAATCAACTGCCGCTTATTTAGCAAAGAAAAAATCGGAAACAGGAATAAAGTGTATCCCATTTAATGAAATACCTGTAAAATTACCCATCGCTTCTCCAATGGATTTTTGCGCTTTCGGTTTATTAAAACGAGCCTTAGGAAAACGGTATCCAAGAACACTGAACGGACTTAGGAAAACGGTCCACGAGGAATGGGGTAAAATTGACATGACAGTACTAAGAAAAAGTTTACTTTCATGGAAAATTCGAGCTAGAGCTATTATCAAGACCCATGGTTATCAGATAGAAGCAAATCGCCGCAAAATGTAAGGCATTTATACATAAAACTTAATTACAAATCGTTTCCATAAAGTGGAAACAACCTTCTGTGTGTGTATATATATATATATATAGAGAGAGATAGATAAATAAAAAATATAGATATGTAAGCGTGTGCGTGATATTAAAATTAGAGGAAGCATTTCTTGGAAGCGAGTTGGGGAGGAGATAAGCCCTTCTTTCGGATAAAGAATAGAGCAATGAGTATTCAAAATTGAATCGCTAAGGGCTTAATTTTGTAATTGGCTCCGCGATGACAGATTCAAAGAGAGTGGACGCAGAAATTGCTTTCGTTTGATTCCCGGCATTCTCTCGTAGGCTAGAAGGAAAGAATGAGTAAAACTTTCTGGCTAGTTTACATAATAGCATGCGCGTTCAGGAATGGCATGGCGTCTCAACTAAAGAGAACCGCTGCTTGCGAGAGAGAGATTTTGAATCTTGGTAATTTTGAAGTTGATTTGTCGCTTTGACAGGTATTCGGCTCTAGTGGTTCGAATTAATTTGCTGGGATTGTTAAGTTGAGACACTGATTCCTTCAAATATAATTTTTCAATAATGTAGCAAAATTTCTCATGGATAATATTTGGATAATTCTTCAAAATAGAGTTCAAATATAATTAATTAATCATCAGTAATGTAGGGAAAATTCACATGATTTAGGGACAGTTCATATAGAATCCGTCAGCGTTAGCGTTACTCGTATTGACATATTTTAAACCAATCACAGACCTTAAAAATTTCGTAGCTAATCGTTTGGAGGTTTGTAATTGGTTTAAAATACGTCAATAACGAGTAACGCTGTCGCTGGCAAATTCTATGTGAACTGACCATTACGCGTAGAAAATCTTCAAAATTTCCTGAAAATAAATATAATATATTAATAACTTATTAAAAGAAATAATTTAATTTATATCTTTAATAAAACTGCAAAAAAATCAAATACACGACAAGTGGAATGTCTTCAAAAGTTCATTCAAATAAAATAATTCATAATCAACAAACACGCAGAAAATACAAATAATTTGTGGAAATTCTTCAGAAAATCATTGAATTCCATTTTCTCGCGACTCCTAATAATGCGGTAAAAATATACTAAATTATTCCCGATTGTTGCGAAATGTATGCACATGTTTCAGAAACTCTTCCATAAGTTTCCAAGCTTCATAACCGAAAAGCGGGGTAACCTTATTCTATCTTCTTTCGGAAAAGTTCGATAAGCTATATTTACTTTGAGCTATCGGATCCATTCATCAGTGACTACAGATAATAGAGCGTAACTGTAGTGGTAATGGACATTCACATTTGGACTCTGTCTACCCCATAGGCGTAGCGTGCTTCTAACTTTTTTTTTTTTTTTGGGGGGGGGGGGGGCAAGAATTGAATTCAGTTAGGGACCTCCTCAGTCATGCAATTATTGGCCATGCGTTATCATCCATGCTCTCATGACCATGCAATTATTTCATTAATCTACATTTTTGCGGAAACTGATAAAGTAGCTATTGATTTTATATTGCGTTTAAACAATACTGGAAATATTAGATTACATCTGAATGACACTGCAAATATATCATTTTCAGTGTAACAATGATAGGTTTTAGAATACTTATAAAGAAAAATATAATGTGTTGTGATGGACGGAACATATCAGGATCCGGCTCACGCGGCATCTTATGGCGGTGTCGATGCTATTTTTCGTGCTACTCGCGGAAAAGTTTCGAAGAAGGAGATAAATAAATGGTTCCAAGGTTGGGTTTGGTTTGGTTTGGTTTGGAGCACTACGGTCAACTTTTTGCTACACGAGGGTTAATTAGACCCGGACCTACAGTTTAAAGCCGATTCCGAACGGCTACAAACATCCATGCCAACAGTGGGACTCGAACCCAGCGGATCTGAACCGAATGCTAGCGCCCTAGCCATTCGGCCATCACCTGGCGAGTGATTGCAAAGTGTAGATCAGGGGTGTCAAACTCAAAGGCTACCTTGGGCCAAACAAACAAGGTTTAACTATAGGTGGGCCGCAAAATAAAATCTATATTAATAGAGACGTAGGTTTATTTACCTAATTACAGTATATTCAACATAAATATATGCATTTTGTTTAATAATAGCAAAAAAAAGAGTATCATTAAAAAAACATTTAGCGAATTCTTCCTATCTTATTATAATTCTGCGTCGGTTATTTTATTATATATTATAGTGTGCCAATATATTGGCCGGGCCACAAAAATGTTCGTCGCGGGCCGCGAGTTTGACACCCCTGGTGTAGATGCATATACCCTACACAAACCCATTCGCCGCAAATTTATCACGAATCGGGTGATAGTATAGTTGATAGATCAGCAGTGGCAAGCTGATTTGGTAGATGTTTCACATTTACATAAACATAATGAGGGTTATCGATGTATATTAACATGTATTGATATATTGTCAAAGTAAGCGTAGGCATCTTCCTGAAACAAAAGAGAGGGGTTGATATTGTGAAAGCTTTCGAGCAAATAATGAGTGAATGCAAACCCAAGTCACTTCAAACAGATCAGGGTAGTGAATTTAAAAATAAATTGTTTCAAAAGTTTCTAAAGGAGAAAAATATAAAATTTTTTTCGACGTTTAATGCTATCAAAGCATTCGCGGTTGAGTGATTCAATCGTACGTTGAAAACTAAAATGTGGAAATACTTTAGGAGTCGAAACACATACAAGTATATCGGTGTATTACAGCAGCTTGTAAAAAGTTATAATCAAACTTTTCATACGAGTATAAAGGGAGCACCTGCAGAGGTGAATTTAAAAACCGAAAGTGATGTTTGGTTTACACTGTATGGAGAAGTCAATCCTGCGATTTCCAAATGTGTAATTAGCGTAGGTGATGTGGTTCGTGTTTCCAAGAAAAAGTTAACCTTTGAAAAAGGATGTGAAACCAACTGGACGGAAGAACTATTTGTGGTGACAGAGTGTGCATCATAGAAAGAGAAAACCACCTGTTTATAGAATTTCAGATTTATTGGGTGAACTAATATTAGGAACGTGTTATGTGCAAGAGTTGTAAAAAGTAAGATTAAAAGATGAATGTCGAATTGAAAAAATTTTAAAGAAACGTGTGCGAAAAAAGCAAGTAGAGTACTTTAAAAGTACAGCGGATACCCTAACAAGTTTAATCAATGGATTCCCGCTCCCAGTTTGCAAGCCAAATAAAGAGTGCTAACAAATCTAACATAGTTCATTTATATTAAGATGAGTTTCTACATCATGTTGCCAAGCGATAGCTCTATGAATAATTTTACAGAAAATAAAATTTCCCATTTCATAACGCGCTTACCTGTCCCATCGAATTAAAAGTAGATTGGGAAGTTGGTTTGACAAAGTTCATATACCCTCACACATGGTATGATGTAAAGGCACAGAATAATTTAATAGGATTTGACTTAAATGGTGGGAAAGAGTTGGGTAGACGAATCCCTCCAGGATATTACGAAACGGTACCAGACATTTTAAAAGCTATAACTATAAAGGATCATCAAAATAAAATATTTTTTAATTTTAACAATGCGACCAAGCATGTTCGCATAAAAGTAAAAAATAAGGCAAGAGTGATTTTACACGACGACATAGCACAAATGTTAGGTTTTGATCCTATGGAAATCAACTCTATAGACGATAGTCAGGAAATTGTGGTAGATAGTCCATTTGTGGCATGCCCTGGCGCACATTATCGATTATTGCTTTTATATTCAGAAAATTGTGGAACCTTAAATTATAGGTGATGTTTTAGCCCCACTCTTACGCATCGTAAATGTTACCGGAAGTGTCGGAGAAGTGGTTAGTGCACAGTATGATAGACCCCATTACTTACCTGTGAATCGGAAAATTATAGACACCGGAAATTGTTTTAAGAACGCACACAGGATCTTTAACGCCATTTGATTGAAGATCAAATGGCGTAATTTGATCGTGAAAGTGAAACGTGAAACTTCACTTTCGTCAAAAGTACTTATCATATACATCATCGTTTTAAAATGATACGTGAAACTTCACTTTCGTCAAAAGTACTTATCATAATGTACGTCCCTTATCAATGCTGTCAAAAATCTTTCGAAGATTATTATATGCAACAAACAGGCCATGGATTGAATTACTATCAAGCAAGTCTATATCAAAGGGGATACGGTTTAGGCGGATTGTTTTGCTTTTTTTACCGTGCCGCAGTATCTCTTTTAAAATCGGGGGCGAAAGCTGTTGGAAAACAAATGTGGCATAGTGGTGTAAACTTGATTAATGACATATCACAAGGCAAAAATGTGAAAGTAGCAGCAAAACGACGTTTGAAAGAAGCTGGAAAAATATTAACAGGTAAAGCAGCTTCTAAAGTCAAGACTAGATTGGTTCTGGAAGATCAAATAAAAAGCGAAAACGTGTTAAGAAACCTGTCACTTCTCGTAGAGCTAAGAAGGAGAAAACACGCGATATTTTTTCTTAGTCATGACTTTCTTAATTTATCGCGACTCCCCCGCCTGTGTAAAATCCGAATTAGATTTGTTAACCATTCCATTTACACAAACAGCTATAGAAAAACGGCAGTTTGTGGAATATTACCCCCTTGCAAATATACGCAATGGGGGTCCTATAGAATTTAATACATCTGGCAGTGGTGAAGAATATAAAGATTTAGCCGCCTCCTATTTACATGTGAAAGCAAAAGTAGTTAAATCGGATGGGACAATTTTACCTGAAAAAGAACCGGTGGCAGCTGTGAATTTATTTTTACACTCACTGATTTCACAAGTGGATGTAAGTCTAAATGAAAGAAACATCTCCTCGTCAGCAACACTTATCCTTACAGAGCCTACATCGAAACGCTGTTAAATTATGGAGAAGATGCGAAGAAAAGTTTACTTACCTGTGAAGCCATTTTTAAAGATGAAGAACCAGAACTTGTGAACCTTGTAGCTATAAACGTCCACGCAGGATTAATATCACGTTACAAATTGATTGAAAAAAGTCAAACGGTGGATATGATTGGACAATTACATTGTGATATTTTTCAGCAGAATCGTCTGTTATTAAATTTAGTGGACCTGAAAATTAAAATGATTCGAAGTAAACCTATCTTTTGCTTGATCTTTACCAAAGCAGATGCAGATTATAAAATGACCTTGGAATATGCCTCTTTGTTTACTCGAAAAGTGAAAGTAAACCCTGGGGTTTCTCTAGGACATGCTAAGGCGTTGAAAAAGAGTTCACGAAATATCCCATTGATCGTGTATTGTGTAAAACCTATTCCGTATCCTTTTGGTCCTTTATGCAAGATAATGTATTTCCTGTTCATATGCCTAAACGTGTCATTATTGCGTGTGTTGAAAACGCTGCAATGAATGGACAATATATGCAAAATCCTTTACTATTTGCACATCATAAAGTCAACTTTTTATCGATTTATGTGGATGGTCAACCAGTACCCTCCAAACCATTAGAATTAAATTTTGACTCTAATAATTATGCACGAGCCTATTACAGTTTATTCGCAGGATTTAATCGTGATAAGGGTATTTATTTAAATAGAAAAGAATACGCCAAAGGTCATGTGTTATACGCATTCGATCTGGCCCCGGACTTGTGTGACGGATCACATTTCAACTTAGAGCATCAAGGAAATTTACGAGTGGAAATGAAATTTTCTGAAGCGCTCAGCAAAACCCTCTCCATATTAGTCTATGCAGAATTTCAAAACGTTATTGAAATTACAAAGTCGCGCTACGTATTGTGTGATTTTGCCAATTAAAAAGAAAAATGGACAGTCGACAATTGAAGCGTGTGCTTTCTTCTAATGTGCACACTAAAAAGTCATTTCTGGGAGTCTTTGCAAGCGATCAATTACCTACCAGGATTCGAAAATATCTTGCTTGTTATATATATATATATATATATATATATATATATATATATATATATATATATATATATATATATATATATATATATATATGTCAGATCCGGGAGTAGAACCGAATTCCAAATGTAATGTCCAGGGGTAATTCCAATAACTAAACGTTAACTTACCGACAATATTTATTAAAGATTAGAAATGTCGGCACATCACATGAAACTACAATATAACATAAATCATAAACTCGTCTAGTATTTAACACTGATATATTTCTAGCTTTCGTATACGGCCCGCTATGTCCGCATACGCCGGCTTCCACTCGCCGAATGTCCAGATGTGTAGACGTTCGCTCTGGTCGCTGCGTACAGCGCCCGCTGGTGGATTTTCCACTCTACATCGCTCGGCCATCAGACCTGCAGAGTCCTCGCTGCACTGGAACAAATCTGAAAAAAAGAATAAAACAGGGAGAGAGAGAGGGTATTTACAAAGAAGTGTGTGGATAGGTTAGTTTGCCCACGGTTTTAGCATATCAGCCGAAGTGTTGGTCAGGTTTGGACCTTCATGTTCTCCTAGTTTCTTAACTTCATATCTGTCCTTGGGCTTTACACGGATCACTTCGTAGGGTCCGAGAAATTTTGGTCTTAACTTCATTCCACTACCAAATTGAGTACGTTGGATAGCCACAAGATCTCCTTCTTTATAGACATGGGATTTTTTCCTTTTCTTGTCAAATCCTCTTCGGTATTCTTCTTGTATCTTTAAAATATTCTTCTTCGCCTCCTCGCGAATCTCTTTAAGGTTATTCATCATGAAATTGATTCTTTCTTCTTCTAAAATTTCTAAAATTCTGGATTCCTCTCTGCTTCTCATCTTGACTCCTGTTAGCAATTCGAATGGTGTCATTCTCGTACTTCTCGATACTGTTGAATTAATCGTTCTTTGCAAAATGTCTACATGTTTGTACCACTTGGTTGGATCGTCTAATGATAATTTGGAGAGAACTGGGATCAACGTTGCATGTAATCGCTCTACCTGTCCGTTTCCTCGTGGAACTCCTGTGGTAACTTTGATGTGTTCAATATTTTCGTACTCACAATAGTCTTGAAATTCCTTGGAAATAAATGCTCCACCACGATCAGAGATAATACGGTGAGGATTTCCAAATATCGCTTGCTGTTGTTTTAACTTCGCTATGGCATCTTGGGCGGATACTGTCTTTACGGGATATAACCATGCAAACTTTGTGAAAGCATCTATCACGCTAAAGATGTGATTGTAATTTTTGTTTGTGGTCGGAAGGGGACCAATAAAATCAACATGGTAAGTAGACAAAGGTACGTCTTCTTTAGGAATCGGATTTAAGAAACCTTCTGCTTTTCCTGCTTTCTTATTTACTAAGATACATTTAACACAGTTATTTATGACGTTTTCAACACATTTTTTAATATTGGGAAAATAAAAATCGCGTTTAACTACATCCTCAGTTTTTGCTATGCCAAAATGTCCTAACTGATGGACGTTTCTAACAACCTCAGTCTGCATCATTTGCGGTACTACCAAGACTTCTGAATCGTTTACAATTTTATATAGCACATTGTTCTTCAAAATAAAATCTGTTGTCTTACCATCTTCCAATAATTTTTTAATGGTTTCTATATACTCGTCATCTTCTTGGGATTTAATTATTTTATGTGTTATACCTTCACATGTGACACTCATAACTGGATGTCTGCTAAGTGCATCGACATGTCTCATACGTTCACCAGGGCGGTGTTTGATTTCATAATCAAATTGTTGTAGGAAAAGAGACCATCGTGCCACTTTAGGTGCTGTTTCTTTTTTATTCATGGTTTCCACGAAAGCTGAACAATCAGTATAAATTTTGAATTTTGTACCTAACAAGTAGTGTCTGAATTTTTTAAGAGCTTCTACAACGGCTAGTACTTCTAACTCATAACTACATAGCTTCTCCTCTTGTAATGAGGTTTTGCGACTCATATAATGAATTGGGTGATAATTATCATCATCGTCCTTTTGTAGCAAAATTGCTCCAAATCCTAACTTAGAGGCATCCGTATGGAGTTCTATGCTTCTCCCCGGTTTAAACAGGTGTAAAATGGGTTCATTACTTAAAAGTTCCTTGAGTTTCTGAAAGGCTTGTTTTTGATCATCATCAAACTTAAAAGGTGTTGAGGCACGCAGCAAGTCACTTAAAGGCCTCGCTATTGTAGCATAGTGTGGGATAAATTTTCTAAAAAATCCGGTTAGTCCGAAAAAACTTTGAACTTCTTTAATATTCTTAGGTTCAGGAAAATTTTGGACGGCTATTGTTTTTTCTTTAGAGGGTCGAATAGTACCTTGTTCAATAATATGTCCTAAGAATTCAATCTTCTTTTTCATAAACTTACATTTCTTTAAATTAAGCTCAAGACCGTATTTTGCTGCTGTATTTAGAACTCGTACTAATTTTTCTAAACCTTCAGTTTCATCCTCAGAGGGAATAATAATATCATCTAAGTATATAATCAAAGTACCATCCCTTAACAAATCTCTAAAAATATGATTTATATATCTCTGGAAAACCGCGGGACTGTTAGCTAACCCGAAAGGAACTTTCAAAAATTCGTATTGTCCGCTTTCTGTAACAAACGACGTGTATTTTTGGCTATTTTCATCGATGTCAACGTGAAAAAAGGCATTTTTAAGATCAAGAGTAGTAAATACCTTACCCTTCTCTAATTTATCTATAACCTCTTCTAAATTTGGCAGAGGATATTTATCCTTAATCATTTTTTTGTTTAACTGACGGTAGTCAACACATAGGCGCATTGTTCCATCTTTCTTTCTACAAATTACAACTGGTGATGAATAATTTGATACGCTTTCTTTTATAATACCTTGTTTCAACCACTCGTTGATTTGGCTTTCAACTTCTCTTTTTTCTATCAGCGGTAGACGTCTATTACGAATCGAAATTGGTTCCTCGTCCGTTAAAATTATTTTCATTTTTAAATTTGTTGTCTCTGTTTTAATCGGGTTGTAATCGGAAATTAAGTTATTTAATTCATCTTTTATCTCCGCGTTCGAAATATGACTCAAATCGTAATTACAGTCCTCGGTCAGCGATAAATTAACTAAAAAAGATTCAAAACATTTTTCGCTTCCGTTTTCTAAACAACTGTGGTTATCGCTTAATCGCGTTTGTTTTTCTCGATTATTCGTTTCAGGGCAACGCAAAATCTCACGCTCAGAAGTATGATTCACTGAGTCATCATTTTGTTCAACAGACATCGGATGTTTATAAATTGTTTCTTTCAATGTATGTAAAACTTTAGGAGGAATAATAAATGGTACGTGTAATTTATCTGTGACAGCACAATTTACATTGGAAGGTTGCTTTGAATCTTCCAGCGACACAGAAATAGTTGCGGTATCAGCAATTATTTTTTCTCCAAACGCTGAAGTTAGTTCGATTTTCCCGTCACACTTGATTGAGACGTTTGGGATGTAATTCGGATTTAAAACACAAATTTCACTTCCTGAATCAATTAATGCTTTAATTATATTTCCATATACGTTAATATTCACACGTTCAAGAGACTGTGAAGAGGGGATTTTAACTTTAGCTACCAATTTATTTTCAGTTTTTTCACTTTGTTTCGAGGGAATAGATTGTCTTTCGGTTTGGTTTTTAATTCTATTAATGCAATATTTTGCAAGATGGTTAAAACTTCCACACGTGTAGCATTCTTTGGACGGATATCTATATTTAAATGAATTGTTTCTCATATGGGGTGGAGTGTATTTAGCCTCTTTGGGAACTTTCTGAAATTTATTAGTGTTTTCCTGTGTCTGAAAATTTACTTCACTAAAAGATCTACCTCTATTTACAAAGTACATGTCAATTTCCTTTCCTAAAGACTGCGGATCTATGTATTTTTCACCGAACTTTATATTGATGTATGATGACACTTCTTTATCCAAAGTTTGAAAAAGCTTATCGGATACGATTAATTGACACAACGTTTCAAAATCATTAACTTTACGCAAACTACAATAATATTGAAAATTAGCTGACAATCTTGACGCGAATTGAGTATGCGTTTCATTGATTTCTCTTCTGGCTTTCCGAAAATTATTTAAGCATTCTTGCGCGGTAGGTTGGAATTCTTTGCATATTAATGACTTAACGGTATCGTAACATTTAATATCATCTTCACTTATGTAAAACAATATGTTTTTCGCTTTATCACCGAGAAGGTTGATCAAAATTTCTGCTTTATACTCTTCTGGTACGTTTTTAGTTTTAAAGTCCCTTTCTAAAGTTCTAAAAAACAAATTAAAGTTTTCTGGTTTTTCTGGAATAGAAATTGTTAAAGTACGTATACTGTGAATCAATTTTTCTAGGTTACATGAACTAGATACTGTGTCACTACTCGAACCAGCGATTTCATTTCTATCTGCCCTTTCATTCCTAACTTTCTCCAATTCAACCTGTTTTTCTAATTGGGCAAGTTTAATTTTCTCTAATTCAATTTTTTGGTTTTCTAGAGCTAACTGCTCTTCCCTCGCTCTACTTTCGTTTTCGATTTTCGATTGTCTATCCTCGATTATGGACGTTAGTAAGTATGCAACATGTTCGGGGTCATCTTTAAATGCTTTACATCCTTCAATTCTATCCTTTAATTGTACTACTGTCAACCCAGCAGGTGGTGTTTCCTCAATTTCACTTAGCAAATTGACTAAATCTTCTTTCTTTGAATTTTTATACATTTTTATCAATCATTTATATTCGCTAGCAGGTAAATACAAATCGAAATTCGCCTACCTGTTTTCACTTGAGCTGGAGTCAGTCCTGGTTCAAAATCAGAAAGAATAATATTATCCACATAAAGTTCATCACGGCCAAGGGATCATCGCGGCCAGACCCCCACTGTCAGATCCGGGAGTAGAACCGAATTCCAAATGTAATGTCCAGGGGTAATTCCAATAACTAAACGTTAACTTACCGACAATATTTATTAAAGATTAGAAATGTCGGCACATCACATGAAACTACAATATAACATAAATCATAAACTCGTCTAGTATTTAACACTGATATATTTCTAGCTTTCGTATACGGCCCGCTATGTCCGCATACGCCGGCTTCCACTCGCCGAATGTCCAGATGTGTAGACGTTCGCTCTGGTCGCTGCGTACAGCGCCCGCTGGTGGATTTTCCACTCTACATATATATATATATATATATATATATATATATATATATATATATATATATATATATATATATATATATATATATATATATATATATATATATATATATACAGTTGGTTATCAAAATAATGGAAACACCTATCAATATTAGTGGTGTTTATGAATGTGGTTCGTATTCCTTAAAAACAAGTCTGACCACGGTACTTTTTTATATAATACTAGCTGAAGTACCCGACGATGCCCGGGATTTTAAGAATGTTTGTTGTTAACCAAAATCAATTTAAAAATTAACACAGTATAAATAACATAAAAAATATATGTGAAATGTTAAACACGTCTCAGAATTTCAGCCTTTCATCATTTTAATACTAAAATCTGAAAAGTAAAAATGTCAAATTCTCTAATGTTTGTTAATCAAAATTAATTTAAAACTAAGCACAGTATAAATAACATAGAAAAAAAACCTTGTGAAATCTATAAATATATAAATTTATAATAAACTCCTCAGAATTCAGCTAGAATTAGCCTTTCATCATTGGGGTAAAAAAAAGCTGCAATTACAGGTTCAGCAGAAATTTCCAATAGAACAATGATATGACTGCAGCGTTGCCTCTTAAAAAAATGAAGTGTTTGATTGAGGGCTGCAAACCATTCAACTCCTCTCCACATTTAACTCCTATAAACATCCTCTACATATTAAATTCCTTTTCTCTCCATAATAAACTCCTCAGAATTTTGGTATATTCAGCCTTTCATCATAGTACCACTAAAATCTGAAACATCCTCTCCAGAAATATAAATTTATTAATTTCAATAATTAAACACACACAAATATATAAATTACGCAAAAGTTTTTTAACCAACATTTGAATAATTCGTAAATGAAAAAGCATATGAAAATAAAGATAAGAACTTCCGGAATCGAAATTAATTACCCTTAATTTTTAATTAATAAAAAACCAACATAATATGAATAAAAACGATAGTTGCTTAAAACCATATGAAAATAAAGCTATTATAAAGATGATAATAATAAAAAAAGCATAAGAAAATAATGCTCGCGCATGAAGTTAACGTTACGATATAAAGATAGTAATTATAATATAAACCGCGTGCATAAAATATTTAGCTTTTCAAGCGAAATAAATTGATTTTTAGAAAAAAACTACTTTTAATCGAGAAATTAAAATACATTGCACAAAATTTTAATTTTACCAACTTTCCACCCTACAATTTACACCCTACTTCTTTTAAATAGGATGTAAATATAAAGTTTTAACAGCCAATTGAATGCCAGTTAAAAATAATGTGTGCGCATGAAGTTAACGTTACGATATAGAGATAGTAATAAAAATCTATATATATATAAAACAGTTCCGTAACTGACTAACTGACTGATTGACTGACTGACATACAAAGTACAGACCAAACCGTTGAACCTAAAGGACTGAAATTTTGCATGGCGATTCTTCTTATAATGTAGGGGTGCACTAAGAAAGATTTTTGAAAAATTCTTCTTAGATTTTTTTAAATTAAATTTTTAATCTGTTTTTGTAACTTTTTTCAAGTTTGCATTTAAAATAATAATTTGAGGGTTGTAAAATTTATATCACGAAAAAGATCATAAAAATTCCTTTAAAATGAAATTCTTTTCGCATCTTTACCTCCATTTTCTAATTTTTGGTGAATTTTTAAAGATTAATTTTTACAATTTAATTTATTAAACGCTGATCATGTGATTTCTTTATCTGGTACTTTAAATAAATTTATCGTCACATAACAACGAAATAGACACAAAAAAAATTAAAATAGTGGCGCCATCTACTGTATGCTTGTGAATCGAGAGTTGTTATTAATTAAAAATATTGGAAAGTTCTTGTGGATCTGTAAATATACATGTGGTAACAGTTTTAAAATTTATAAATTATCAACCTACACAGGTGATAATTTATCCGGCGTTGCCCAGGATTTTAAGAATGTTTGTTAACCAAAATCAATTTAAAAACTAAACACAGTATAAATATCATAGAATAAAAAGCATGTGAAATGTTATACACATGAATAAAAAGAAAACCCAACATAAAAAACCATAAATTTACAATAATTTCTTCAGCTAGATTTAGCGTTTCATCATTGGAGCAAAAAACCCTGAAAAGTAAAGCATAAAATATATACATTTATAATAAACCACTAAAAGCTGAAAAGGAAAAATGTCAAATTGTCTTTAGGAAAGGTAAAGCTGAAAAGTAAAAATGTCAAATTGTCGAATGTTTGTTAACCAAAATCAATTTAAAAACTAAATACAGTATAAATAACATAGAAAAGATTTAGCCTTTATCATTGGAGCAAAAATTCCTGAAAAGTAAAACATAAAATACATAAATTTATAATAAACCTACCAAAATCCATTAAAAAAATAAACACAGTATAAATAACATAGAAAAAAAAGTATACGAAATGTTATACACATTAATAATATGAAAATTAAAATAAAATAAAAATAATAATTTTTAAAAATAATAAAATAAAATAAAAATAATTTAAAAAAATAATAAATAATAATAATAATAATAATTTAAAAAATAATAAAATAAAAGCTGAAAATACAGGTTTAGCAAAATCTGTACGATCCGTATTCGAACCCGCTTCGTGTAGTATAGTAAATGAACGCTCTTACCGAATGCGCCACAATAACATGCTAGTGTATTGTATAAATAGGACAATATTTGTACTAAAATTACTGGAAAGTTGCTATGGGTTGGTGAATATACATGTATTTATGGAGTAAGAGGAGTTTTAAGTTAGAAATAAGTTAGCAGGATAGAAGCTTAGTCTTTAACTCTTCAATAGACACAAAGACATAAGCGAGGGGGTTGCAGTAGCGATTAAAAATGATCTTGTGACACTTAGCGTGGTTGATTCGAATTTTCCATCGCGTGTGATAGTGTCAATATGCCGTTGGATCCGATTTATTTTAGAGTATAAAATCTGACTTGAAAGATTATTATTTTCATTTATTATTCTGGCTTAATATGTAACTTGAAACTTTTTGATTTTATTTATTTTTATCTTTTCGCTCGCTGTTCGCTTCAGCTAACCCTAACGTGGACGCCATATTCAGAGCGGTGATTCCACAAAGTGTAACAGCTTACAAATTGTTGGTTTTTTATTAATTAAAAATCAACGGTAATTAATTTCGATTTTTGAAGTTCTTCAGACCCTCGGCTGTTTTTAAAGACGCCTGTATGTAAAATTTCACGATCGTTGCTCCTAAACTGTGGATTTCTATACAATTACAGATATACAAACATTCATTTTTATATATTAGATAGTGTATGTATTATTCTACTGTTAGGTAGCAGTAATGAAGCTAAAGGCGTCGTGCTTTTGGGGAGAACAGCCTAAAATGTCAAACCTTGCACACCTTGTGAAAATGGCAAATTGTTGGAGTGCGTTTAAATTAGAGTATCTGCTACTGCAACCCCCAGGCAAATGGGTGCTTTTCGAGCTATTGTATCGAAAGTCATGATAGCATACAGAGTGCAAGGAAGAACATACTTTGCCAAACAGAATAGTGGACGAAAGGGAGAGCTGGGTGAAAGAGACGGACGATGTATTGAAGCGGATTGTGACACGAAGAAAGAAAACAACTGCAACCAAAATGACCGAAAAGCTCAATCGGCATCTGCATGTTCTGGTATCAACCATTAGGGGTAGAAGGGAACTTCACAAACAAAGTATATACTGAAGAGTTGTTATTCCCAAGCCACTTGTAATAGATGCCAATACCAAATATCGTCCACAATGGTGCCACGAGCGCAAATCCTGGTTGAGTAATATGTCGAAAAACGGCATTTGGTCCGACGAATCATTGTTCACATTGTTTCTCGCAACAGGACGTGCGTATGTCTGTAGAACACCTACACAAGCTTAAGATTCTCGCTGTTTCATCTCAACTGTCAATCATGGAGGTAAATCTATCAGGATTCGGGATGGCATCTCATGGTTTTCTTCAGACCCTTTTGTAACCCTAAAAGGGATATTGAATCAGAAGGACTATACCGAAATTTTAGCTCACAAGTCCATCCTATGGTGCAAACATTGTTTCTTGCAAGAGATGGCATTCTCCGGTATAATAATCCCCCTGTACGTACAGCTAAATCTATCAAGTATTGGTTTGAAGAGCATGAAAAAGAAGTGAAATATCTTGCCCTATACAATCCCCCCGACTATAAATCATCCAACCACAGTGATCTGTATAAGCGGATAGATAAAGGTATCGATATCCACCACAGCATCTCTACAGGAACTTTCATGATTTTTCCCTGAATAATGGTATAATATATTCTTAACCACTATTTATGACTTGTATAATCCAATTCCAAGATAAATCAGGTGGTATAACATGACAATGGTGATCCTGTCCCGTAATAATTAAGGCTTTCATGATGTTTCTTAGTGTTTCCATTATTTTGATAACCACCTGTATATATATATATATATATATATATATATATATATATATATATACACTCTTAGACCAAAAAAAGCGACGCACCAAGGGGTAATGCAAATTGGACACAAATTGATATGCATACAGGTTTCAACGGAAAATGTAAAATTTCAAAGTTTGGCGGCCAATGAATGAACATGTGACGCTGCAGCGCATGTTAACTGCGCAACTGGCAGAATATTAAATAGGACCATTTTTAATGAAGACCATTTATCAGCCATGCGATGCATGGCTGATAATGCCTTAACAGCCATACAATGTATGGTCCAAAGCATTTACCATTTTTACTAAAGATTTAGATGGGGTAGAAAGAATTCTAAAGTCTATCGTGTTAAATCGTCCCATCTACGTCGGTTTCGCAATCTTATAATTAAGTAAACTGCTCATGTACGATTTTCATTAAAATTTTATTAAAAGAAACATATGGATCGAAAGCTCACCTTCTTTTCACGGACATAGATTCTCTCACATATTAAGTCGAAACCGAAGATTTTTATAAAGACATGGCCCAAAATACTCATTTATTCGATACGTCTGATTATCCCCAAGACCATCCTCTGCACAGCTCTAAAAATAAAAAGAAGATTGGGTGTTTCAAAGACGAATTGAGTGGTAAGCCAATCTGCGAATTTGTAGGGTTGCGAGCCAAAATGTATTCGATAAAATTGATAAACAGTGAAAAAAAAAAGCCAAGGGGGTATCGAAATACATTATCAAAAAGAAATTAAAACATGAAAATTACAAACGATGTCTACTCGATCATCGAATTAATAGAGAAAAACAAAGTCGAATACAGAGCATCCATCCTTTATTATACAATGTCATCCAAAATAAAATAACACTATCCCCCTTCGACGATAAGCGATATACACACATGGACAAAAAATTAGCGCACCAAGAAGGAGTCGTCAATATGAAACGAAATTTTACATACGTAATGACTACTTTGATATAAGTAAATGATAAGAAAATCAAAGAAAAAGGATAATTTATTTCAGAGAAAAAGGCAAAAGAACGGAGGAGTTAATACTCCGTTGGACCCCCTCTAGCGCGAATGCACGATGCGATACGATCGGGCATTCAGTCATACAAGTTCTGTATGATGTCTTGAGACATTTCGTTCCATATTTGCTGTAACCTTGCCTCTAGTTCGTTCAAACTCTTGGGATGCCCAACTCATCGTCCCAAATGATCCCAGATATGCTCTATTGGAGACAAATCTGGGGATCGGGCAGGCCAAGGAAGGGTAGTAACAGTGCGGAGACAGTCTTGTGACACCCTTGCCGTATGAGGCCGAGCATTGTCTTGTTGAAAAATGGCTCCTGGGAGCCGTTGCATGAGTGGCAACACATGTGGTTGCAGGATTTCATGAACATACCTCTGGGCTGTCATGGTGCCACAGAACAATACTAAGGGTGACCGCGTATTGTAGTCAATGGCACCCCATACCATCACACCAGCTGTGGGAGCGATGTGTCGCTGTACAGCAAAGGCAGGATTGAAGCGTTCACTACGGGCTCTCCACACACGAACACGATTGTCATCACTGCCGAGATTGAATCTGGATTCGTCGCTAAAGACGACCTGGTTCCATTCCGCTGCGGTCCAGTTTCCTCGTGCGCGGCAAAACTCCAAACGGAGGCGTCAATGGGTGGGCGTCAAGGGCAGCACACGTAATGGGCGCCGCGATACCAACTGTCCTTCAGCCAGGCGCCTTCGTATGGTTCGAGGAGACACAGAGGCCCCTAGTGAAGGTGCTATCTGTGCCTGGATGGCGGCCGATGAAGCAGTTAGCTTTACGCGTGCATTTCTTACGATGTGGCGGTCTTCTCGACGACTGGTCTGTCGAGGGCATCCTGAGCCTGGTCTTCGTGTACATGACATCTCTCGGGTCCACTGGTTCCAACACCTCCTCACAACATAATGAGAGCGGCCTAATTGACGAGCTACTCGCGTAGCTGACCACTCAGATTCCATCATCCCGACGATTCTCCCCCTGTCAAAATGCGACAACTGCTTATATTGTCTTCGAACACAGCGTAATGGCATGTCTATCTCAGCTCTTCCTTTGTAAATGATTCAGCACACTCAAACAAGCTTTGGTTACCTGTTTTATACTCCACAGAGTACGATGTTCAATGCCCTCTACCGGCTATACATAATGCGCAATCACGCTGCATTTCTAATCATTTGCATATCTCCCCGACATGTACCTTCATTGCAAGTTTCGTTACGATCCGGCAATTATTTCTTGGTGCGCTAATTTTTTTGTCCATGAGTGTATTTTGGATGACGGGGTACACACATTATCGTATGGGCATCATAAAATTAATCGTACATGAGCAGTACATCAATAATATTTTTTCATCTTTTTATCATCTATACAAATATTATTATATAATATGAAGATCACAAGTGAACTTTATCTTTTTTTGTAATGTGAACTCTCAAGAATATATATTCAAGTCTTTTTACCTTTCAACAATGTGTCTTCAAATCATTTTAAAACATGCTTCTTCCAGTTTGGGGTGTTAATAATAATTAATCGAACGCGAGCTGTGCAACCTTCATAATATTTTTTTTTATCTTTATATATTTAAAGAGCATATTTAATAATATGAAGATCACAATACCTTTATCCTTTTCTTTTTTTTGGGGGGGGGGGGCTGGGGGTGCCTTGAGTGGATGACAGATCTGTACTGTTTGTCCGGCATCCTCCAGCCCCACAGCAATGGAAAATGCCACCGAACTTGGGAAATTAACCCTCTACAGCGTATTCAATCTCTTGATACGTAGTGACTGGTCTTCAGGTGTATCATGGACGATAGACCTTAATGGTCTGGGGGTCCGAGGTGTCAAACTCAAAGGTTATCTTTTTTTATAATGTGAACTCACAAGAATATATCGTCTTTTCGTGTTTTAAGTCTTTTTATCTTTCAAGAATATGCCTTCAAATAATTTTAATACATGCTTCTTCTACCACTTTGAGCTGTAAATAATACTTTTTAAATGTATGGTCTTATATATACTTTAAAACTGTTTACTATGAAAAACTAAGATATGTTTTCTGGGGAAAAATATATGTCTTTCTTTGTAAAACTATACACAATTCATCAGGTTATTGTGATGTTATATACATGCTGTTGGTTTCTATGTTTATTGTAAAATTCAAATGTGTTTTCCGGGGGAAAAAAAGAAAAAAAATGTATTTTCTAAAAGAATATATATATATATATATAAAACTATATAATTAAAAATATAAAATGTACATATAAAAATAAAAAAATATAAAATATCTTTCTCTGTAAAACTGTTCGCAGTTCTTCAGGTTGCTGCGGTGTTGTGCACCTGGTGGTGGTGGGAAACAACCTTAAAATTAAAATTTCTTTTTTTGTATGTATTTTCTTATTCCTTTCAAAGGGTACCCTTAAGTTTATATGTATGTGCGGCACAAAAGAAATATATTCTCTTGCAGATTTGATGGTATGGATTGTTTCGGTATGCTCGTGTTGTACCGGATGGTTGGAGGGGGGGGGGGGGGGAATCCAAAAAAAATTTTTTTTTTCAGGTTTTCATAATTATTTTCAGCAATTAATGTGAAGTTTACTACCAGTAGGTCAGTTTTTATTATTCTTTTCTATACTCAATTCTATTCGTTAGCGGTTCTACTTATGTAAAACTATGTATTAGGTTCAAAACCCACCGAAAATATTTAAAATTGCAAAAATCCCCTCGTCACCTTCTACGGAATTTTCTAAGTCCCTTAATAGTTCCACACTTTCTCAATAGATGAAGCTCCTCAGATAAACTCTTCAAACAACATTCTACCTGCATTCTCCCAAATGAGCAGTTCAACCATTTCCAGCTAGAGGAATAGCGCTGCCTTCTCCTCATTGGTCTCTATCCAACACCAGGGGGATAGCTGCGCTCTCATTGGTCCATTTCCACCACCAGGGGGCGCTGACGTCATTAGTAGGATCCGCTTACTTTAAGCCAACCCCCCCCCCTAATGCTTTCTGCTTGTTGCAGAACTGTCATTTTCTATCTACTGTCATTTTTTTTCAAGTTGCTTAACTTTGGTTGCTCTCTGATCACGTGCTCGTTTAAGGGCTGCATGAGATTTTACAAGAAAAACTGATGAGGATGGTGATAGGTGGTTGAATTTAAAGACAAAAATTAGAAGCAAAAATCGATCATAATCCTCACAAACCCGTAATTTGATATCATCAACGCACGCGTACCCTGTCATTATTATTTAAATATACAGGGAAACTTCTCTATGGCGGCCAGTCATGCTCCCGAAACATGACTGGCTGCCATAGTGGCCGTTTTGAGGGGTGGCCGTCGAATAGGGGTGGATTTCTATGTGGCGGCCAGTAATGATTCCGATAAAAAAGGTGGCCGTTTTGAAGGGTGGCCGGCTAGTGAAGTTTCAATGCATTTCATTTTGAACTATATTCTATGAGTCATTAAGCTCTTTTGAACTTACATTTCATTTTTATGATATAACTATTTGCAATAAAAGTATTGAAATGCTGAGGTTAACCCAAAAATGTCCTCAAAATGCAAAATGTAAAATACCAGGGCGAAAAGCTCCTTTTTTTATTTCGTTTTCTGAAAATAAATGTTTATTTTCATATCTTTAGGTCAGTACTAATACATAATGAGGGTCTGCATTTGAAATTCTATTATAATTCGATCGCATTTGGAAATACATTCTTAGGTGAACACGTCTTCAAACCGTGGAAACCGTCATATTTCCATAGGAGTAGTGTTTGGTTATTTAAATTTATGTAGGACCAACGAAACAGATATTCATCGTGGGATTTCCTTCCACGATGTTCCTCATTCTGAAGCATTTTCCCATTCGGAGTTCGTTTCTTTTGTGAAACTTCAATATCGCAGCAGGCAAAAACATCGCAACAATAAAGACGACGTCATCGTGACGTCCATCGATAGATGTTACAAGTTTATGTCAAGATGACACCATTTTCATGTGTCCGAAAAAAAAAGTTCCATTTCCCCAAGGCCCATGGTATGATGCAAGATAAGTCGTGGTTAAAAATGTCATGGTTAAAACTTTCTGTTTAAGATATTTCCAGAAAATGAAAATTTTTCATTTTTTTAGACCGTTATTGTCTCATACTACAGTAAAACCTCGTTTATCAAGCCTTAGTTGATCCGGATCTCTGGATAATCCGGATCAGATATGTAGACCTTTTTTTATTTAATGTTCCCATTAGATAATAATTTTTAACTATGATAGCAAGAACGTAACTATAAGTACGCCAAATATTCGCTTTTTAGTTTGATTCAATGCACAGTTCCTGCATATATTGTACAATAAATTATGGTACCGCGTTTCCCCGAAAAAGACCTAATCGGAAAATAAGCCCTAGCACGATTTTTCAGGATACTGCTAATATAAGCCAAAAACAAGTAATATAAAGAAAAAATTTTAAAGTCAATTCCTACTTAGGTCAACAAAGAAAAATTTGAGTGTGAACTAATAGTAGGAATTGAAAAAAAGGATTGCCTGCCAAAACCATGCCTACTGTGCGAGATTAGGAGGGGGGGGGGGGGAAAGAGAGAGAAAAAGTTTGTCAGGTCGGGGATTCGATCCCGCAACCTACAGGACGGGAGGAGTCCGCGCTACAGCAGTGCTACCGTTTACACAGTAATAAGAAGGAAATTACTATTCAAGAGCAAGAGACGCTCTAGGTCTAAAACTAAAATTGATTAATTAAATTTAATTAATGAATTAATATTTGAAAAAACTGTATTAACATCAAGTGTCATCCACTACAAGTTTAAAAAAATGTACACTCATGGACAAAAAAATTAGCGCACCAAGAAATAATTGCGGGATCGTAACGAAACTTGCAATGAAGGTACATGTCGGGGAGATATGCAAATGATTAGAAATGCAGCGTGATTGCGCATTACGTATTGCCGGTAGAGGGCGTTGAACATCGTACTCTGTGGAGTATAAAACAGGTAACCAAAGCTTGTTTGAGTGTGCTGAATCATTTACAAAGGAAGAGCTGAGATAGACATGCCATTACGCCGTGTTCGAAGACAATATAAGCAGTTGTCGCAGTTTGAGAGGGGGAGAATCGTCGGGATGATGGAAGCTGGGTGGTCAGCTAGGCGAATAGCTCGTCAATTAGGCCGCTCTGATTGTGTTGTGAGGAGGTGTTGGGACCAGTGGACCCGAGAGATGTCATGTACACGAAGACCAGGCTCAGGACGCCCTCGACAGACCAGTCGTCGAGAAGACCGCCACATCGTAAGAAATGCACGCGTACAGCCAACTGCTTCATCGGCCGCCATCCAGGCACAGGTAGCACCTTCACTAGGGGCCCCTGTGTCTTCTCGAACCATACGAAGGCGCCTGGCTTAAGACCAGTTGGTATCGCGGCGCCCATTACGTGTGCTGCCCTTGACGCCCACACATCGACGCCTCCGTTTGCAGTTTTGCCGCGCACGAGGAAACTGGACTGCAGCGGAATGGAACCAGGTCGTCTTTAGCGACGAATCCAGATTCAATCTCGGCAGTGATGACAATCGTGTTCGTGTGTGGAGAGCCCGTGGTGAACGTTTCAATCCTGCCTTTGCTGTACAGCGACACATCGCTCCCACAGCTGGTGTGATGGTATGGGGTGCCATTGCCTACAATACACGGTCACCCCTAGTATTGTTCCGTGGCGCCATGACAGCCCAGCGGTATGTTCATGAAATCCTGCAACCACATGTGTTGCCACTCATGCAACGGCTCCCAGGAGCCATTTTTCAACAAGACAATGCTCGGCCTCATACGGCAAGGGTGTCACAAGACTGTCTCCGCACTGTTACTACCCTTCCTTGGCCTTCCCGGTCCCCAGATTTGTCTCCAATCGAGCATATCTGGGATCATTTGGGACGACGAGTTGGACATCCCACGAGTTTGAACGAACTAGAGGCAAGGTTACAGCAAATATGGAACGAAATGTCTCAAGACATCATACAGAACTTGTATGACTCAATGCCCGATCGTATCGCATCGTGCATTCGCGCTAGAGGGGGTCCAACGGAGTATTAACTCCTCCGTTCTTTTGCCTCTTTCTCTGAAATAAATTATCCTTTTTCTTTGATTTTCTTATCATTTACTTATATCAAAGTAGTCATTACGTATGTAAAATTTCGTTTCATTTTGACGACTCCTTCTTGGTGCGCTAATTTTTTTGTCCATGAGTGTATTTGAACTTGAGTAGATGAATAAAAAGCATTTTATTAACGATTGAAAATTTGAACAAGATATATATAGGGAGAGTGTGAACTAATGGTAGGAATTGAAATAAGCCCCACTTAAGATCGTCAGTAGGGTTTCGGTTTCTGTTATAACCGAAACCAAAAATCGCGGTTTTGAACTCCAGTAACCGAAACCGAAAACCATATAAAACTGGTTCGGTTATTCGGTTTCTTGGATTACTTTTTGTCAGAGCAAATCTCTAAAAGTTTATAAAAAAAACGTATAAAAGCTCAAACAAAAGCTCGTGCAAATTTTTTTGCTCGTGCAAAAGCTTATGCAAATTTTTACCTTTTCTGAGTGTCCCAAATTTTGCTCGCTTAAGTACATTTATAATTTCTCTACGCCTTTAATATCAAATTAAATAATAAAATTCATCTATAAATCAAAGAAATAAAAAGTCTTGGAATGTTCACATCCCGATATCCAGATATGTAGACATAAAATATAGATGTATCTATAAATGTATACGTTATGTAAAAATATAGATGCATAGAAATCCTGTACTGCGTATATTTCTAAATATATTAGTACAAAAAATGCCTTTCAACAACAAAATAATAGAAACAATAGCAACATAAATGAATTTCGTAATCCTACAGTAATATTCTGCAACCATTCCTGAACAAAGAACACAATCATGAACTTGAATTGATCTTAGACTGCAAAACACGCGGGAATTCGATTGAACCGATAAATAAGAGAACTTTACTATTGAAAAACAGCATTCGTGACAGCTTGAAGGAATTAGGTTCATCTGATTTGTTAACAGAAATTGATTCCGAGAGTTTTTGTACATACGTCGGCTCTTAGTATATATATATATATGAAAACTATCTCTTTCCTTATATCACTTTAGTTCCTAAATTTCATAAAAAACCTATTGCTTGTAGAGCAATAACCTGTGGTCACAATACTTATGCTACTAAAGCAAGTGTTCTATTATTAAATTATCACAAATCAATTTATAAAATAATAACTTCTAGTGTTTGTGGTATCATAGATAATAGCTTTAGTCTTATTAGAAAACTAAAAACTGTGACTAATAGTAAATCAATAACTACTTTTAATTTTAAAGATTTATTTAATAATATCAATATAAATGATTTAAATAGAGTAATTATAAAGTTCGTACATAATAATATTCAATACTTAAGCAAGATTTTAATTTTACTCATTTTAATAGGCTGTTAGATTTTGTTACTAAACATAATTATATCATACACAATAATAATATATACATACAGACTAAAGGTGTACCACAAGGTGGAAATGCTTCTAGTATGCTTGCCAATTTATACTTACATTATTTTGGAGTTGATAATATTGATAATAGCAATTACAAAGTATATAGATATATAGATGATTTAATAGTTATTAATAAAAGTAGTAATAATATAGCCTTAAATTTTTATCCTCATAATCTGGAACTAATACAGCCATAATAATATTAATGTAAACTTTTTAGATATTAACATCAAAGTTAATTCTCATAGTAATTTTACTTTTGACATATATGATAAAAGATCAGATTCTAAATTTAATATTGTTAAATTTCAAAATTACCACACCTGTTTACATAAATCTGTTTTCAATAACATTATAATAAATTAGCTAGTACGTATAAATAGGCTATGTTCTAAAGACAATAGGAATAAACATATTATAGACTAACATAGACTTGTTAGTTGTGATAAAACATAATCATTACCCCGATAGTCTTTCCAAGCACATAATTGGTTGTTTTAGATTTGATGAATAGCTTAATCTGTTGTACTTAATTAAGTAATAATAATAAATAAGTTAATGTTGTAAATATATTTATACTAAAGTTATAATAATGAATATTTTTATTCTTAAGTAACAATAATAAATAATAATATTTTTACTCTTAAGTTAAAATAATAATAATACAATATTAATTTTGGTTAATATATCCTTTAACACAGTCTCCATTGTAAGTCTGTATCTGTGTTTCCATTAACTCCATGGTTGCAAGACGGTTTGTGACGTCAGTGTCCTTGCGGTTTATTATGCTTAACTTCAACATTGACTAGCACTAGGCTTAGCGCTCTATGATAGAGCAACTTTTTATTCATATCTTCTGTTTCTTATGGATTGTTCAGTGTTTAAGTATGTTTATTGGTTAGATCATACTTATCAGAAACAATCCATTGGTTTTTAGACAGTATCGGCACCGCTGATGAAGAGATGCTGTCAAAACCTTTTAAATTCTTATCTTTTCATGTTTTTGTTTCATGCGGCATAGTGTAATATGTCATGCTGAATTTTCACTTTCAACACTTTCTTATATAAATATATATATATATATATATATATAAATAAACATCCTCTCATTTTAAATTTAAACTCATTTAGTATTAGGTCTATGATTATATAATTTTAGGCTAGGAAAAAAAAAGGCTGGGCTTTTTTGGGGGGGGCCTACTGCACCCCCCCCCCTTAGAGCCGCCATTTACTTACGTTTCCTTTCTATGGGTTAGTGCCCTGGGAATATTTTTTTCATCATGAAAATCAAGTACTTTAGCAATGAAGATTTCTTTACCTGCCAACAAATAGCATCAGTGAAATAAATACATCATCTTTAATTTAAGCTAAATGACAGGTTACGCTATGAAAAAGGATTTAAATACCTTTCTATAAGTCTGATACCCTGGTCCTATTTTAAAGTAAATTGCTATATTCTATTTCTTTTTTTTTTTTCAAGAATATCAAATTCCTACAAATATGGCACTATGGGACATCATTTTACCTTTACTGATTTACAGACAAATGAATCACTATCATTAAAAAAACATTACTTGTAACAGTCTACACCAGGAACTTTATTGTTTCAAATTCACTCACATTGAAGCATGTGCTTCATAGAAATGAATTTCATTGTGTAAACCATTAAATCCTTTTTACAATAAAATGACATGACAAATAAAATGACTAGACAGAAAGCTGCTCACACAGACACAACAAATACAACTTGCAGACACAACAAATATACATATATATTTACATACATTACATTTATATAAATCAGCTGCTGAGTTGTGATCTCATGTAACAGCTGCTTGCAAAAATGTACATAAGTAAAACTGGTGCACTGAAAATTGTTACTCCTTAAGCTATATGACCTATATGTATTTATTACACAATAGAAGAATTTAGAAATATGTGACTGGACAATTACAAACAATTATGAAATCTGAATTCCACCTTGATGTATCAGTCAGAATTCTTTAAATGCTGAGCTACAGGTAGTTAAAAATCACATACTTGACTACATTTAGAAAGATATGGCATAGGTATTACATGTTTGAAGCGTATCTAAATAATTAGAAGCTCATGGCACTATCCTAGCAAAAGCATACAGCATCTGTTTGTAAACAGCTGGACAAAACTGCTAATAACTTGCATACCACATCAGTACAATCAAAGAATATTAACACAAAGAATAAAGATTTAAAATTTATTAAATGAAAGAAAAATAAATAAAACAGTAATATTTACACATTTTAATGTTGTTGAATTAATTTCAACCACTATGCAAAAAACTAATACTGAACAAATTTGATCAGGGGTCTACAGGCAAGCTTCTTTATATTCTTGAGAGAAAAAGAAAGAAAAAAACCTTGAAAGAAAGCTCCACCTTCTTAAAAGTAAGAAAGGATTATTTTGTGTGACTTTCTCAAACATCATGCTCTAACAAACATCTTTTAAGAATAAACATCTAAAATTAACAAGATACGACATGAAAAATTTTAAAAATCTAAAAACTTTATACATGAGAAATTTTTTTAACCAAAAAATCAAATTTATTACTCAGATTTATCATATATAGTACTGCAAGAAATATACTCAATGAATAACCAAATTTTAAAAACAAAATGAAAGTCTGAAAATGGAAATGCATAACAAATGAAAAATAATATATAAACAGATATTTTTTCAAAACATATTAATAAAAATTATTATAAACATAAATTTATTATCAATCACTGGGCTCAACAAGATAAGACATAAAAAATTTTAAAGATGTAAAAACTTATACACGAGATATTTTTCTGACCAAAAAATCAAATTCAATATTAAGATTTATCACATACAGTACTGCAAGAAATATACTCAACAAATAATCAATTTTTTAAAATAGAATGAAAATTTTAATATGGAAAAGCATAACAAATGAAAAATAATATATAAACAGATAATACTTTTTCAAAACATTTTAATAATAATTAAAAACATAAATTTATGATCAATTACTGGGCTCAACATTACCAGGTGAGACAATAGATAAAGAGAATCATATACAAAAATTATACCTTGAAAGGTATTTCGTTACTATTTTATATTTACTCTTTGTAACTTTTAATATCCATGAAATCTTAATTTCTTATAAACTTCATTTAATTATTCAATTTGTAAATAACCGTCCATTAAAAGTACAAGAGACAATTTTACACAATTCCTAAGCCTATTTTTTTATTGCCACAATATAAAAAGTTCTATTAAAGAAAAAATATGCTTATATCATTATACTCTCTCATTTGAAGAAAAAACAGACATTGTACTTCAGAGAAGAGCAACTACAAATATTGTTATACAAGACATACTTTAAACTTTTATCACATGTTAATCTTTATAAAGCAGCTAGCCAAACAGTTTATCATGGAGTTCAGTTTGGGATATTTTTCTCATTTTTTATTTTAAATATAAATTACTTAACAAAAGAAATTGTGTATTTGTAGGAAATTCAGATGCAGATTTTTAAAGTGTATTATTCTTCATGTATTGTAAAAGTGATAAAGCTTAAGAGGATAATATTACTTTAATTAATCACTGTCATAATAACAAAGATTATATTATCACAATGAACCTAAAAAATACAATACTACAATATCAACAAGTTTTAGATCAATATACATAAATATAGCAAAATAAAGAACAAATAACATAAATAAACATTCTTTCAGAAAAAAATTGAAAGTACACAAAAATATATAATCACAGTTATTATTAACTACGATTAAAACAATATTAATACAGTTGACCCCTTACCAGATTTGCAGGGTTTAGAAGTGTAACATCAACATGAAAGTAGAAAATCTACAAATACCTCTAATCACCCAACCACCTCCAAGAGTTTAGCTATCAATATTATTGACCCTATTTAACATACAAAAAAATGGGGGATAAAATACACTATACTGTAACAAAATATTTTATGAAAATTTAAAGATAAAACATCAGCACTATTGCCTAATCCACGTTACTGGATAAGAATGAGGCAATAGAAGACACATACAAAAGAAAATGAAATATAATGTTAAGAATTTAAATAGGAAGAAAATTCTTAAAGTTTATAAAACCTATTCATAATATTATATAGTATATAACTGTATTATACAGTACATAAGTTATACACTATCTACCAATAAGTATTTGGACATCCATGCAAATAACGATATCTGCAGTCCTAATACATGTCACGCCATCCATCATTAAATATCGTGCAGGAAACGACATTGGCATTAGTCACATGCCAGATGCCACAAAGAGCAGAGTTATCTGATTTTGAGACAAGTGTAATCGTCAGGTATCACAGAAATGGCTGATCTTTAAGGGACATATCTAGCGATCTGAATTCCCTAAATTGACAATGGCCTATGTGATTCAGAAGTGGAAAGTGAGCAGTGATTGTCAGAATGTGCCCCGAGTCAGCAGACCCACGAAACTAGGGGATAGAGACCGACAGTGCTGTCCAGAGAAATTCAGAAGAACCGCACCCAACTGATGGCCCACATACTCCAGGAGTTTCAACAGGCATCCAGGAGTGTTGTTTCGATTAGTACCATCCCTAAGAAAGCACATCAGCTTGGTTTCATGGTCACGCTTCTGCCCATAAGCCTTTGATCGCAAAGTCCAACTGCACTGCTGGGTTAATGTGGTGCAAAGCACGTCGAAAGTGGACCACAGATCAATGGAAACAGGTTCTCTGGAGCGACAAATCAAGGTTCACCCTCTATTACTTGGTAGGGTTTGGTTTTGGCATCTGCCTGGAGAACACCTTCTGCCAGAATGCATTGTGCCCATAGTAAAGTTCGGCGGAGGTGGAATTATGGTCTGAGGGTGTTTCTCCTGGTATGGACTGGGACCTTTGGTTCCAATTCATGGTAAGCTCAATGCCAATGCCCACTGCACTATATCAGATGACAGTGTGCTTCTTACGTTGTGGCAGTTTTACGGGTTGGGCCTATGTTACTTCCAGGACGATAATGCCAGCTGACATGTTGCAAGGTCCACCAGGGATTTGTATGGTGACAATGGGATTAACCAAATGGACTGGCCTGTCCTGAACCCCATTGAGAACCTCTGGGACGAGTTGGATTGCCAAATTAAGGGGTGCAACAACCATCCAAAATCGGTGAAGGAACGTTTACCTATTAGATGTCTTCTATAAGCTGAGTGGAAGAGAATACCACTAGCCGTCATACAAGGACTTGTGGAAAGCATGCCCATGGGGATTGAGGCTGTAATTGCCTCTTGTGGAGGCTCCACCAACTATTTAATATGTCACAGGTGTCCAAATACTGATTGGTAGATAATGTATAGTAACTGAATTACAAAGCACATGACTGTATTACAGAATTTTGATAATTTTAATGTAACAATAATCTGTAAAATATCCTGTTTTATTATTGATGGCGAACTTCCAAATAATCAAATTAATTTGCAAATAATCAAATATGAAGTCAAGGATCAACTGTATAAGCAAATAAAATAAAACTTTAAATAATTAGATAATCAGATGTCAATATGCTACAGATGATATAAAATAAAAGCTTTCTAAACAATGAATAATTAACAACATCAATTGAAACAAATTTAAATCAGAATAACAACACAGATGTTAGATTTTGCTGAAAGGTATCAAACAGATTTTGCTAAAATCATATTTCCAAATAAAAAAATATCAAAAAATATATTTAAAAAAATTTCAGAATATATTTAGTGAAATATGAACCGCTGAATATAACATCTTTAAAAGGTTTGATTCTTATTTTTGGCTATTATCAATTATATGACACCTTCATATATATATGTATATAATATACAGGGCTTCTTTTCTGGGGATAAGTGGTGATATGGCATATCCCCACCTTTTTTTTAAGTATTAGTTTGACTTAACCGAAATTTTAAGAAACTTATGAATCAATTGTTAATATGTAACACAAAGTATTCTTTTTAATAAAGAGTTTTCGGTTCCCCTGTGATGTGACATGTGAAACACTGTACTAAATATATATATATATATATATATATATATATATATATATATATATTAATTATTCAATTCTCAAAATTCAATGACCAGATATATGATTCCACTGCTCATTCACCAAAAAAAATAACAGTAAAAACATTATAAGTAAGATTTGGATCAAGTTTAATCTTTTTACCCTAGTTTACAAATATCTCTATGCAATTCTGCTTCCTTTCTCTGAAAACTATAGCTGAAAATTTAAAAGGAAAACAGAGTTTAATAATAAACTATATTTTTAATTTTAAAAAAATAAACAAAACTAATTTATTTATTCGTTGACATTTACTGGATACTCAGTATGAAGTGAAAATCAAAAATATACTAAATAATATCATCAATAAGGTCATCTTTACAAAAAAAAAATTGTTTCTCTAATGCATTATAACAAAGAAAATCAAAAATAAAATATTTCACTTTATGAAATTTTTAAAATATAAAATCCAAGGCATAAAATAACTGTTATTTTTTTTTCGAAAAATTTACACTCATAATCTGCCAATCAAATCTGATGATTTTGTTGACTGTTAAATATGAATTACTTAAAGCCTGTATCAGTATCATTGATAAATAAATTCTATAAATATTAACTTAGCTGGGTTATAAGGTTGCATAAAAAATATCACAAAAGCTATGAAAATATATCACTTATATGGAATGTGAAAAAATTCAGCTGGCAGAAATTAACAGAAATAAATGTATAATAAAAGATTTCAAAATATAAAAATAAAACATTACAGATCACAAAGTATTAAGAATTGAATAGTTTGTACATTTTTAAGAATGGAGTCAGTTAAGGCTAGCCATTTAACAATGACATATTAATAAGAAAACACCCAACTTAGAAATAGTCAATATATCCACCAAGTCCAATGACATAAAATAATTGTGTACAGTGGACTTCCTTCTTACAAGGAGAAATACATAAAACTATAATGTTGTACAGTATAGGAACCAAAGATAGCAAACATGTTTGTTTTGACAACATTATTAAACTATAAGTTTTGCACCAAAAACTTTTTTTTTTCAAAATCAGAGTTTAAGAATTAAAAATTGAGAATTAAAATTACTGGACACAAAGTAGCAAATGAATATTTTAGGGGAAAAATGACAAAATATCTGAAATGACAAAATAAAGGACACGACATAAACATTCACAGTTAAAGATAGAATCTTTCACAAAAGTTTGGAAAAAATCATAAAGTGATGTACAATATTCTGAATAAAAAATATCCAACAAAATTTGTTACTGAGTAGCAATTAAAATTAAACTAGGCATGCAATGTGCAAAATTGTGAATGGGGACTTGGAAAAAATTGCCTTATAAATGAAGTTATTTCACTTGAGAATCAATATGAATTTTAAATATTAATCATAATTATGGTTAAGTAAATTAAAAAATATTAAATAAACAAAATAATAAAATACTGTCTTTTATTTATATGAAAACTAATCATAGCACTTGTTAAAACCTATATCAGTGGCATAATATGAAATTTTTAGCAATTCCTTTTTCGTTACAAGTCCCTTTTTCTACTCATATTTTGTTGATTTTAGTAACAATATCGCTACCTTATTCAGATATACAAAAATAATAAAAAAAATTTCAAAAAATTTAGCATGAATTTTATATATGAGATTCTCCATAAATCACCAATCTAATATCTCCAAGTAAATAAATACGGGGAATTTTCAGTTTTAAATTTTTTTAGAGTTCAGTTTCTTAGAAAAAACAGCTAAAAACCTAATAGTCTTCAATTAACAAGCAGTAATGATCTATTTAAGAGGGAATTTATTACGAAAATGCTTAATTACACAGAGAATATTATAAAAGAAGGGTTAGTAAAACTTAGTGTAAAGCCTTTTACTTATTTTAAACCTTTAGCTTCCTCTTCCTCTGATCATGGCTCAGTACCAAACTCCATAATTAATACTTTTACTACAAGAGAAATAAATCATTGTTAGATGATGCTCAACAAATCAGAGACAAATTCAGCTAATTATTTTAGCTTTATTAAATTCAGTTCTTTTAACCTCTTTTACATTGTTTTGATAATTTTGGAAACCAATAATGCTATAAGACATGTGGAACGAATCTTTTTTTAATAAAATATGAATGTATGAACAAAACAGACATTGCATCAAATAATTAAATAAAATTTCAGATAACATTAACAGCTCAGGTACATCCAATAAGTTTTGAATATACAAATTTTTTGGATGAAAAAGTAAAATCCCATGGCAAGGAGATAAAACATTATACCATAACAGAAGTCCCCCCTAAAAAAACTTTTTTCACTCATTTTCAGACCTAAATTACGTATTCAGACTGACAGATATACTAAAGAAAAGCTAACTATGACTGCTGTTTAGTAATTTAATCTAGATATTTGGAGAAAAAATGTTAACTCTTCAGAATGAATCTACATAAAATGTCATTCTTGAAATGCTTTAAAAGCTGGAGCCACTCTTTACTTAATAACAAAAAATAAATAACAGACAAAAATTTTTCATCAATTAACACCAGTATAAACTTTATGCCTCAACAAAAACATAACAAATATAAACCAGGAACAAACATAATTTAGAATCAGCTACAGAAGAAAATTTGCTCAAAAAATTTCTTAAAAGGATAAATAATAGTTTCAGTTTAGTAAGATTTAGAACCTATTTTTTCTTTTTAAAACATAAACAACTTTTAAATGATCTTTCATACTTTTGTGTTTCCAGTAAGAAAGTCGTCTATTTCTCCTCATAAATCCTAAACTACAGGCTTCAAAGAACAGTAATATGTTGCACTTTAGAATCATCCTCTGGACTACAAGTAGAACTATGTGATGCGTGTACTGCATGTGACAGTGAATGTGAAGTAGATACAGCTTGATCTTGAGTCAATGATGTAGCAACATTTTGTACTTGTTTATTTGTATCTAATGGCTGAGATTCGGAATGTGCAGGGGGATCAACAGATCTAACACGTGTTATTTGTAAAGAGAGTGGTGATGAAGGACAAATAGGAACATCAACAGATTTTTCATGACATGATGATGACACAGTTAAAGAATTAGATTTTGATAATGCAAGTGGCTGTGGTTGTAGCAAAGACTGAGATGGATTAACAGAAGATGTATGAACATGAGATGTTGGCATATCCAATGATTGAGAACAAGCTGTTGGAAGAACAAATGTTCCAGCATGAGATGATTCTTCAAGATGTTCATTATGTGATGCTGATATTCCACTACTGCGAGATGGAAATGTCGGCAGACAAGAAGCAGTGATTGTAAGAGTTGGAGAATGGAAAATTGGAATTTGGTTAGAAGTTGATACAGATACATTGTGAGTTTGAGAATGGGGTGTTGTAGCTAAAAGTGCCTGAGCATGAGAAGAAGACAATGATGATTGTACTCGCTGTTGACTAGACGATAACTGGGATATCGCCAAAGATTTTGTAATGCCAAGAGATTGTGTAAATGAAGAAGATAAATCAAGCTGAGGTACTGATGATGTTACAGGAATTGTCAGGGACAATGGTTGTTCACTATGAGATTCAGACATAGACAATAGCATTGATTTTGACTGGGTTAATGAAGTTGTATCATTGTTTGATTCAGATACTGAACTTGACAATCCATGTGAATGTTCTTGGGATGAACTAACTTCACTGGTATGAACAGAAAGTGGTGGCAATATAGATTGTGCAATTGATGCTGGTACAAGAAGAGATTGGGCTATTGATGTGGGTACAATGATTGATTGAGCTATAGAAGATGTTAAGCCAGATTTTTCCCGAGTATGACGCTTAAAATGTGACTTCAAATTTCCCTTGGTAGTAAATCCTTTACTGCAAATGCTACAAATATGAGGTTTTTCTCCTGTATGAGTTAAATTATGCTTCTTTAAAGCAATTTTCTGTGAAAACCCACGACTGCATATACTGCACACATGAGGTTTTTCACCGGTATGAGTCAGATAATGTTTCTGAAGATTACCTTTTGTAGTGAAACACCTTTTACATACATTGCATTCATGAGGTTTTATACCAGTATGTGTAAGCATATGCTTTTGTAAAGCAATTTTTTGGGTGAAACCTCTATCACATATATTGCACATATGAGGTTTTTCACCTGAATGAGTAAGAAAATGAATACGTAAGTTATTAGCTTGGCGAAAACCTCTCTGGCATACACTACAAACATGAGGTTTCTCCCCAGTATGAATCAGATAATGTTTTCCTAAAGTACTTCTTTGTGAGAATGTTTTTTTGCATATCGAACATTCATGTGGTTTTTGCCCACTATGGACTACATGATGATTTTGAAGATTTCCTTTGGTAGAAAAACTCTTTTTGCAAATATCACAGAGATTCATTTTAGGAGCATTAGAAGTTGAACTTGTTAAGAACTGCTTTTTTGATAAAACTGTATGCATATCCTTATCAAAAAATGCTGTGTTATCGAGCCTTTTTGAATACAAATCAACAGAATCTATGGGTTTAGAATATAAATTAGTTGTTGAGATAGTTGTTTCTAAGCTTTTAGGAAATAAATTTGAATTTTCGATTCTCTTATCATATAAATCAGTATTTTCAATTCTTTTTTGGTAAATATTAGAATTATCAATTCTTTTATTGTATATTTCAGGATTATCAATTCTTTTGGCTACAATATCAGAATTTTCCATTCTTTTGACAAATAAGTTTAAACTTTCACTTTGCTTCGCATAAGCATCTGGACCAACTTTCTTGGCAAATAACTCAGAGTTCTCATTTCTTTTAACAAAAAGATTTGGATTTTCAAAACCTTTGGCATATAATCTTGATGTTTCTATTCTCTTAGAATACATTTCTGAGGTTTCAAGTCGAGCTGAATAAGCTTCTGATGATTCAGATGGTTTTGCAGATAAAGAATTTTCAACTCCTTTACCGTATAAGCTTACATCATCTATTTCTTTAGAATATACAGTATTTTCTGATTCCTTATGGTACACGTCAGATGTATCATTGTTCTTACGATATACCTCAGAAGATCCAGACTTGTAATTTTCAGAAAGATCAATTCTGTTGTTATATAAATTTTGAGCATTTAATCTTTTATTATAAGCATCTGAATCACTAGCTTTTTTATGAAACGTATCAGATATATCTGGTCGTTTATTGTAAGTTGCCGAATCTTCAGTTCTTTTAGGATATAAACTGGAATGTTCAAGCCGTTTGTTATAAAAATCAGACCCATCAAAGCGTTTGCATAAACAATTCTGATAATGTAGACTATTAAAGGCTAAATTTTTCAAACTCTGGTCGCCAGCATTAGGAACTTGCATTATATACTGGTAATTCTGCATTATTTTCATACTCATTATTAAGTCTAAGCATAAGCGAACGCTTTAAATGCTAGCTCACGGCCTCAAGCATAAGTAAATCAATTTAAACGGCTGAATCCTACATACAGAGATAAACAAAATCACAAAAAAGCTTCATTTCACAAGACGAAATGACAATATCAATAGTTTAAAAATTGTTATTTGTTTAAACTACTGTTTATTTTATTTGTTTATATTTTCTTCTCGCTGTAGCTTTAATTAAGAGAGCGGAGTAGTAAACTAGCTGCTTCTTTGTTGATAGAAAGTAAAATCGACTAGTGGTAGTACCCCAACAAGCAATTTTTTGTTGTTGTTGTTGTTGTTGTTGTTATTGTTGTTTGTTTGTTCAGAAAAAAACGAAGAAAACAGCAAGTATAAATCGTCAACTGCACTGCATTTTAATCTCCATAAAACCTTTCTAAACTAGCACATTCTCTAGTTACGGATATGCTGTCTGCTCAAACTCGTATCCTGTTCTCTACTTTCGTAGTAACAAACATTGAGAAAAGTTATGAAATGTTTTTTTCATGCTATTATTAAAAAATTCATTTCGATGAGATAAACTGAAACTAAATTTTATATGACCGTTAAAGGATATTCTAACTGCAACCGTAGTAATTTAACGTCTGCTGTCGAGTCTGCCCACACTAGTGGGGTTTAAAACGTTGTCGATGTGTTTCAAATTTTCTAGTAGTGTTTGTATTCAATGACACCCACACAATGAGATAGCAAAAGAAAAAAAATTCTTAAAAATATTTGCTCCTTCAATAAGCCTTTAAGAATGTAAATAACTCTTATTGTTTTAAATGTATTCATGAGTATGCATGCTCTTTTTTTTTGTATTACTAATTTTGTATGTTTATCTTGCCTCTGCTTCTTTTATTAAGTTTTTCTGTCTGAATTTTTAATATTTTGTAATTAGTCTGCAATGGAGATATTTATATACAAGTCTTATATTTTAGAATACGGTCAATTAGTAGAGTTTGATTTGATATGTTGATTTTCCTCGCAATTTGAAATATGGCATATTTTTGTCATTTATTAGACTTACCTGATTTAGTTTTGCATAGCATCTGCACTTATGTAACCGATCCATTTGATTTATTACATTTTGGAAATACCTGTACACGTTTAAGAAGGATAGCATCTGCACCAAGTTTGTGGTGGTCTATTGCATTTCAGTGCTGTGAAGGTTTATGGATGCATATTAGCACTAATTCTGAGGAGAAACACCCGAGGGAATGGCTACTAGAAGTTTTAAGAGAAATTACAATTCTTCCATCTGGCACTGAATTAAAATGTACCTTTTCAAATGGGGAAGATTGGGAAAGAATTGATTCACGTAAGTTTCGCTGTATTTTTGGTCTTCTACGTTTAGCTTATAAAAGGCATAAGGATGATCATCCTGCAGTCCTTTATGAACAGTGGCTCTACGATATAGGTCTTTATCGCAGAGTTAATGCTCAAACAGATTTTACTCGTCAAAATTCTGAATTATCAGAGGATATTATATTACAACTCGCACATCTTGGACAAGCAGTTGATAGAGACCTTCGACGAAGAAAGCAACCAAATAAAGATCCAAGGTACTATATAAAACGTATAGCTACTTCGGAAGTAAGATGGATGTCTGAACTCTTTCCTTCTGGCCCACATGGTTCTATATGTCCTTTACTTATATGTCCTTTTCAGGATTCTTTAACCAATGAAGTTTCAGGTATTCAAGGTCTCAGTGTATGCCTTAGTGTGGTGCTATCAAAATGTTTAAAGGAAAAATATAAATCATTGTTTATACCCTTAAAAGGTATTCCTTTGATTATTAAAACTTTCTGTACTCTTTTTATTCAAGACTTAATGAGTGTTATGCCAGAAATGGAATCTCGATTTGGATCAATATCATTAAAATCTGCTGTATTGACTCTTGTTCAGGAAAACACTTTTAATGTTCATCTTTTACAAAGTGTTTTCACTCTGAATAGTATTAATTTATCATGTAAAGATGTTTTAAGGGAATTTTCTAACTTTTTAAAAAAACATGAGGGAATTGATATGATAGTTGATAAAGTACGATCACGGATAAGAGTAGCTATGTTTGGGGAAATCAATCGCATCTTGTTTGAAAATAATCTCAATAAGTACACTGTTACTAGAATCAATTTAACAGATAGTGACTTTATTGGCGGAGATAACTCACGCCAAGAAATGTCAGCAGCTGCATTTATATCTGAGTCAGGAGTACTTGTATCGTGGCATCTTACTGGACGAATGCGTTTTTAGAATGCATATGTTGTTAAATACATCTTAACAATGTGAACTTCACAGCAATCTCTTGGTGAATTTTTAAGTATTTTGTCCAACATCAAGATAGTTATTAGTTTGATTCATTGGACATGAAAGGTTATACCTATAATGGAATAGGATGTTCAAACAAGCTCATATAGAGGACAGTTAAAGAAAACTATTTATAATTCTGAAATAGTACAAAATTACTTTTTAATATAAATGGTGAATAGCTTTTAAAAATCCAAGTAATTTTAAAAAATTATAAACCAATCCAATATTGGCTACATTGTTAAACAGAAAATATTTTGTTAGTTCAAAAAATATCTAATATAGTGAAACTTCTATCTATCATTTTTAATGGGACTTATTGAACTAATCGACATATACAGGAAAAGATTGTTCGGGGGAACGATCGATCTAGATTCCATTGTATGTTTTCTGTGTTAGAAAGATTCAAGTTTTAACCTTTATTTCTATTTTCTCCTCAGTAAGTATGCAGTCTAATGAAATGCTTTAGTGATATAGTGAGAGAAATTGTCATAGTATTCTCTAGATTAACAAGTATTAATTTTAATTTAATGAGTGGACAACATATAAATAAATTTATTTAGAAATACTTATATGAAGGAAGATAGGTATGTTATTAATATTGTATGCATTATTATCAGATTTACAAAAAATATTTATAAGGTATGCAATAAATATTATCCAAAATATGTATCTGTTAAATCAAAAATTAGAATAGATATGTTAAAAACTTGTTTAAGAATTATGAAAATTTAGTTTGTAGGGAGTTAGTTTATTTGAATATATTATACACCTAGTGAAAATTCTATGCATAGCAACAGAGGTAAGCAGTATAGAAAAATTAATAGAACTTTTTAATGTATGAATATTTTATATTGATCCATTTATACTGTATCTCTCCAGAATTATATCTTTGTAAATGTATTATTCATCACAGCTTGGTTAGTAAATTTTAAAATCATTTTAAACGTAAAGTCTCATCAGACAAAGAAAAAAATTTATCCGACTGATAATATTTTATATGTATCGTGAAAACATTTTCTGTCTGATGTGAGGATTAGATTAATTTTCAAGCAGCAAAACAATATTTTGTGAATGTTAAGTAATAATAAGGTTTAGTAAAGTAAAAACATAGTTTGCATATTTTTAGTTATGCAGAGTGTGTTTACTACTTTAATGAAGATTTCATGGGTTTCTTTTGTTTGCATTGTGAATTTAGTTTTTAGAGTGTTATATTTTTACTAGCATTTGCTAAGAGTGAAATCTCATTTTTTGAAATCATTAAGTGATCTTTTATTTTGGTATTATATATCTTTGTTTTGTTTTGTTTTTCTCTAACTTGGATTGCCTTATTTTTGTTTTGAGTATTATCTTTCTATACTACTTTATGACAGTTGTTTTATTTAGAGCTTATATACTATGAATTTTCATTGTTAATTGAGTAAAAATTTATGAACATAAGGAAAAAGCTGATTTTTTTTTGTTTATAATAATATGAAATCAGGGCCTTATTATCGCATGGGCAAATCGGGACTTTGCCCAGGGCCCCCTGATGCTAAGGGGCCCCAAAACCCCTTAGGTGTATGCACCTAGTACTTCTAATAGTATGTATAGCCCATGGATAGTTCTTATTTTATAAATGTTCGTAAGGGGGGGCCCCCAAATAGCATCTGCCCAGGGCCCCCAGCATTCATAATCGGGCCTTGTATGAAATGCAAAAGTCAAATAATTTGTTACTTTTATTATATAGACTACAGCAGGGGTTGGCAACCGTTTTTACTAGAAGGGCATATTTCAGGAGTTTGGCAGGCACCACTGGATGTAGAAGAGAAAGATGGGGGGGGGTAATATTTAAACATAAAAATTTTAATACATAAATTCAAATTTTAATTTAAACAGAACAATCTTAAAATTGATTAACAATCTTAAAATTATTAATTCGATATTTGACATTGCAAATCTGCAGCCAACTCATTATAATGTGGCATATAAGTTGAATTCCCAGTTCTCAGGCATTGGTCCAAATCTGTATCAGTGAGGCTTGACGGTACTTTGATTTTAAGTCTTTCATATAGGAAAACAAATATTCACAAGCATATGTCGACATGCAAAGAGAGTTCAATTTGAGAGCTGGAAAAAGAAGCTGACTCACAGCAAGGGAAGAGCAACGCTGTCGGGGGAGCAGGCTCCCCAGTTTTTTATTTTTACGGTTTTACGATTTTTAATTTCTTTTACTAAAATTATTCATTACAACTACGAGCAGTTGTTATTTAAATATCTAAAATTTAGATATTTGAAAGGCGGGCACTTTAAAATTGTTTTGCGGTCACCGCGTTGCCGACCCCTGTACTACAGCTTTGCATAACTTAAAATTTTTTACTCTTAAATAATTGAACTTTCTGTTTTCTGTTCTATGAAACCTAAAATGTTAGATCTTCAGTTATTGAACATCCACGAACAAAATTTAAAGGATATAGAGAAAATTTTCTTTGTAAGTTATGATTAATCTCTTTAGTAACTTACAATGTAAAGGTACTGCGATTTTTAAAAAAAAATTTTAACTGTTCTTCACTAATATCTGATAGTTCACTAAATTTAAAAAATTCCAAAATATTAGGCATTTGTACATGAATAAAAAAGAAACTTCCCACTGTAGTTTACTATTTCATATCAGTTAATTCTAATATACATGTTAAGTTATTTTAATTATTTAATATGACCTAGTATTTTAACTTATAATTATAAATGTATTGATAATGTTAGAAATATAAAAAATATTTTAATGAATAAGATATTTTGTGACTTTTATACATGGATAAAGATTTTTTTATATATGAAAGTTGTTGTGGCTTTATAATATTTAATTTCTTTCAAGCTGAGATACAACACTTAAGTAACCTTTAAATGTCATGAATTTTTATTTTAAAATTTGAAAGCTGTATGTAAATTTAAATATAAAGCAAAAAATTTTAAGCTAAAACTGCTTTTCACATTTTTTTATTTCTTGCATTTTATGTTTTTAATTAAATGTATGATTTATGAATATATTTAACCATATGTAGGGCATATCTACTATATCATTTGTGTAGTTTATAGTTAATTAGTTACCTTCTATTCCAGTAGTTTGTAATTGTCTAAATTTTTTATTGAATGTTCTATTAATTATTAATATTTGATATGGTATTCATGTACAATAAAAAATTTACTCCTATTTCATCATTTCTTGGTCTTTGAAGATTATTCAAAAGTTTAAATGCCCTATCTTGTTTATATCCATTTACTTGTGTTTAGTTTTTAATTCAAAGTTTTAATTGTTTATATTCTTTGCCCGTTGATAAATATACTCAAAAAAGGAGGGAAGCTGTTTCATTTTAAATGTTTTTCAAACCTTCTTTATTTATTTAATTTTTTTTTTTTTTTTTTTTGATAATTTTAAAAGTATTTATTGTCTGTTATGTTGTACTCTACCTTTAGTGAGTTTATGGTTTGTCTGAGTGTTCATATATCGAGTCTGCTTAGTTTCAAATTTTTTTTTTTGCTTTGATAATCAATAAGATGTTTTAATATTTATTTGTGAAACTATATTTTATATACTTGCCAAACAGAATGTTTAATACATAGTTATATGCTTTCTGACTTAAGACTTGTTAACGTAGTTTTAAAATGAAACTTATGTTTGTATTAGTTGGATTTTCTGCTTTTCCAAACTTTGTTTCTGAGTTCTCATTTAGGATTTTGTAGTCTATAATTAATATCTATAAACTGACTGCATAAAACTAAAGTATTTCCTTTGCTTTTTTTATATATATATATAATTTTGTTGCTGTCCATGTATGTTATACTTACAGAATTGTCATATGATTTATTAAGTAGAAAGATAAGCAAATATCTTGATATTTGTCAAAACATCTTGAACTATAATAAGAAAAATCATTATCTCTTTTACTGATTAAAATGTGTATTGAAGACGCAGATATTTTTAAAATATATGATAAAATACAAACAGATTTAAATACATGGAGTAAAAGCTTAAAATTGTGTATATCCTTAATGAATGGGCCAGCTTTAGCTTTACTATAATTATCATTAATGTAATTCAAAAGTTTAGGACAGCTTTTGTTCCATAAACATAATTTCCTAATAAAATTGAATTTCCTAATAAAGGAAGTACTCTGTATAAATTTTCTCTGGTAAAGGAAGTAAAGACATTGGTCTTCAAAAACATGTGCAGAAATCTCAGAAGTAAAGTTTTTGATAATAAAGCATGATTATTTATTTTTATTAAATCAATTTTTTTTTTTTTTATTCAATTATTAAGCATATTTTAAAAGTGTATTAAGAGAAGTGAACCTAGAAAGCCTCTTTCTTTGTGCAAAGAAAAACTTTGTAACAATTCTCTAGTCCAATGTAGAAACTTTTTTTTGTTTGTTTTTTGTCAATTTAAACATCTTCCCATTTATTATACATTGTTTCACATCAACTGCTTAGATATCTGGTAATGTATATCTAGTAAAGGCATTCATTTGACATAGAAATATTCCAAACAAACATTAAAATATTATTTTCTCTATTAACTAATACTTCAATCTGTATATCTTATACAAAGACTTACACAAATACATAATTGACCTACTTTACCTTATAAATCTGTCAGTATACAGGGTGTTCCAAAAAACCTTGACACATTTTAAAAATTTATACAAAAAAAAGTATACATGATACGAACTGGAAATTCACAAATGTGTTACCTTATATATTGGAGTTTTTTTTCTGTGTCAAAAAAGTTGAACAGGTGGCTCTAGTTAATCTGTGAAAGCAAAAGTTGTAAAATCGCTACTCTATCAAAGAAAGCAATATGTGTTGGCTGGTATTTTAAAACGGAATCTGTTACGCAAGTGCAACAAAATTTGGAAAAGATCTTCTAACTCATAACAACATCTTAGTTTGGTATAAAAAGATTCACTAAACTGGAAGTGTCCTTAATAATTGGTTGTAGTGTTGAAGAATTCCAAAGACACATAACTGTTGCAATTTCATGTGTTACGGAATCCCTTTCGGAATGCACATAGGCTGAAATTGATTACCAACTAGATGTTGTCCATGCCACAAAAGTTACAATGTTGAAATTCATTAACTATACTAAAAAAAACTCAAATATATTAGGTAACACATATGTGAATTTCTAGTTCCTGCCTTGTATACTTTTCTCTGTATAAATTTTTAAAATGTGTCGAGTATTTTTGAGACACCCTGTATTCTATAGTACAGCGGTTCTCAACCTGGGGGGCACGCCCCCCTGGGGAGGCATAGAAGAATTTCAAGGGAGGCGTGAATTTAAAAAAAAATAAAAAGTAAAACTAACTGTAATTTACTGTACTCAATTTTGCGGTCACAATGTATCCGTTGCGTATTTTCGACATACGAACACGAACTGTTGCGTGAGATAATTGTCGTAGCTACAAAGTCAGAAAAATATTCTGAAGACTTATGATGCAGTTAAGGGTTTCACAGAAAAAATAACTTTTTGGCAACGCCGTCTTCAGAGTTCAGAGCCGAACTTTTCATCCTTTCCAAGATTAAAAGACCTAATCGATGATAACAAAAAAAATCTATTGCAACAGATAAATGAATTGAAGGACTTTATATCAGGGCATTTATAGCATTGCAAGATGAAATTGCAGTCTATTTTGCAGATATTAGTTCAGAGAACTGGGAGTTTAAGTTGAGAAGAGATCCTTTTAAAATCGACGTGGATATACTTCCTGATCATATTCAGGAACAGGCAATCGATCTAAAATGTGATTCTCAAGGAAACGTGGAATTCAAAACATGGATGTTGAAAATTTTTGGTTACACTATTTTCCTGTTTACCCAGAAGATACTTTGAAAGCTTTGAGGTTGTTAGTGCAGTGTTCATACACATATCTCTGTGAATCTGGATTTTCAGTATTTGCATACATAAAGTCAAAATATCGAGTTGGACGTTGAAAATGACCTGAGGTGTGCCTTGTCACAGTTATAACCTAATATTCAAAAACTTGCCAAGGACAGACAGACCAGCCCTCTGATTAATGTTGTGAAAGAGACTGGTATTACATGCCAACCTCACCTATATCCTTGATTACCTCAAATATGTTTGATCTGTATTTAATTCTTTGATTTCATATGTTCCAAATTAAGATATGAGTAGTAATATTAAATTTGGTGTATGAAATTATCTATTCTATATTTTCATTTAATAAGCAGCTTCAGTTTCAAATTCCGATTGTACTACTTTTATTGACCATATGTGGTGCTGGTGGGGGGGGGGGGAGGCATGACCGCACATCAGTGTTCAAAGGGGGGGCACAGAGCCTGAAAGGTTGAGAACCCCTGCTATAGTAAATGCAGTTTGAGTCTTGATTGTTTCAACAAAGACCCTCTTTGACTGTAATTTCTAATTTCATACAGACTTTTCTTAGTTATCTGGTGGGAAGACATTTCTCAAATTTCACTTCACTTGATGTTGTTTCTAGAAATGCTTTCTACCTCTTTAAAATTGTTGTTCAAAATTTTTGTAATTACATTCTTAGTAGTGTTGTTTTATTACTTTTCATGATACACTAAATTCTTATTGGTATACTACATTATTTGTAGTTTTGCTTCAACATAATGAAAGAAGACACCAGGTAGAACATAGGTATGGCACAATAACTTTTTTTACTTATTTATATGTTCAAACTGAAACTAAAGTCTATAAAATGAAAATGAGTTAAAACCTTGTTTTGAATATAAAAATTGTTATTTTTTTTATATGACCTAAATGATTTTTAAATATTTGATCCAGTTTTACTAGTTACAATACTGTTTGTGTAAGTGAAAGCTAATCATACTTTGATTTCTTAAAAGCTCTTATTTCTATTTCTCTAAGATTTCATGCCTTAAAACTTTCTTATGACAAACAACTAATACACTGTCTATTATTATGATGAAATCTTTTTTTAAGATTATAATGTATTGGAATATGAATGCAAAAGGAAGTTGTTTTGAGGAAAAATTAATCTTTCAGTTATTACTGTTTCTGAAATTAAAAGTTGAAAAATTAAACCTTGAGAGTTTGAAGCTTGTTAAAAGCTTCAAGGTACCTTTATAAAATCATGTTATTCCAATTGAATATTCCTGTACTGATATTCTAAATAACATGGTCTGCAATATTTTTATCATATTTGAAAATATTTAATGTTATTTTGGGACTTGTATAATTAAAGGGGAAAATTTCCAAAATGTTATTGATGTTTAAAATTTTATAACTGTCATTGTAAGTGCAAATATTGTTTGTTGTGGAAAGAATTAGAAGATTGTTAATAGCTTCTTGTAGATTATATTCTTATATATATGAATTATTTTAGTTATCATTATTTGTTTTCCCCAGTGCTTTACAATATTAGACTACTTTTCTTTTTTTCTTTATCAGAAGTTTTGCTTTTAAAGGTTTAACAATTGTTATTTGGGGCATGAAATACAGCATCAAAAATGCCTTTTTCAATCATATTATATTTACAGTATTACAAATTACTAGTGTTAAATCATCTAAGAACATTTATTTTTTATACATTGTACTCTGTGTTGTACTCTTATGATTTTTTTGTTATTAAAATAAATAAATATATATAAATTTTTGTGTGTGAACTGATACATTAAAGACTTTTTAAGCAGCATTATTAGTGTTTATTATTCAAAACTGTATTCATCTGGGCCAATATTGAGAAAATTTTAAGAAAAATTTATCTTATATCTGTATTTATACCTGAAAGATTTTGAAAAACTTTCACAATAGCCTAAAAATTAGATTTATTTTCAATGCAGTGGGCTGTTTTAAGTCATCTTTTACAATAAAACTTTTTTCTACTATTACTTAATAATTTTGTTAGTATTCAAGTATCATTATGATATAACTTAATCTAATAGTAGACATAAATGTTCAAACAGATTGTTGAACTATATCTATATAAATAAAAATGAATGTTTGTTTGTTCGTATTTTATGCGCTGCCACCGTTCATCCGATTGCGATGAAACTTGGTCAACTTATTGTTTGAACTTGCGCGAAGTTTCATCTCGCTACGACGTTCCATTCCCGAATTATGTTAGAGCAAGTTTGCACGGTATCAACGGATATTGAAAATCGCCAAATATCCCAGCACAGGATATGGGACTTCTCCCCGGATATTTTTGTTCAAAGCCATTGTAACATTTCATTGTTGCCAATTAAATTATAACATTTCCGTAAAAATAAATAGACTTGAATTAAAAACGTGATTTATTCATATATTGGTACATGCAAGAATGAATTTGATATATTATTTTCATGTACGTGGCAACGCCGGAATAGTTCTTTTTAAAAATGAAAATATAAGGATGGAAAGTCATTCATTTTCAATGAATGTGTTATCTATCCATTTCATGAATTGAAACTATCCCAAGCTACCTGTTCAAACTCAAATATACTGAAGGACACGTTCACTTAGCTAGAAACACGTGCGTTTAGCCTTGACGCGGTGATTTATATAACTGAAGTGGCATTGAAACGTAGCAGACGATTTAGTTTTGAGAAAGAATTCCAAGCATGAAATACGTGTATATACTTTTTGTATAATAATTATCAGATTTGCTGTGTTTTAATATTGAATGTGATCTCGATCCATTCAAGCATTATTGATTCTTTTTCTATAATAATACATCCATTCTAACGTTATAGACTAGCTGTAAATTAATGCTTTAAAATGCCCAAAAAGAAGAGAAACTTTTAATCCTGCAGAAGTAAGGGGGAAATGTCAAAGATTGTTGAGAAATGAGCAATGTGATGAAAAAAAAAAAAAAAAAAGCGCGAAGCCAACAGAATTCGAAATGCAGTTAGACGCACACAAGAATATGAAGAAAAAACATTCCCAAGAGCTCGACGGTAACAGAATTCGAATTAAAATGATCCGAAGCAGTGAGACTGATGAAGAAACTTTTAGGCTCGGTGCACACGAGCGATCTGGTGCCGGTGTGAATTCGCACCGGTGCCGCAGGCTTCAATTCACACGAGAGGCGATCCCTTTGCGGTTTTGGCTGTTCTGTGAAATTTACGTGATAGACAGGTGGTGCACACGAGCGAACAATTAGCGAACGCGAGCTGCAACATTGAGGACACGAGAGTAAGAAGCTATGGAGTTGGAAGCGTACTCAAGAAAAGGAGTTGTGTTTTCGTACTTTGTTTAAGTATTAAAAATACAGAAAAATAAATTATTGGGTTCACCTACTGGTGAGTTCGAGGTTGTTAAAAGGGACATTTTCCTTATTATATGAAGACTTGTGTCATGACGAAGCAAAGTTTTTTAATTACTTCCGAATGAGCAAACACTCTTTTGAAGAAGTGGTTCATTATACTTCAACTACAAACATTATTTTTCTGTGGTGTTATTAGCAATTGGTAATTCACAATATAACTTTTTGTATGTAGATATTGGCTCCTATGGCAAAGATTCTGATAGTTTTAATTTTCCAAAATAGCTCTTTCATTAAAAAATTAGAAAGCGAAGGCTTGAAAATACCAACAGGTAAACCCCTGCCTGGGATGGATCACCCAGCCCTGCCTTACGTGTTTGTTGGAGATGAAGCATTTTCCTTGTCAAGAAATGTTTTGAGACCGTACAGCGGTAAATTTTTGTCCCACAAAAAAAATGAATTTTTAACTACCGACTATCTCGAGCTCGAAGATATGTCGAATGTTCGTTTGGAATTTTGAGCAACAAATGGCGAATACTACATAGGCCTCTAAACGTGAAACCTGATTTTGCTATAAGCACCATCAAAACGTGTTGTGCCTTTCATAATTATGTTCTCAAAAGAGATGGATATAAATTTGAAGATACATTATGTATCGAAGGATTTTATGACAGCGGCCAAAATCAAGGAGGGATCAATTTAAATCAGATCAGAAATACATGGGCGCACTATTTCATTAGTGATGTCGGAAAACTGCCATGGCAAAATAACTGCATTTAACAATAAATGCGAATGGAAAATGCGATATTTTAAAAATAACAAATATTTAAAAATTTAATAAATGGAAATTAATAAAAGTTTAATAAATCAAAAAATATGATTAATTTTTATTTTCTAGCATATTGTTTGGATTTGTGTTAAATTTTTAATTAAGTTATATATTGCTATGCTATGCTGTTTTTATCTAATTACATTTGAGAAAACATCAAAAATTAATACGAGATGAAATATGACTAATGTAAATTTATCTGAAATATTGTAAACCTGATCGTCGTGATCTGTTAAATAAATGTCACCTGGTCACCTCCAGGCATGCGTTCCATTTTGTCAGCCTGACACCCCGGGCCTTAAATTGTCTCTTTGTGGTCTTTTCCTAAAAATTGACCCCTTTTTCCACTTAGGGAAGAGGTCCACCATTATGTATTTAACTGTCTGCAAGATTCCTTTAACAGAAAGTCACATCTGTACTGAATTTTCCTAAGTTAGGATTGAGTCTATTTTCAGACTACAGCTCCCATTCAAAAAATTAGAATAACGAAAGAAAATATGATCAAGGGAATTGCAAATCTAATTTATCAAATAAATAATCAATGATATCAAATATAAATTATCTATACTTATATATAAAGAGAGAGGGATTTTGTACGTGGAGGGTAATCTCCAGAACCACTGCACCTATTTGAAAAATTCTTTCACTGTTCGAAATGTACATTATTCCAGATGGATATAGGCTATATATTATGTATATCTGATCAGTAGAAATAAAGTTAAGGGCTTAATCCTAACGATCTCCATTGTTACCGCTACTGTCCTCTACCTCTTTTTGTGCGAAGTCTTCAACGATCCTTAGCGTGTTGCTATCGCGGTGGGCTTCTGTTCTGACGTTAGCGGTTCGAAACTAGCCGTTCTCCGGCACGCTTTTTTTTTTAAAAAAATTAACTTTAATTATTAAATAACGTATTATTAATTTGAATATTATTTTAAGAATATTATTTTTTTTTAAATTGAATATTTTTAAAAAAACATTCTTTACTAAAAACCTTTTTTTTTATTTTTGTATATTTATTTCAACTCTTAACCTCTTTCTGTTATCTATCTATATCTATACTTATCTATAAAGAGAGAGCGATTTTGTACGTGGAGGGTAATCTCCAGAACCACTGCACCTATTTGAAAAATTCTTTCACTGTTTGAAAGGTACATTATTCCAGATGGACATAGGCTATATATTATGTATATCTGATCAGTAGAAATAAAGTTAGGGGCTTAATCCTAATGATATCCATTGTTACCGCTACTGTCCTCTACCGATTTTTGTGCGAAGTCTTCAACGATCCTTATCGTGGTGCTATCGCGGTGGGCTTCTATGCTGACGTTAGCGGTTCGAAACTAGCCGTTTTCCGGCACGTTTTTTTCTTTTAAAAATATAATTTTAATTATTAACTGACGTAATATTAATTTTAGGTATTATTTAGGTTATTATTAAGGTAAAAAAAGATTTACAATTTATTGGCTATCAACTGGAAATTTATTGGTATAATATTTTGTTCAACCCGGACAAAGTCGGGACGGGCCGCTAGTCATAATATAAATCTGCATATTTTGTAGATTATAAAAATATGAACATATTACAATGAAATAGAAAATATATGTAAAACAGCAAGTGAAAAAATATTCAGAATATTAGAATACTTCATAACATGGTTCAAAAAATTAGAATAATGTAAATATATTGTACACAATTTAATATATTGTAAATATATTAAATTGTGAATTTAATTTGTGTACAATTTAATATATTGTACTTTTCACATTTAATATCCCACAATTCACTAAACTTTTTAACTTCCTCTATTAAAAGCTCTGTGTCTACACTTTCAGCCATTTTGTTTTTGCGGTAAAATGTCGTCCGTGTGAATTGCGCAGTTGAAATGAAGGTACTGCTAAGCCGCCGTTGTTCATGCGATGAAGCAGTAAACGAGGTGAAAAAACCGGTCGTTGCGAAGTCGCAGAGACGCCTACGTCCGTGTGAGTCGGTTAGTTCAACTCTATGTACTTCTGATGGCAACTGCGGTGCCGCACCGGCACCGGATCGCTCGTGTGCACCGAGCCTATACGCGTCAAACATACGATTCTCTTCGAGCTTCAACATCGAAAGGAGAGGAAAGCTATTTGCTACCGCAAAAGAATTTTAGCGAAAACTTTAGAACATCATAACATGAGGCTAATCATTGAAAAAAAATAATCACAGAAACTGAATCCCGAGCGAAGCCGGGTAATACATCTAGTATATATATAATATTTGAAAGTAGTAATTATATCAATCTTAATTTGTGATGCCTGGTTTTTATGGAAAAGAATAATTGCCACTTGATGGCCGAGTGGCTAGGACGTTGGCTTTTAGTACCGGAGTCTGTGGGTTCGAGTCCCACTCTTGGTATGGACGTTTGTAGCCGTTCGGAATCGACTTTAAGTAGTAGGGCCCGATCTAATTCGCCCTTGTGTAGCAAAAATTGACCATAACGCTCCAAACCAAACTTTTATGGAAATATTTTTTACAGTATATTATTTAAGTATATCGGATGTATCGATGTTATTCATTAGAAAAATAAGAAGTATTCCGTTATATCCTTGAATTTTATCAAAAATATGTTCTGGATTTTTGGGGAAACTGATTGAATCCTTTTAATTTACTTTTGATTATAATAATGGCTTTATTATGTTCGTGGTGCAACCAGAATCCCTTTCTAATGCTTACTCCACACCAATGGCGACAACAACGAAAGACAGACAACATTTTGCCACCTGTCTCTGTGGCTGTCGTAAAAGCATTCATACTGCTAGGAGATAGGTGCATATTGCTCTGTGTAACGTAAACGAATTCGGTTTAGAGTTTCACTGTAACCTAGCTAAGTTCCTTGATGACAGAGCTTTCTAAAATTTTCTATTTTGTGTACAATGTGTCTTTCAGGTATGTATTTATGCTGCAAAACAAACTAAACAGATTACTGAAATTTACATATTAAATTTAAATTTCGTACACGTTTCTACAGTTCTTATTTTTTTAGACAATTGAATAATTTTTTCTAGGATTTCTGCATTCTGACCACAAACTTGCATATTTTCTTCGTTTTGGTTTTCTTCTTTAGTCGCATGAAGTCCCGAATTAGTTTCATTATTACTAGATTTATTCTGCAGCTATACGAAAACAACTCTGGTTGGGGTTTTAAAATTTTTTTCTTATTCTCTTTCTCTTCAGTCTTTTTTATTAATTTTTTTTCTGGCACCTAGAGAGATATTTGTTGGCAACGACATTACGGGTACTAAAAGTACTCAAATTAAAATCGTGTTAACGAAAGATGAAATCGTTTTAACAAAATATGTATATTTACTTTACAGTAAGTGTAGACAGCCCCAATTAGTACCGAAAATCGTTATTTTTATTATTTGCCTACTATATAAAATATATGCATGTGAAAGAAAATTGCCGTTATCCCATAAACGAATTTGAGTTGCTTACAGAACACAGACTAATAATAATGTAAAAGGTATGACAGTTATCACTTAAATTCTGAATTCATGATCCGGATGGTGGATTTAAGACCTGTAGTGTTAAAGTTTTCGAATTCACAAGTTTGCTGTCGCATGGTTCTTAATTCAGATCCATTCTATTTCAGTTATTGAGTCATTCACCACTCAATAGGAAGAAAGATTAAAATGAATTTGCAAAATTCATTTGATACTACAACCTCATTGAGATAGAACGTTGCTCTACACATATAGTACATGAAAAATTCTGATTGAACAAGATGGACGCCAATGCTGCATATTTTCAGAATGATCATAATTCCAAGACGTCATATGTTGCATTTAGAGCTATATACAAAAGGTCGTTCGCACTTTATGGATACGATTTTGATAGTTAAGTATTATGCATAAATGCCGTGTTTTTTGCGGCGATTTGCTTCTATCTGATAGCCATGGTTCTTGACAATAGCTCTAACTCGAATTTTCCATAAAAGTAAGCTCTTTCTTAGTACTGTCATGTCAATTTTACCCCATTCTTCTTGGACCGTTGTTCTTGGATGACGTTTACCTAAAGCTCGTTTCAATAAACCGAAAGCGCAAAAGGCCATTGGAGAAGCGTCATGTGATTTTACAGGTACAGTGAAACCTCGTTTATCCGAACTAACTGGGACCATAGGCAATCCGTATAATCGAAAATCCGGGTAATATAAGTAATTAGTAAAACAAAATCCTAAACTAAGCAGACTTAATGCTTATTACAATAAAAAACTATGTTTTGTAATAAAATTACACAGTATTGTTTACAAGACATTAAAAGATATAAAAATAACTTTTCACATCATTTCTTAGCAAAAGATTGGTAAGTCTAGTAAAGCTTTCTTAAACTCAACAAAAAGCATTTTATTACCATAAGTTATTGTACAATCTATGCAGGAACTGTACACTGAATCAAACTAAAAAGCGAATATTTGGCGTACTTGTAGTTACGTTCTTGCTATCATAGTTAAAAATTATTGTGTAATGCAGGGGTTCCCAAACTTATCCAAGTCGTGGCACCCTTAAGAGAATTAAAATTTTTTCACGGCACCCTCGTCATATAATATCTGTCTGTGGTGTATTATTAATATATTTCATATTTATACGACTGTGAAATTAGAGAAGTGGTAAGAACATTAATAAATTAATGCGACTTGTGTTTAAAAATAACGCAAGTACTTTAATTGTAATTAATAGAAAAACATTAATAAAATTAATAATAAAATTACCTTCTAAATGCTCTTGGTATATGTGTTTAAGTTTTAGTGTGACGGGTGAGCCTGCTGCTCACTGCACAATTGTTCGAATCGCGGAATAAAGCTTGATACATCTACTATCATTTGTTTTTTTACATTAATTTTCGAACGATATTTGCTCTTTATAACAGCAACTGAAAACCCAACTTCACACAGATATGAAGTTGCAAAGAGAATGAGAACCCTAATAGCTTTTGCACTTAGAATGGGATACTCATCATTTGGTATAGATATCCAAAACTCTTTAAAACCCAAACAAGCGAATTTCGTTTTCAGGTTTTTGTCTCTCGATAGTTCAATTAGATTATCTTCCTCTTGTCAAGTTAATTCTTTTGGAGCTTCCACATGGAATGGATCTTGGATCCATGCAAACTTTCCGGTTTGGTCTTCTGCGAAGTACTTTGCGAACCAGTCAGTTCGTTGTGATAGGTGCTCTGCGAAAACTGTCAGCATGCTATGTGAAACTTTTTCTCCACTGCAGACCTTGTACTACTGCAATACAGAGGTCTTTTGGAGTTATATCGGAATCGTCGTGAGCAATAGATTAGATTGGAGATCATGGGCACTTCACGGCACCCCAGGGTGCCGCGGCACACACTTTGGGAACCCCTGGTCTAATGTGAACATTAAATAAAAATAATGTCTACAAATCTGATCCGGAGATCAGGATAAACGAGGTTTTACTGTATATCATTAAATGGGATACACTTTATTCCTGTTTCTGATTCTTTCTTTGCTAAATAAGCGGCAGTTGATTTAGACATATGACTAGAGGCTTTGTCCATATTAAGCTCAACTTTATCAATGTCCTTTCCATAAAAGGCTGGAATTTCTTCATCAGAAATTGGTTCTAAAATATTCTGATAGTAGAGTGAATTAATTTTGGCATTACTTTAGACTCTTTTGATTTTTAATTTGCCGTTGCAACAAGATCTTGCAACTATCATGAATCCTTTTGAGAACTTTTCTGTACACTGACGAAGCCATTTCGTATGCTCATTCCCGTCAGATGAGCAATAGAAAAAGAAAATTGATCTTTTTTTATTACAGTCACTTAAATACATCCATGCCTCATCGAGTGTTACCACAAATTTCCATTTTTCAGCAGCTAGGTGTTTTTCATATAATTTTCTACAATTTGTTTTCCTTTCAGCAATATGCTTTGGAAAAAGCAGATGAACTTTAGGTTTAAACATCTTTTTTAGCTCCGTATCTTTATATGATTGATTTTACTTACAGTGCCAGAAGACATTCCTAGTGTCGATGCAATGTATCTTTGAGGCGGCGGAGTTTCTTTTAGGATCAGAGATTTCACTTTCTTGATATTTACCTGCGTTCGAACAGTCTTGGGATGAGGTTCCGCGGTCATGTTTTCGTTTTTACTTTCAGTTAGACATTTTTTTTCTTTCAAATTTAATATATTATAAATAATTTTTTTAATGACATAACCACGATTTTTTCACCGTTTTATAATTTGTTAATACAAATATTCCTCCTCGGAAAGCGCAGTTATGTAACCTTCGAGCCATCTATCAATTTTAGGAGTCATTTTACATTCCAATCAAAACAAAACAAAACTTAATATTACATGGTTGGTATGGCCGCTCAGTGCCATAACTGAATAGTTATGGCACAGAGGACGCATGTGGAGGATTTTTACGTGGTAGAATTATCGGCCGCCTGGAATGTGGATGTACTCAGATGGAAGTATCCGAGGAACTTGGAATTGCCCAAAATGTCATCTCTAGGCTTTAGCAACGATTCCAAGATGATGGAAATGTTAGTAGACATTACAGTGCAGGTCGCCCCCGAGTTACAACGCCGAATGAAGACCGGTATTTGGCAGTAACTGCCAAAAGAAGCAGACGGAGCACAGCATCCGACTTGTCTCGTCAGCTATCTGCAGCCACGGGTATCACAGTTTCAAGACAAACCGTGTACAGACGTTTGGGAAATATTGGTCTATATGATCGAAGCCCTGTGAGATGTGTTCTACTCACGGTAACTCACTGTTGATAGCGATTAGCCCGGAGTAGAGAACATGCAATGTGGACATTGTCACAGTGTGCTTGTGTAATGTTTTCCGACGAGTCCAGGTTTAGCTTGCAGTCTGATTCATGTCGGACTTTCATATGGAGAACACCAGGTACCCGTTACCACCAAGACAACATCATTGAACGACACCGAAAGGGCCTGTTCACATAGGAGTCCATGCGTTGCGTTAAGGAAAAGATGACGTTGAGACGAAAATAAACCAATCATAGGCCTCCAAACGATTAGCAATGAAATTTTCAACGCTTATGATTGGTTTATTTTCGTCTCAACGTCATCTTTTCCTTAACGCTACGCAACGGACTCCTGTGTGAGCAGGACCTTACGGTGGTGCAGGATTGCTCGTTTGGGGTGGAATTATACGGGGCTCCAGAACAGATCTGCATGTTCAAATCGGAACCATGAACGGCCACATTTATCGGGACATCATTCCGGATTAACATGTACGTTTGTTTAGGGATGCCATGGGCGCAGAATTTGTGTTTATGGATGACAACGCCCGTCCTCATCCAGCAAACACCGTAAACGACGGCCTTCAATCTGAGGATATCACACGTATGGAATGGCCAGCATTCTCACCTGACTTGAATCCGATAGAGCATGTGTGGGACATGCTTGGGTGACGAGTTGCAGCCCGTCAACCACCTCCTACATGTGTACCGGAACTTGGGAGAGCATTGCTTGCTGAGTGGAGTAATCTTCCCCAAGATCAGCTCGATAATTTGATACTCAACATGCCTAGGCGTTGTACGGACTGTATTTCATCGCATGGGAGACATAAAATGTATTAACCATCATACCAACCATGTAATATTAAGTTTTTGTAAAGGAGATATTTTTTACAATTACTCCAGGGATCAAAAATCGTAGTTTTTTTTAATGGTATCATACATACACCATCTTTTTTGTTCTTTATCTTTTGATTAATAAATGGGCTTTATGAATAAGTCACGTTTGTTTTGTTTCTGAACCTTTATTTGCCGGAGCTGGCATTATACTTAATTTATGAACATGAGTGTATAATGAATAAATACCGACACAATTCGGCCCATTTTTTTCTCTTTTGTATATCCAATGGGAAACGGTAAAATGAAGAGGTATGCTTTAAATTCTGATGATTGCAATCATTAGTAAAACAGAGTATATTTAAATAAGGAGTGAGAAAAAAATATATTTTTGAACTACACGTAAAATAATTTTGTGATAAATTGTATTCAGCTTCTGAGGCAATGCTAAATACTTTTTAAAGAAATACGTCGGTTGTAAGATAATATTTCCAGATATACGTTGAATATCAAAAACAATAAGTAAAATTTTACAAAAGTACTTTCGATAATCGTGATGGAATTTAAGCGAGAATCAGCAATACCTCATCAAAATTGCGGTTCCTACCTTTCTGTTTGGTCCAAAGTAGGATATTGTCTATAAGAAAAGTTTTCTATTAGCGAATAATAAATGGATTATTAACTGAAATAAAATACCAGGAATTAAAAATAACAAGTAGTATTTATTAGAACATATTAGGAAATGGGAGCAACCAAGTCGTGCAGAGCTCGTGCCCCGACGAATTATAGAACAGAATAAAAAATGACCGACTACGAAAAAGTGCCAGCATAGCGAGTGCCAAGCCACAGTTTGCGAACCTCAATGCGGTTTCATCGGGCTGAACACTTTCACCCCAACAGAGTATCGTCCTGGCAAGATATTGATCACCAAAAACAGAAATAAATCTGAAATGTTCAAAATCATTTGCCGCTGGCAACCATCAGCCAACTCTGTGTCAAATGCTTGCGCACAAAACGTAAAACAGCCGATATCCAACGAAACCTTTCAATTTTCATTAAATATTGTGATAGTATGCAGTCAAAATATTTTTTAAGTTAAGTTAACGTTATTCAGAATAAGTTTCATCAGGTTTCACGAGTTAAAAAATATTGGTTTTGAAGTAAAAAAAAGAATCAAAAATTTCCCCTATGGACGTTAGCATGGGGAGCATGGAGTTTTGATCTCTGGTCTTCAAAGAGGATAGTGACGTCACACTCTGATGGCGTATTGAACTGTCCTTATAATTGTTTCAGACTGATCGGAAAACATTGACTTAAAAAACTGTAGAGGCACCAGAGAGCAAGACTCCATATCCTCAACATCAATGTTAGTATGGGACATAAGATTACCGTTCTCAAGGTTACAAATAGTTGTTTAAGGGAGGATTTCTCTTTTAACCATAATCATTTAACCACGGCAATCTTAGGGCCTGTGCACATAGGAGTCCGTTGCGTTGCGTTAAGGAAATGATGACGTTGAGAAGAAAATAAACCAATCATATGCCTCCAAACGATTAGCAAGGAAATTTTTAACTCCTATGATTGGTTTATTTTCGTCTCAACGTCATCTTTTCCTTAACGCAACGCATTGGACTCTTATGTGAACAGGCCCTAAGATTGCCGTTTTCAAGATTACAAATAGTGTTCACAGGTTAATGTTTAAGGGAGGATTTTTCTTTTTAAACCAATGCGGAGCCACTTCTCGTGAAGATATTCGCCTATAATACACCGTAGTTTGCTGACTATTTTATTACGGGGCACCATATGGGAGGACCTACATTAACCTCCCCCCCCCCCCCCCATGAAGGGACAACTCACACGAAGGCATTTTAGTGGCGCGACGCCGGGATAAGATCATTTAGGGAGGAAATAAAAATCATTAGTTGATAAATCAACTTATTAACTAGAACGAGTAAGTAATGTGGCATGGCTAACTTATATGGTATTGGAGAATTTTAATCCCCTTCAACATTACAATGTTAATTGGAGGTTGCGAGGCATAAAGTGGGGAGACGTGACTATTGTATTTCAGCTGAATTACTTTATCTCCATGGTTTCATTTCAATTGTAACTGTTAAGTTATAACTGTATCATAATCTTCGTTATTTTGTTTATCAAGTTTACTGTTTCGGCTGATTTAGCAGACAGCAGACTGATTGAAATTGGCGCCGGTTTAGTGTGTCCGATTGCAATTTGAGTTAGAGACACAGCGATTTGTCAAAATAATTACTGAATAGCGGAATTCTTTTTTACGTCGGTAAGCTTTTCACGTAATTGATATTTTAATTGATTTTGAATTATGAGGTGATACCGGGGTTTGGAATTTTTTCCTTGTTAAGCTTAAATTTGTACTGGGAATTTTAATGTTGTTTTGTGTAAATTGAATTTCATTATTTATACAGCTGCTTTTGTCACTTTAATATTGTGTCAAATCTTCCTATACATTTGAAACGTGTTTGTTTAATACCTATAAATATTTCTGTGGTTGTTTACTTGTGCTTATATAGTGGTATTGTGTTTTGAAATTTTTATTTAAGTATTTGCATGTTCCTTACGTTTTACTTGCTTTTCTGATAATGTTTTTACTGGACTAGTTATAAATTTTCTCATGCCTTATTTTGTTCATTGAAGGTTTTGAAGCGTAAATATGGCATCCGGTAAAGAACAGTAAGTGTATATTTATTTTTTTCACACCAAAAAAATTTTTCTGTAACATAATGAACCTTTATTGGCACAGCGTACTGTTACTTGGTTATATCATACCCTTATATTGCATAATATTTTAAGAATGTTCAAAGTAGTTTCAGTACCGATAGGAAAATTAAATTATTGTTGTCTTACTTTTGCTTATCATGTATGATTTATTGGTGATTGATAATATATGTTCTTGATATGCTTTTAGCTTTGAAGGTAGCTTTTTCACCCAGGAAATATTTGAATTTAAAAGTATGGCATGTTTAGTTATTGCACAGTATTTTTTAAATTAGGGGTATAAGAATAAAGTAAATTGTTAACTTTGGTTAATTTTATTGAATTCACTCAAATTAAAATCCTAAAGCATACAATGAGTTAGAATGTTGTATAAATCTGTACTCTTGGATGTTTACATAATTTTTTTGATGAGGTGATAAGTAGATGATATAGTTATTTTATAAGGCATTCACCATTATTAATGGTTTATAATTTTAAAAAATCTAAGAGTATTTGAAAATTTAGGATGGATAATAGATCATTTCAGTAGTTAGCTCAAAGATTTACAGAGGATTTGATTCCACTTGTCGACTTCACCAGTTTGATTAGATTTTTAAGTTTACATTGATTCTGACCTACATATTTATGCAAAGTATGGATTTGTTAAGTTTGGGAAATTGAAAATCTTCCCAAGGTATATGGTTCTAGGGGTAAGGAAAATGACTGCTTGTGAGTGTTCTCTCTCATGTAACATGTGATCAAAATTCCAGTTACTTGGCTGACAATCTTCTTTTTATGCTATTGAAATTAAATAAACCAATAAATCATGCTGAGGATTAAAAATTTAAAAATTATATTTTTGGATGTGAAAATAAGTTTTTGAGAATTATTGAATAAAACTCATAGCTTATAAGGTATGTACATCTTATGTGCAGATCAAAATCGGTATGACAGTTATGTATGTATGTATATATGTAGCAGAAATTGAAATAAAATTTTAATTTTACTGAAGGAAAATCTGTTTTTGATTTTGTTATGTAAATAAAAAAAACTGTTATTTAGTCTGAAGGCACACATGGTTGTTTGATTAAAAAAAAAATCAACGATAATTTAATACCTTCAAGTTTTAATCTAAAGCTAGGGAAAATTTGCCTCTGTTTATTACTGGAATATTTTAAATTTTCTATAATTTTGCTCTTTTCTAATACAATTAGGGATTTAAAATAATTTATTTTTTTATCTGTAAACTTTTGTTAAAGAATAGCAAATTTATTTTGTAGTTATATAAAAAATTAAAACAATGACTTTATTTTACTAATTTATTTATTTTGCAAAAGTCAATCATTTGGCCCCTAAGTGATTAGACCATGGGCTCTCCAATACTTCAAAACAAGAGGCTTAAAATTCAGAAGTGCAGTGCACACATCAAGATGTGATGCAGTCATAGGAGACAGTTAATTATCAAATTATATAACTTGAATAAATCTAATTTAAAAAAATGATTTTGTTTGATTTTTCTTAATTGTATATATTTGATTTTTAGACTATTACCTAAAGTTTTTCAAGCTGTATTTTGCTTGCTGTTTGAAAAAAGGAAAGTTTTCCTGAGATAAAATGTTAGCAAGCATCTAACTGTTTATGTTACTTTTATTATTATAAAATTTTTTCTTATAAGCATTAAACTTAACAAATTTTGCTTCCTAAAAGATCATATTTTATATTTTTCTTCATGTTTTAATTTATTTACACCTACTTATATATATATATATATATATATATATATAATCAGTAGCACACTTAGAAGTGCTGTCTCTTTACTCATTTTAATAACATCGGTATATATAACCTTTTAACTACCTTTCCTCCATCATCTTTATTGAATGTTTTGGTTAAAACTTTGCTTCTGTTCTTTAGATATAAATTTAAGACTTTTATGCTGGTGTTTCAGTTTATGGTGCTAAATTTTGAAGTAATAAATTAAATGAATGTGCTAATACAATCACCATTTAATACAATTTTAAACTAAGGTTGTTGTATTTTTGTCTTTGTTTTTCTTAAAGAGAAATAATTTACGTGATAGCCATTATGAGGTTTTGTGTTACCTTGAAAATTTAGTATATGTGCATATATAATATGCATTCTTGACCCTGATGAATCAGAATGAATGGTATGTCTTTCCAAAATATTGAAACTTAGGATTTGATGTGTGCAGATATTTCTGAGCTCAGGCAGGATCTCTGTGAAATTTGGTAACATCTGCTGGTACAAATCTGTTGGCACATAAATTCAAAGAATAAAAAATTTTAATGTTGTAAATTTATTTTTATTGGTAAACTAGTTTTATAATCCATCAAAATTTTACATGTTGCTACTAGTGTCATGTTTCACATTGATAGTTGTTAAGTTTCACAGTTGTTTATTATTGATTCATCTGTACCCTCCAGGGATGGAAATTTTCTTACACCTGTATTCACTGAATGCCTCAAGGAAGCAAGAAATTTTACTTTAGTTGACCTCTGTTATTTTTTATTTTTTGTCTTGTGATATGATCAAAGTACTAATAATGTGTTTATAGAAAAATTATGAAATTTTCCCATGGAATATGAATACCATATTTCAAGCTTTCAGATATGAAAGTTATTAGTAGATCAGTAATATGTAGCTAGGTGATGAGAACAAAACATCTATGATGGGGTGCATGTGCTAGCCTTTCTGAGAGTGATTGTTCTATAAATGTGATATATTCTTTAGCAGTTTAAAGGCAACCCTTTAAGCAGATTTGCTGTTCCATTATGTGCAAAAGACAAAAAGCTTTTAAGATAGTGTTCCTAAGATAAAATCAAGTTAGACCTAAAAATCTATCCTGCGATTCCTTTCCACTACTCTCAAATACTGATGTTTAGAAAATTTCATGACTTTACAGTTACTTTTGCTTTAGCAGATGGCTGCTGTGTTGTGGTTTAGATTAGATATAAGTTCACTAAATGTAACTTTTCATACTTGCATGAAAAATTCATGCGTTAGAGAAATTAGACAATGTTATGTCTCCCCTTTATACCTCTAAAGTACAACTAAACCTCAGTTTTTGATTATTCGCGTGCTTACCGCCAGTGATTAAAATAGGGTAGCATAATTATTTTTGCTGCCTTCTGCTATGTCAAAAATATTAAATTACTGTGCTGTTAATAACTAAGTTTTTTAATATTAAATAATTTTACTACTTTGTATATACTGTGATTATGTTGTATATACAGTATATCCCTACCTCTCACTCTCTCAATTAGGGATGCGATGTCGATGTTTTTATCGAAACGTCGATGTTATAAACATCGATTTATTGAAGCCGATTTTTTTTCAACATCGATGTTTTGTGCTCGATAATTTACGTTGTTCGATATTTCTTTTTGTTTATTTTTTTTAAATGATAAAACACCATAATAAAAAAAACCACCTAGCATAATTTTCACACTCAGTAAATGTAAGTCTAAATTCTGAAAAGGACGAATACAAAAGGAGGAACGATCCCCTAGCAATGAGATAAATGGCAATCAACAACCAATGAACCAATTAGAGCGCTTGGAATGTTCTCGACACTCCAGAACCTTCCATGGGGTTTTATTTTATAAACAGTATAAACACGAGAGCGGCCGTTTAAGTTTTTGTTTTGTTCTGGTTTTATATAAGTTGACGTTAATATTATTAGTAAGATGCCTCCCAAAAGTACCGTTTGGAACTATTTTTCCATAACCTCTAACAAATTGGCAAAATGCAATATTTGCCTTAAGCCCTCAAATTTCTGGCAATACCACGAATTCATCTAGACATTTGAAGGCGAAACATGGCGATATTTACAACGAGTATTTTGAGTCATCAATGAAGCCCAAGGCAAAATGTAAACTACACAATCCAGATGCAGTGGCCCTAGCCATACCAAGCGTTTCGGTGACTGAAACGGAACATAGAAGAAATCGTAAGTTTGTATTCCACTATTCCTAGGTTCCATCAAAAAACTTTGAAAAACAGTTTCACAAATGTGATTTCTTTTAAAGATGGTGGAGATATGCACAGCAAAATTCCTCAAGCTATTCTTTACATAATTTGTAGAGATTCTCAGCCGATTTCAATCATTGAAGACGAGGGTTTTAAACACTTGTTAAAAGTAAATGTGCTGATATATACTGTTCCATCACGAAGAACAACAGATTCAATGATAGATCAGAAGTACGACATAGTGTTATTATGTTAAAAGAGCGATTGAGCAATGTCTCAAATGTGTCTCTCACAACAGATATTTGGACGGAACCATCGATGTTCAAAAACATCAAATGGTTTTGGGGCGATGTTTTATTAGCATCGATGTTTTAATATTGAATATCGATGTTTCAAAACATCTTTTGTTTGTTTGTTTCTGGAATTCATATTTCGGACAGCGCTCAAGACCCGGCTTTGAATGAAACAAAACATTTTAGAGAGCTAATTCATTTACATAAAACATATAATAGAAATGAAACATTAAAATAGAAAATAACTCTTTTTTAGGTTCTATGAATTTGTAGTTGTAAAAATAATAATGTTGCAATAAAAGGAATTGTTTTATTTTTATTTATTCATTTTTTAATGTGTGTTAAACAGAGGATTAACAGTATTAAGAGTTAAGGCGTGGAGAATATTCGCGGGTGTTCTGTGCCCGTGCACCTGCTAATGTGGAAGAGCGAACAGTATTTATTTTAAAGACGAAATTGTCCAATCAGATAGTTGTATAGTAATTGAGATGTGATTGGAGAGGTTCACTCAGTATCGAGTAATATACCTGCGATTCTATTGAAGCTTTAGATGGGATGCTAAAAGCTGCACTGTAAATTTTATCGAGAAAGATTTTGTAGCACAGGGGTGTCAAACTCGCGGTCCGCGACGAACATTTTTGCGGCCCGGCCAATATATTGGCACACAATAATATATATTAAAATACCGACGCAGAATTATAATAAGATAGGAAAAATTCGCTAAATGTTTTCTTAATTATACTCTTTTTTTGCTATTATTAAACAAAATGCGTATACTTATGTTGAATATACTGTAATTAGGAAAATAAACATACGTTTGTATTAATATTGATTTTTTTTGCGGCTCACCTATAGTTAAACCTTGTTTGTTTGGCCCAAGTTAGCCTTTGAGTTTGACACCCCTGTTGTAGCATAACAAATAGTATGTCTATCGCTCGTGCACACTTGAAACACACCTGTAAACAGTTGCCTAAAGTGTGCTCCGCGGAATCTTGGGGTTCCGCGAGATAGTCTGACGGCCAAGCCATAATTGATCTTACCCTCATATTTTTGTTTTTATAATCACTATTATTTGTTTTTATGAAGAAATTTTTACTGATTTTTTTGTTCAATTCAATAAAATCTAAGTATTAAAACAATATTTGGTTTTATTCAATATCACATTAAATTTAGGGGAGGAATGGGTCTGTTGATAGTAAAAAAAAAATGTAGAGGGTTCCGACATAAAAAAAAAGTTTGGGAAACACTGCTGTAGAATAAGCTGCCTGGTTCTCCACGCCCATGAGAGGGAGAAAACAAGCTAATAAAGACAAGTACAATGTTACAATGTGAGAGGTATACGGACTGATGACCAAACGGTTGAAAAAACCTTTTATTTGTGGATATCCTCGAATTATGGCAACGACGGGGTCTCAACCCGGAAGGCCCCCGTTCGGTGCAATGGAGTAAAAGAAACGAAGGAAGAAATATTTCAAGGGTTTGAAATACGCTGAAATCCATTTATTCGTGCTAATTATTATTGCACGAAAAAATGCAGATAATCCAAGAGTGGATCTGTGTACTGTTGAAAATGAACATTAGTGTTGCGTAAACAGTCCGGAGTTCTGAGTAATTTGTATATATTTACGAAATTTATATTTGTTGGAATATTTTCCCCTTTTAAACATTTGAATGGTTTAATGATATATCTTTCGCAAATTTGAATTTACAAAGTACTAAAATCGCAATAGTTTAAAAATTTTAAATCGCGTTAAATTTATATTAATCCGCCTTAAACTCTCATCTTTTCACTGAAGGGAAATTTAGCATTTGGAGCATTTAAAAATACCGCTTGGTCCGTAGACATCTCAAACTACTTTTTTAATCTTTAGTAAATGGCCGAGTTGGGCGTTGAATTTTGATATTAAATATAATTTAACTTTTCACACCGTTTCCCGGATTTTACATTTTAAGATTTCCGAGTTTTATTATTATTATTATTAATAAATTGGACTGAACTTCCGGTGTCAGTCGTTACCATGACTTCCATAAAATCGCTTTTGCTGTGGTCTGTCAGATCAATAACGGCGTGAACTGCCTCCCGTTCCACATATTCTTTAGGCAGTGTGAGTTGTAGGCTGAAGAAAAACCTGAACCTTAAACTGGTTCCCCACTGTTAATTTGCTGGTCTCCAATTGGGGTCACAACGAGAAAGTGAAATCTTTCTCAATATGCTAAGCGAACGGTTTCACTTTTTGCGTAACAATTGTCGGGGTTCGCTGCTTCTTAGGGACGTATACGGTTTACAGAAGTTGGTGTTTATTTGTGTTTGTGCTTGTCGGAAGTCGATATGGGGAATGCGTGTCAAAAGTCGAGAAAATGGCAGCCTGAACCTGTGTAAGTACGCAATTTGTGTGGACATTTATTTAATGAGGTTTTGTATTATGGTGAATTGTTAACTCTTGAGGTCGCCGGATTAAATAAAAAATTTCCAATAAATTTAGCAAGGAAAAATATTTCAGGAATCTGCCTTTCAATGCGAAAGCAAAAACTGCTTTTTAAGATCTTTATATGAGTACGAAAATAAAAAGGGCGTACGATAGACGTACTGCAATTTTTCTGTGAATTTTATCCACTTTAATGCGGTTATCAATTGTTTTGTTTTGAAAAAAAAGTTTTCTAGATCAAGGTCATGGCTTGTATAAAATGAAAAGTAACTGGCAAAAATTGACACGCTGAATAACTGTCCCAATATCAAATTTTACCTGTAATATACAAAGTGGACGTATTTTTATATGTTTACCTGGTATGAAACGTTGCCAACAGCGATCGTTGTTATTGACTTTGCGTTGCATTTGATCTTTCATATAATAGTTTTGTTGACAGATAAAATTCATAAACAAGGCCACGGTTCTTTGAGAAAAAAATAGATTTAAGGAAATAAATAATGCCACGGTAAAACTAGCCTCGCCCTCCTTTCTTTCCTTAAAAAATAGTTTATACCTGTAGAATTTGTAGTTATTTAAATGATTTTATTTACCATTTAAGAAAAGTGTTCTCTTCTGTTAAGAACTAAAATTTAATTTCTTCAATAATCTACGTCAAATCAGAGTTTTCTAACAGTTAAACCCTGTTCGATAAGATATTTCGATTCTGCGGCCCTTGAGTCCAATAAAAAACTTTTCCCCTGTCGCAGTTACATATCTCTGGGCAACCCGTAACATCTTTCTCGCAGGGTCAAATCTGAAACTACGGATTTCCTGATCTGTCGATACATGTGAAATCCAGTTTTACCCCTCCGAATGTTATCAGAAAGTATCATTTTTAATTTTCATTCATTATATATTTCCCCTTTCCTTTCTCAGGCTGACGACACGAGACTTTATCCAGTACATGTTCAATTATTTACTTTTCTTGTTCAACGGTGATGAAATGTTAACCAAAAACTTTCGTCATATCTTTACTGGACAGTCCGCCATTACTTACAAACAAAAGTCGAGTGCAATTCAACGTCTAAATCTTTCCACAACCTCTTCTCGCATTCTTTATTTCAACTTTAAAACAATTAATCTTGCTCTGAAATTGAACACGTACCGCCTAATCACCGGACGGGTGTGCTGACTATTGCGGAAGCACACAATATACCGTAATATTTCTTAATAAACCTCATAAGTCTAATGAATAGTATAATTATTAGAGCACCGTAAGGAAACTTGTGAAAAACCCTAAACAGGAACATACAGCTTCTAATTTTCCCCTAAAAAAATTAATAAATAAAAGAGTGGCAATTCTTTTCGAACTAATTAATAGTTCATCACTAAGCTGACGAGCAGTGTTATTGTTTCTGTGAATACCACACCTAATGCACCTTGGCCTAGTGATGAAGCATTAACTTGTTCGAATTGCTTTCGTGTATGTGTGAAATGTCCATAGAAACAATCATACCTAAAGCTTCTCAACCTGATGATGAACTACCTGTTCGAAACTAGTTTCCATGCTTTTATTTTTATTGTGGATAGTAAGAAGCTGTGTGTTCCTGCCATATTTTACCTTTTTTAAATGTTTATCTAATTCACCGAAAATCATTGCGATGAATTAGATTCAAACTTTTTAAAAATATTTTCATTATCTTAGTTGTGTGTATGGCCTTACCCAATAAAACTGCGGGATCCTTTTGTTTGCCACACCATAACTAAAGCTTATATACGGAACTGCGCGTGTATTGCAGAAAAACATTTATATAGAAACCTTTATATAGTATATTATAGAAAAACATTTATTCCTCAAACTGTCCTATCATTTAAGATTAAATTAATTCAACTTTTTACCAGTTTTTTTTATTACTTTGGAAAACAATTCTTGTGGCGAAAAACGCTTCTTAAATATCAGAAATGTATCAAAAGTTTTTTTTTAAAATTATTAATATTATCGTTATTATATCGTTTTATTTAGTTATTCTCATTCCAAAGCCAGAATCTTTGTGTATACATACAGCGAACGAAGAGTAACGAACGAAGTTGTTCGCTAAAGGCCCGTTCACGTTGCATACCGTTACGTTACTACGTTGGCTCCGAGATTGTTGACATGACTTGTGATCAATGGCGCACCCAGGATTTTTTCTTGGGTGGGGGGAGATGAACGAATAAAAATATTTATAATGTATGGGGGGGGGGCAGAGATGAACGGATAAAAATATAATGCAAAATGAATATTCATAATGCAGTTTCTATTTCTTTTTTTTGGGGGGGGGGGGCAGAGCCCCTTTCCCCCCCCAAAGAAATAGAAACTGCATTATCAATATTCATTTTGCATTATATTTTTATCCGTTCATCTCCCCCCCCCCCCCAAGAAAAAATCCTGGGTGCGCCACTGGAGCTCTGTTATTGGTAAAAAAATTTAACGCTGGCGCTATGAAACGCTCCGGATTCTGTGTGAACAGGCCGTAAGTGTGCACGTAGTAACGAACACCACCGAGCGCATTTACTTGCCTATGACAAGGTTCGCTCATAAGGCGGTACATCAAAGGAAGTTCGTTACTCTTCGCCAGCCGTCGTTCGTTGTGTGTTTGTAGTACAGTTTAACTTGGAATCTTTTTACTTTTTGCTTAGAAATTTCATTTCCAGTATGAAGCTTTAAATTCATTGTTCGTTACCGTAAACTAGAAAAATAACTCACTACACGAAAATGAACGAACGGCTGCTCAAGCGTTCGATTTGTGAATGTGGACAACTGAATGTCAAACCGAACGCCGAATTTGTTCGTTTCAATTTGGCCCAATTTGTTCGTTACCCTTCGTTCGCCGTCGTTCACTGTATGTATACTCGCCTTAACACGGATAATAAGAAATTTCTCAGTCAATAAAGTAAATAACCCTTTAAATTCCGTCTAAGCGTGGGATGATTATCTGTTTTTGAATACGCTGCATTACAAAAGAATGGTAAAAATAAAATTCAAATTGTCTGAAAGAATGGCAACATGGTTTGTAAACAAAAGAATGTAGCCGTCTCTTTTTGTAGGCGAAGAAAAGGAAAAATATGTTGTTATATTCGAATTTTAATTAAACGCCATTTAAATTACTATAAACGTAGTTAATTAAAAACGGTATCATTCATCGTATTTGTTTTTCGGACGCGTTTGTTTAAGTTGGTAACCCGTTGGTTAAAGAACCTGTCGGTGCGTAAAACGGAAAATTACCGTGTAATCTGATTGGCTCTTATTGAAGATTATTAACTATTATTGATTTAAAAAAGTCAAATAAATAAGGAGTGCTACTATAACTTATGTCTTTGTTATCGCAGCATGTTTGAGAGGTATAAAAATATCTATTTAGAGATCAAGGTGTTTGTTAGTTTCAGCTAACTCAGAAGTAAACCAATCTGTACAGCTGTTTTAAATAGAAAATTATTTCAATCTTGAGTCGAAACCCCTCGCAGTCTAGCGAGTTCTCTAAATTGAGTTGCTCTGTATTTAGCAATAAAAAATGTTCTAATTTTATACACACAATTTTGTAAAACGCTAAAAGGCTAAACAGTTCTTAAAATGTCAAAGATATTGATTTGTGTTTTAGAATCTTTAAAGACAACGTGAAAGTGAATATTTGTACCATCGTACTATTTTTTGCACTTATAATTGTTTGGTACGCAGCTGTGCAATTAGCACACTAAAAGCTGGAAATTACGAAAACTCCAATCTTTGATTTGTGTAATTTTTGTGCTATTGCAACAGTGCGCCTGCTGGTGTGTTAAGTTACCCAGATTTCTTTTTCTTTTTACCTATGATATGGAATGTAGAATATACATGGTGTCAACGCCATGTTAACGAGAAGTAACGCTTTCGCCTTAGAATTCATAGTGATCGCGATACATTTTTCTTCGTTACATTTATCACTCGCAACGATTGCCATTCCTAAAAATCAAAATAGATTAAAAAAAAGTTCTTCATGCATTTCGTTTTCCTACACACACCAAAAAAAAAAAAAAAAAAAAAAAGGCTTTTGGAATGTAAAAAAGTCAATCATTAATATTTTTAAGAGTTACACAAATTATTGAAGATGTTTAGTAGGTGAAATTTTTACATAGAGTTGGAAAAGAATTACCCATCGGCTTCTACCAAATTTTATTTATTATTAAATTATATTAGCTATAGAATTTTATTTCCCTAGACATTTTGAGCTTATGAAGTCATTAAAGTTATGGAAGAACACTTTTTTGTAGACTAATTCATATGAGATGATCACTCTTTTTCTGTTTTTTTTTTCTCCCTTTGTAAAACAAGTTTCTATAGTGAGATATCTTTTCTATGTGTGTGTTGTAATTCATACCGGTTTCCTGTTTCTCTTGTATTAAATGTTCCATGCGAAGGTGTTTGGAAATTTTAAAAAATAAGTGGTTATCAATCACGTGATATTAGTGATAAAGAAAATGAGATCTTAGGGATAAGAATTCATGAAAAGATAGGTACTTTGCACGTGTCATTCACAATCTCTGCACGTAAAGAATATGGGATTACAAACGCGTGTTCTATCGTACGATATGCCAAAAGTAGTAAATTTCAAACTTGGCATGTATTGCATAACTGCAAGTATATCAGTCTAGTCTAAAGTTACCCTATAAATATACTCTTTTATCGTACTTCGAAACAAGAATTTTAATTCACTGCGCTGATCTTTTTTTTCTTGTGTTTAGTGTCTGATGAACGTATTTATTAAAGTTAACGTGTATAATTGCAGGCTCCTTTGGATTTTAGGTTTTGAAATATTTTTAAATGCTGATAAATCCATAAATAACTCACAATGAATTAATCCCAATCTGGTTTCTACGCTATTGTGTAAAACCTGTACTCCGCATAAATAGTCAAATGTTGGTCATCGCGTTATAGAGCTGAAAAAAAAAATTTATATACTTAAGCCTTCAAAAATATAGAAATTTAATGCTTAATTTGAATGGAAAAATATATAGTAGGTAGGGAGATTTGTATGCAAATACATTCTTACTTAATATGATTGATGTATGAGTCCTGACGTTTCTTCTACAAGTATCAGGAACTAAACGTTTTTGTTACGATATGTCATTACCGAAATGGAAAGATGATACTTTGAATTGCAGGTTTTCAACCTTTCAGAACAAAGGGCCGTATCAATGAATTCATAAGCTTTCGGGAGCCTTACGTCACATGAAGGAATTGGTGAAGGCATGATGAGTTGCAATATACTTTATGGTTGGTTGGTTAGTTGAAGTACTCTGGTTGTCTTTTGCAATACAAGGATTAACTACACAGGGATCTACATTCTTCTTTGTGAAACAGAAAAAATATAGTATTTGTATATTGTAGGAAAAATTTACCATCAATAACACACAATACCATCAGTAACGCACAATAGGATGCATGCCATTGCAGATTTTGTGATAACCTTGGCTTTCTTTTTATTTGACCAAAGCTTCATGATCCATGATTTGTAAAGTATCATCCGCATGTGTTTTCCTGTCTGCGACGTGTTTTCTTTTTAATTTTATGTTCTTAACAAATGCAGTTTATGTGGTATTAATTTCAGTTCTTAATTTATTTTGTTCATTTTTCAATCGTAGAAATAAAACCTAACACCTATAACAATAAATAGTTTTGAGACATGTTCCAATTAAACTTGTTGCTGGAAGATGATGTTAAACCTCGGAATAACACACTACTAACGTCTCACGCAACGGTCTCGGACGAATAACGATGGTTCAGGTTATACATAACGAACAAAATGACAATATTTCACTCCCTACTTCCCTTCTGCAACAAATTTGTCTTCCTTCTCCCTGCATTTTCATATTGTTTGTAAGACATTTTCAAAATTTAACTTGCATTTTAACTTAAAAAGGCGTGAAATAGTAAAGCGGGGTACCAAAGTCTTCTGGTAAATCCCAATCAAAAATTGATGGGAAATGTGCAAGTGTTTTTATATCATTCTCAACCACCAATACATTTACTTATTTTTAGCAAATTTTTTGGGAGATTTACTTATTTTGAGAAATAATTATGTTGGAAAAATTAAAACCATCCGTACGGAAAAATTTTCCTTTCCAATGAAATTATTTAATAATTATTTTCAATTACTTTCTAATATTTTGTTAGTGTGTTATCTCTGAAAGCATTTTTCTTCAAGACATAGTAAAACACAAAACTTGAGGTTATTAATACTTTTCCCTCATGTAATATTGAGTAAATATCATAGCAACCTAACCCCCGTGAAATAAGCAAAAGATAAGAATTCTCCCGGAAACAATACTGATAACCGGTGATTAAGGTAAGTATACATTTTTTAAAATATTCAAAAACTTCCCGCCATTAACATACAATCGATGATATACGTTTGTATAATATTATGTTTATACATTTTTTATCGTATTAAAACATATCCCACATAAAATGTGATAAGAAGCACTATTTTCAAGCACTTTTATAAATAAAATTCTCAAATTTTGATTTATTTGTGAACCTTGTTGCCACAAGCACGTATAATTGTAGTGGTTTGGCTGTAGTCTGTCATTTACGTTTCTGGGACAGCCGTGCCGTTCTTACATCAGAACTTCTGGATCTACCGAAATCATGTTCTCATGAACCGTGACCCTCTCGATAATGACTGACACAATCGCGGGTTATCGAACAGGTGCATGCGACCTTAGTTTCGTTTGATGATTTCTCACTGTTTAGAATGTAAAACGATTGGTATGTAGGTCGTAAGGAGTACTCTCGCTGCTAGTTCGCTGTGTCTTGAATTGGTAATGAGGCACAAATTTTGACGCTGCAGAATTTGTGCCGTTTGCCACTCTTACTGACAGTCTGCGGATGGGTGTGATCATGAAAGTTTAATAGCCTTATCTATTGGGCGTTTTTGATTTTGCTGTTGCCTTAGGATAGAATTCTTGCGAATGAACATGGTCCATGGGGGCTACTGTAAAACGGGATTTTGCATAAGAGCTTTGAATTGTTGGTCAAGAGAACTGCTGAGTTTAATTATTGTAGAAGCTGTATAACCAAGGTTTTTTCGTGAGTATTAGAAGTCGAATGCGACACGCTGATGGATGCTATTAAATGTCTATATATTCGGGCTTGGTAAGCTATTTAGTGATGTCTGTCAGGAACTTATAGCAGCGTATATTTAAAAAACTCACAGTATGTTTAATTCTGTTCAACATGAGATGTGAGTAATTCTGTAAGAATCTGTCCTTGATGTCGACGGTATGGAGTTCCTGTGATTGTTTGGATTTTGAAAATTTGACGTTCGTGTTCATACTGTAGTGATAAGCAGTTTAAGTGGTATCACCTCAAAGGCAGTCGGTCCCTGATACGGACTTTTCTTTAACGGCTGTTCAATGAATTCGAATAAATAAAATTAAGGGTAATTTACATTTCCGAGTAGTAATTGGAGGTTAGGAGAAACTGAATACTGCAACGTTTTTTGTAGATGATTCGCGACAGGTGAGGATGCTATTGGTGAAAGCCACTCTAGGGTGAGTGCGTCATATTTTACGTTTAAATGCAAATAAATCTTGCACCCTCATAAATGATGCTTGAATTTCGGATCTTGACTGTGTGATAAGAACTAGAGTTGTTACTGATGACTATTTCGCAGTGACTGGTCAGGTTATAGAGACCATCCATTCACTATTGCCATACAAAGGGTGGTTGATTGGTTTGAAGCGCCTACGGCAGGGGTGGGCAGACTTTTCCAGGGTACGAGCTACTTCTAATTTTTTCAAGGTGTTATTGCGGTCCACCCAGTGGCGTATTTGTGGTGAGCTAAAAAAAAAGTCTACAATATTTATTATAACTTAATAATAAATACGGAATATGTACTTACCTACATGACTACAATAAAAAACTTACTCTTTGAAAACCGCGTTTCAAGCAAAACGCAAGATACAAATATAATAATAATAATAATCTTAGGTCTTAGTAAAGGCGGTCACCCCCAAATGTCTTGGTGGTCCACCGGTCGATCGCGATCGACTTAATGCCCACCCCTGGCCTACGGTCATCTTCTGCAACGGGAGGGCTATTTTATATCTCCTTGCAGTAGACTGCACCGGTTTATTCATACTTTAGTTTCAAAATAATAAAGAAATAAATCAGATACGAGAACAAAATTATACGGTGCTTATAAAACAGAGGACTCTGTGATATAGCAGGCATTTTCATAAGTTAAATATTTTTTTCTGGAAGTTACCGTCTAACCGGTCTTAAATATTGCGAGTCAGTTATCTCTCATGCTGTTTTGTGTGAGTATTAAAAGGACCTGATGAACACAAGTAACGATTTAACTGAATGATGCAATTGTTGAGGACGGTGGACTGTATCAGATTCACAGTTCTTAATGTCATTTGTGTTATATGTATCCGCTTTAATATTATTTAAAACTCCCCTAAATAAATTTATCGAAACCGATTGATCTTAAATTTAACGACATACTTGTACTTGTAGTTTTTTGTGATCCGAAAAATAATGACACCTGCATGAAATAGGATCATACAGCATATTAAAATCCACAATAAAAAATTAAGATGCTGTCTGTTCCTGTTGTACGTTAAGATTATGTACGTGAAGTCCCCATGAATCGTCTTCTTTACTTCGAAAGTTATTTTTCTTTCAACACAATGTACTTACTGGAGAAAAATGCATTTAAAATGCCGTTTTATCTTCCTTTGATAGACTCGATTGATTGATTTTTTATATTCAATTTACGCCCATCATAACTTTTTTTGTGAAATATTTTGTTTCAAACTATCTTACCTTTAATTGATACTACTTGTGTGGTGAAAATCTGCCTAGTGAAGAGGTTTTCTGTCACCGATGTTTTTATTTTTCTTGATATGATAACAAAATATTGGAAATCGCAATACATCATCCGTAGAATGGAAAGATAGACTTCCACACATAAGTGTTATGTAAGCTAATTTGCTATACTTTTCTATTTCATCTCATAGTCTTTTCAGCCAAATCAGTTCTACATTTCGTAATCAAACTTTGAAAGTTAATTGATTTCAGGTCAATGAGTTTTAAATCTTAATGAGAATTAGATTACCACTTTAGTCTCACGTCTCTGATTTTTCCCGCGTGTAATGTATAAAAAACACAAGTAATAAACATTGAATAAAACACGAGTTAAATATGTTATTTTAATTAAACCTACTCTTCGAAATCATGGTAATTTTTACAGACTACCATCTACAGTGATAAGGGGAAATACAAAGGTACCTGGGCTCGGGGTGGCCTAGCGGTAGCGTGTGGGCTTTCGGTGCTGAAGGTGCTTGGATTGAATTTCAACAATCGCCGTTAAATACCTCCGTGTCTAGGCCAGAGATGGGCACGTTAAATCCGTAGACCGGAAAGTCTCTCTATGGGGTCAGAGAGGGTGGGAGAGAATACGATCCTCCCGAATGCCGACCCTGGCGATGCTTGATCAAAATTGCGGTGGCACCTCGCTAAATCGGACTTCGACCCTTGTGGTGCCGTTATAAACCGGAGCCACATTCCTCAGCCTGCTTCCCTGTATGGACCTGGTCTGGAATGAATTCCGGCCAGGTGGCATTAGAAACAACAACAACAACAAAGGTACATGTTGTTCGTAGTCCCTTTCTCATTTTTTGTCTGCTTGCGTATAAGAACTTCTCAAAAGAGTTTTGGGGATGATTGTCGGATAACTTTTAGCACCTACCCCCAAAAAGAGTTTTTATTGCTTGTTAGCCACTATATAACTTTGAAAAAAAAAAATCTCAATCGTTGGCCATCATGTAAGATTCCAGAAGAGTTCTTGTAAATGCTTGCTGGGGTTAATAATGTTCTTCAAAAGTTTCATAATGATTTCTAGTCATCAATGTATATGAAACTTTCACGATATCTTTTAAAAGAAGTTTTTCGGTACGACCATTGGCTAGCCAAATGCTCTCTGGCCTGATGAAGAGCTAAAATTAGTTCGAAACGAGTTGGCAGTTTGAATTATTTACTACGGATTTTAAGAAACTGTGAGATTTTGTTTGCGTAGGCTAACATTTAAAAATATCAGTGAGTTGTACTCAATTGAAGAGGGGGGGGGGGGGATGTAATCCTTTCTATATTTATTAAAGAACAAAAAAAGTTTGCCGTTGTGTACAAAAATAAAAATATAAAAATGTTAGACTTTAGTTCTTCGCCCATTTATGTAAAAATGCAGTTAACATAGGACTTAGTTGACCTGCTAATATAGCGGTTAACCCAGCAGTCTCCGCTAATACATTTTGTTGTTTCAAATTTTGGTTTGTTCGCCGCATTCGTCTGTCCGTCGTTTTGCTTATGATTGACCTCAACGTAGTAGGATATGGCAACCAGCTATGTCCTTGAAACATTCACTTCTGTCAGACGGCACCGCACAAGGGATGACCGGTTTTACCTTGTCACACTTCCTTTTACTTCATTCATTCTGCCTGTAGGTCCGTGAATGATGTAAGCAGTTTCTGCTGTCTTCCTTTACATGGAAGGAAGGAAGTTAGAAATATTCTGATATCCTGATCACCTAAAAATCGGAAAACAGACACTCTGATACTAATGCTATATGTAACTTTTACTAACAGAAACATAGAGCTGCTTCCTGGAACCGGATACCTCCTAATTTCACGACCTTTGACTCTAATGCTACCTAAAATGTTGTGTAGTGAGAACTGTAGAGTTCAGGGCCGCCCAGAGGGGGGGGGGGGGGGGCAACTGGGGCACTTTGCCCCAGGCCCCCAACTACCGGAGAGGCCCCCAAAAATTTTTTTTTTAATTATTTATAAGATTTCCTCAGAAAATATAACAAGAGAGCAGTGCAATGAAATATAATAATTATGTTAATCATTCATGTAAAAAAAATTTAAGTATGAGTAACTTAATTTGAATGTGTGTTTTTGTCTCTTTGCATTTTTTATTTTTCTTGGGGCCCCCATCAAAAGTTTGCCCCAGGCCCCGTAAAGTCTCTGGGCGGCCCTGGTAGAGTTCTGGCCTGAAAATATTTTATACCCATGGGATTGTTATGCATTTGGAACTATATTAAATACGGATGGTTGGGGAAATAATGGAAATACTTGATTCAGAGTGAGCGCGAAAGATAAGTGTATTACAAATCGAAAAAAATATCTCACCAACGTGTGAGCAGTTGTCAGCCGTAAACTATCCGTTGACTGCTTTTTGGTAGCTCTGGGAAAGAAGCCGCTGTTGTTTCTTGCTTTGTAAGATGTCGGATCTAAGTGAGTAGAGGATAGGCTTTACTATTGAAGCATGTCTATCCGTCACTACGGTTACTTGGACCGCTGAAATCGTTGGGGGTAACGAGTGGAACGATATATGAAAAATCATATCGTAGTATGTAAAATAACGTAATAATCAATAAAAGAAGAGCGATAGGGACTAGCGAAGAATGACCCGAATTCTTCGGAGAAACCGAAAGTCAGCTCAAGAATAACAACAGTTGTACATGCTGCTATATTTTATAGTCTTTTGTTTGTCTCCCCCACCACCCAAATCACGTGAAACCCTATATTGTAGATATCTGTTTGTATTGAAAAAGAAAACCGCTCATCACAACCAACATCTCCCAGAAATGCTTAGATAGAATCAAATTCGGAGCCTCAACGACTGACAATTGGTCTGCAATTTCAGCGAATCTTTTTTCACACTTCTCTCCGTGTATGTATAAAAAGAGCCCCCACCTCTCGATTCCATGGCGTACGTGGGCCCTTTAGTTGTTCTGATAGGATATGTTCCAACCAAGATATAACATTACAATCTGTTGTACCACATACATCCTGCTGAACCGATACTCTTTTCCGTGGTTCTTGGCAGACAACACGTTGGTCGACGCTGCCAAATATTACGACGTTGGACGGGAAGGAAGGCTAACAGACACTAATGTCTGATATTATTAAAGCATTACGGAAAGTACTGAGCTGACAGACCATATCTCGATGCCTTTCTCCAGTGATTTTATCAGATGGATGGAGCAAAAATTATGCACTGATCGGTATACCTCCATACCACATATAGCTACTGCTGTTCTGTATATTCTCATACTAACCAAACTCCTAATTAATTAAACTACGTGTTCTACCCCATTATTGTTTCAGTAAGTTTTCCATCGCGTAAATATTCAGCTTGTGTTTTACTGCTCACCATTTAAAAAAAGACATCCTTGCGATAATTATAATTTCATACTACCGTCATTTAGGAATCTTTATTAAGGACTGTGGTGTATGTGGCTTTTCGCAAGTGCATTGATTTATGATAATTTTTTTCTGTTTTTTTCCCCCGTAAGTCATAATTTATTTATTTTTTATCTCACACGGTAAACGACGTTATTAGTTTTGAGGCCGACAATTTCGCTAAGTCTCTGTAACGACTCCACCCTAACACTCATAATGACAAGCGTTATTCTTTTGAAGTTTATAGTTCGTTTCACATTTTCCCCCCGTCGTCATTCTTAGGTTGTGTTTTCTGAGAAGTGTTGTACCCATTTACCCAATTTACCATTCAGTTTCGAAATATGCTGTTCATAATTTGTATTGAATTTTACTCACTGCAAAATGTCTGTTGTTTCGCCGTCGTTCACCTGAATTATATGTTTCTGTTCGTTATTAAATGATCATACATTGTTTTGTAACTAGACTAAGGGTAGGTCTTTTAATAGAGTAACGGTCTTTGCAAAATAGTATATTGCTAAGAACGGGTGAGTGGTCAGAGACTAATTCGCCTGTCTGAAACATTCTCCTTTCCGAAGCCTCGGAATCGATTCTCAAATATAACTCACTGCTCAAATTCTGAGTAAGTTCGGAGTAAGAAATGCGAAATCTCTTACCATGAGTTATGGTGATAGCAGGGCCCGATTATGAACGCTGGGGGCCCCTGGGCAGATGCTATTTGCCCCCCCCCCCCCTTACGAACATTTATAAAAATAAGAACTATCTATGGGCTATACATACTATTAGAAGTACTAGATGCATACACCAAGGGGGGTTTGGGGCCCCCTAGCATCAGGGGGCCCTGGGCAAAGTCCCGATTTGCCTATGCTATAAAAAGGCCCTGGGGGATAGTAAAATGTGCTGATTCTGAGACTAGCTTTTTTCTCTTCGAATAGCAAACGATGACGTAGCAATCCAAAACTAAGAATCCTTTTCTCAACAATTCCAACTGGTTAGTCATTTCTTGCAGTGACTAGTCACGTTATGCAGTTTTACTGAAACTGTAACAATCCTGTAAAATATGATTTTTATTGAAAAAAAAAGTTTTTTTTTTTTTAAAAAACAGAACTGCAGTACTCGTATCTCAAATACACTTTTATTTGATATGTTAATTGTATATGGCTAATCATATCGTTCAGCTTTACCGAAACTAAAAAGATCCTGTAAAGAAATATAGTTTTTGTAACAGAACTGCAGTACGCGTATTTCAAATACAGTATATTGAGATCTCAAATACATTCCATTTGATTTGTTAATTGTATAAGAAAAATTTATTGATGTTTGTTTTATCAAAATTAGAGTTTTTATTTTCGGCCCTTTGAGGAAAATTTCTCTTTGTGAATAATTATTTCATAAATGAATATCATTAAGCTCCATAAAGTTGTATAAGCAACATTGTTTCAACAGCTGTCCATCCATCTTTGTCAGATCTACACAACCTCGGACTTCCTAAACTCAATTAGGTCACGTTCATAGCAGCCTCCTTCAACTTAAAAATTATTGTGCAATATCCTCCCAATTTTCTATTTTCTTATCGCATGGAAAGGCACCATTACGTCAGACATATGCTTATCACAATTCATTCAAGAGAAAGAAAATTAAGCCGTTTTAAATTATTATACTCCATGACTGCGATTGATATTTTGATTAATGGTAGTGTTACAAAAGCATCTGTGTTCTAATTTTTCAAATGATTTTTTTTTTTTTTTTGCCAGCTTTGTAGGATATATAATTTGATATTTAAACAGAAAGACCGTTTAATCAGACTGAGTCATCGTCAGTAATGAAGTGACCTTTACTACTAATGACTCTTCGCAAAAAAACCAATGAACATTGAAGGTAACCAATTATACGTACCGAATGCTTTATTCGAACGTTTTCTAACATATCTTGCTATCTCTGTGTTCGGATGGCCTGAATTGCCGTACATTATAGGAAACATTAAACGAGTAAAACGTTCATTTACAAAACCGTTGAACTGTGATAAATTTAATTTTTGAGCAGTAAATTTTCGATGGAAAAAAATCTTTTTTGTATTTATTCGATAAAAGAATTTTATATTGGTTTGATTTTTTTTTCTTTCTGAAAGCAGGACATCGAGAGCTGATGCTAGACCCTTTTAATAAGGTTACTCAAGGCTTCTTAGATTTTAGGGACCGGAAAATCTTACTCTTTGCAGCACCCTCCCTCCTCTTTTTGAGCCAGGGCAGATGGTAGTATGAAGTGCCCAAAATGGTTTGGTTCGGGGCGTCTGTATATTTACGGGCAATCTTTTTTTTTTCATATTGGTGTGGGATTCACATTATGGTACATAAAAGCTGTAAACAAGATGTTTTCTCGCCATGCATCAGGAATTTGTGGTAAACAGATTTTGTAAGTTCATTGGTTTAAATTGAATTTTTAAAGCTTATTTTCGGATACTAACATGGAACAAAATCGTCTAACGATGCTTAATGGTTCGTGACTGTATAACATCTTTTTCCCGTGTAACAAAAAGCGACCGTAGCGCTCTCAACCAATCAACCAGGTTTTCGACAGAAATGGAGGAAAGGAAAATTTGAAAGAGGAGTATTTTGTTAATGGAATTTATTTGCATTTACTATGTAACGTTTTAGTTAACTTTCACCCAAAACAGTTTACAATAGAATTTCTGGGAAAAGTTGGAAACAAATCGAAAAAAATTGAGTTTGAGCTCAGAGAATAAAATATAAGAGTACGCCCACACTTGTGACATGACACCGTATCTCATTTCATGTAATGTACTAGATCATGATATTGAGTAGTGTTGTTAGGAAGATCTTTTGTTTCTTTTGCCTTGGTTGCTTTATTTTCCATCATGGCTCATCTGTATTTTTCTTTCTCACTGTCAAGCTACTGTAAACGCTAGCACTGCTCAATTTGTACGATGTTGTTTGTGTTTTAGCAAACGACCGTCTTCCAAGTGGATCATGGTCGCTTGTATAAGCGCTTAAATTTTTAAGTTGTTAAATTGCATCCATTGACTTGTATTAAAACTTTTTATGTAACTTATCAGAGTATAAAAATATGAAACACTGATACAAGGTACCACGCTACCCTAGAAATTGGTCTTACTCTGAAAAATGAAAGGAAGAATACGTGATATAGACATAACAATGTGGATGCTTACCATTACATGGGTTACCGCAGAAAACGAAATGATCCGGGGGAATTGTGCAGATGCAACAAGTTGTAATTATAGGCTGAATTTCATCGTTCACATCTTCATTCGTCTAATTCAACATGGTTTTGTGATGAAGCGTGATCTGATACAATACACTGTTTACGTTGCTGATACAATGATATGGCACAAGTGTGGACGCAGCTTTAGATGATTTAACTAATTTGATGAATAATCGACTTTGTAATCTTTCAGTTTTATAGGTTTATGATATGTAGCGTACACTGCTGGCCATCCAAAATGCATTACCAAGAAGGAAGCAACCAAACAGCATGAGATTTGCATCATGCGTATACCTCGATGGAATATGCAAATGATAACGATTGCAGCGTACACGTACATCATGGGCGACTGCAGCGCTCCTGACAAACTGTATATAAAGAGAGGAAAGATAGCCGTTTTGAAGAACGTGAATTGTGCTCTCGTGCGATTTTTTGTGTTTGCAGCTTCAGTATGCCTTGGAGAAAAACACGAGCATCATTCGAGCACGTTTCGGAGTTCGACCGAGGTAGAATCGTTGCATACAGAGATTGCGAATTATCCTTCCGAGAAATCGGTCATCGTGTCGGACGTAGCCAAGTCACAGTCATGAAAATGTAGAATCGGTAGAGGCAGGAGGGAACGACTGACCAGCATGAGCGATTGCAACCGCCTCATCACACCACTCCATGGGAAGGCAGGCATATTGTGCGCATGGCACTGATGAACCGTAGTGCCACATACGCAACCATGGCACAACGAATACAGTCTGTAACACAACAATCGGTGTCCGTACAAATAATACGACGTTGTTTGCAGCACAGTGGACTGTCCGCTAGGCACCCATTGCTTATCTTACCTTTGACTTTAAACCACAGGTGTTTGAAATGGTGCACTGAACGGCGGAGATGGAATTCCGAATGCCATGACATTGTGTTTTCGGACGAATCACGCCTCTGCCTGCAACACCACGATGGTCGGATTAGAGTTTGGAGACACCGTGGAGAAAGACTGCTCAACTGTTGTGTTTTGCATCGTCATACTGGTCTTGCATCCGGTGTTATGGTGTGGGGTGGTGTTGGATTCCACTCCCGCACCCCTCTAGTACGCATTACCGGTACACTTACCAGCCGGTGCTATATCTCTTATAAAGTCTTTATAGCGCGTACAGACTGGCACAGCGCTCTCTGCATCTGCCAGTGATTTATGTCTCTCTGTACTCTGTAACCTGCGCCGGATCGCCTCCTCTGGCGGTCCATCAAAGAAAGAGAGTGGGGTCAGCGGGTCAAATGGTGTCGAGCGGGGTCGGGGGAGACACCAGATCAAGAGCGGGAAGGGGGGTGGTTCTAAATACCGTTTCTAATGTTACCGTGACTAAGTGATGACAGGAGAGTCGGGGAGAGAACTTTGTCCAATGTGAATGCACCATGAGGTTTTGCAGCTTTTTCTCCTTCCTTACCTTCAGGACTTGCCTGCGGCCACGTTTCAACAGGACAATGCGCGACCATACGTAACACGCATTGTTGAAGATTTCCTCTCAGACCACCAGATTGCACTGTTACCCTGGCCTGTCTGTTCTCCAGATCTATCGCCCATTGAACATGTCTGGTCAGTGACTGGAGAACGCCTAGCCCGGCATGTGCACCCGCGGATACAACAGATGAACTTTGGCTACGTGTGGAGGCAGCATGGTCTGCCATTCCACAACACCTCATCCAAAGCCTCTTTCAATGCCGCGACAATAGAAGACGTTTGCAGACGTGGAGGCAACACTCATTACTGATTTTTTTGTCTTCCCCACTTCAAAGAAGGTTGTATTTCCAATCAATTATCATTGATACTATCTATAATCTGTGGAATAAATTTGGCGTTGATATCTCTTGTCGTTCTTAGTGTTACATTTTGGATGGCCAGTAGTGTATTTTGTAAAAATTAACGAAAATAATGATAGTTAAATTTTAGTTTTAGAAGTCCTTCCCTCTCAACAAGATTTGAACCATATGTTAGAAATATTTATTAAAAAGCCACACCTCTAATGAAGAAAACGATACCCTCAGACCTATAGAGGTCGTTCGACACGTTTTTAAACTATTGTTTCTATCTGCGATATAGTTTCTCTTTCGTTACGTTTATCAACTTCCGATCAGTTATTTTAAGCATTTATTTACAAACAAACTTGCATACATTTATTATATATATATATATATATATATATATATATATATATATATATATATATATATATATATATGTGTGTGTGATAGATACATGAATGCTTCTTACTGTTATTTAATGTTATGAAATAAAGATGTATTATGTTATTAAATAATTCTGATTTAACGTTCTTAGTCATTTAATTAAATTTAGTTTAAAATTTCCGGAACTGATACGATTCTGTTCTGAAATGTATTCACGATCCATACAGAGAACCCCAAATGCCACTCCTAATATACATTTCATTCTGAAATTCAGGCTGTCTAGTTAACATTGCCTCATTTTTGTTCTCTTCGGTAAAATCCTGGATGAGGAAGTTAGAGATGGAGTGGAAGATAATGGCACCTTTTTCGACCCGTGTAGCGTACGTCCTTGAGATTTTCTTTTTTATCTGCTATTTTCGGTTTTATCGTCTGTTAGAGTACCAGAAAACAGGAAAAACCCATTTATTTTTCACGATAACGTCATGCGTCAAGAAATCCGTAATACATTAAAGGAACTCGTTCAGATACAGCTACAATAGACAGTCAATAATCTCATATATGACAGTTATTCAATTTGAAATTATAACAGTTTTTTTTTCTTGAGTATGCAACACTTCTTGTATTTTATAAAGTGATAGATCGTACATCAATTAAATCGATGTAAAATAAATCTCGCGAATCTCGGATATTCGTTCTCTAGCATTCATTCGTATTCTCTCAAGTCTTGATTTTAATTAATTGCCTCGATGCGTATTTGCATAAAGGGCAAAATATGTACGTATGTTTAATAGTTTGGCATTCTTCAGTTGATGATTTTTCCAGTCGGGTTTTCATGCACGATCTGCTTACCAGTAGAAGCTGATCATTAAAGACCTGGGGAAATAAAGCGCACAGATGATAAACTAGAATTTTTTTTAAACTCTGCTGTCGCGAAACGTGGGTGGGTATTAACGCCGATTCCGAACGGCTAAAAACACCCATGTCAACTGCGAGACACGAACCTGCAGTCTGTGGTTACGAATACTACATCTATCGCATTATAATTGAAAAAATATTTCCTTCCGCAGATAAAGAAAAATCTATATATCGGCTGTTGATCGTAGTGAAGATTATGTTAGACAGCTTCCACTGATAGCTTTTATCTATATAAATATTCACATTATAAATTTGAACAGAAATGAATGCAATCCGATTCCACCGAAAAAATAAAAAGATGATTAAAATTTTCCCTTATCTGATAACTTGTTAATTAATGTTTTAGAATTCAATATTGCGATTGACTTCTACGACATTGTCATGGAAAGACTCATAAAATAATACTGTTATGTTTTAATTGTTACGAATGAACATATTTTATAAATGTTTAATCAGTTCAGAATTAGTCTGAATCTACAGCTCTGGAAGGATGAGATATTAGGTCTCCCTATTTCTTTTTTAATTGTCTCTTTATATGTATATAAAACATTACATTTACGCTTTCTTTCTTTCCTCTTGTAAGCAATGGTCACAAATTTGTTATACGTACATAGTTATTTTAAGTTATGTATTTTTACTGGAAAATTCATTTGATTCTGCCATATCTATGTGTGTACTTAACGCGGCAAAAGAGAAAGAAGTGTATGGTGCAATTAGTTTTAAAAGCCTATTTTGTGAAAGTGAAGTTTTTCTTCTTAAAAATAAATAAAAGATAATCAGATCGTTTCTTCCAAACTTAGTCCTGAATTGTCAAATTCTCGGAGTTGCAGCAGTTCAGTAGCGAATTGTGAGGGAGTGCATTTACTCAAGGTTTTCGTGGATTTCCTAGCGTACAGTACTAATATAGAGCATAATTTTTCATGCAATGCCTCCTTCTCTCTAGTCAACATCCCGCGAGTGGTTTGCTGTTATGTATTCTCTCGACAGAAACGCGATTCGTACCACCGTGTTAACTGTTGGACAAATGAATATGTAAAACTTAAGTTTTCTGGTATTTTTAATTTTTCATCCCAACATTTTGGAAAAGGATATAACAGTACTCTTCGGGTTTGGGTCCCTTACAGGTGTTTATTGTTTTAACACCTTACAGGATAGACAGTGAAAAATTCTAGAGGTTTCCTTGCATTCTTATTCCAGTTGTATAACTTTTATTTGCTGATTTTAAGCAACAAATGATACAAACTTAAGCATTTAGTTTCTTTATAAAAAATGCAGAGCAATTAAAATATAAAACCAAGTGGAGGATCATCGCACAGGCGTGTGAAGCGCGTACTTGGGGCCTCCGAAGTTGGCAGCTTGAAAAAGAGAGAAATTTTGCGAGCCTTACGCACACGTACCGTGGTCTATCTAGACCAGGGATGGGCAATTGTTTTGGCTCGGGGGCCGCCTTGTGGAAGCGGAGGTTACCGGAGGTGCCGCACCTTTTAAAATTATTGCATTTATTAGTTAATTTTTCATTTCAGAAAAGGTATAAATTGTATTATAAAAAAATATAAATTAAATGAAATATTGGCAATTTTTCTTGCTGTCTTGGCAGGCCACAAAAAAATCTGTAGCGGGCCGTAATTTGCCCACCCCTGATCTAAAGAATTTGCCGTTCGTTTATCGACAAACGGCGTAATACAAGTGTTTACTACCTAATGACCAATAAAATTTCCTTTTCGACCGTGAGAAAATATCATAAGTAATAAATATTTGTTTATAGTATCTTGAACAAGGGAGCCTCAAAACTAGATTGCGCTGTGGGCCACTCGAAAACTTCATCCACTATTATTTTAAATAACCCTGAACACTACCACATGTGTAAATAACGCATAACCAATTACTAATAACTTTCCAGTAACTGACTAACCAGCACCCCTAAGCGCCTGGCATTGAAGCTTGTCATGTTCCAAGTACAAACTTACATGAATCCATCTGCCCTTGTTTTAGGCCTTCTTATAAGCAGACTCCTATATATAGCGTACTGTCACACTCATAGATTTCCTTTTTTCCCCCTTGAATTTCATACCTGCAAAAATGTGTGAATGATAAGCATCCTGTGGTTTATGTAGCAAATCCTGTAATTAAAATGTGTCATGTCCTTGTGAAATAAAATAATCTTGAGTAATCTATGTTTCACGTTAACGATCAAGAAAATATTTTAACAACTGTACAAATTTAAAGTTATGATTTTCTTCTGCTTCTGTTTAATAACACAGATTTATTTCTGTTATTTTGGATAATAATACTAATATTCAATAGTACATAAATTTTGTGTTTTTTCACTAGCTAATTTTATTTATTTTTTCTCCCCCCTTAGGGCTGACATTGCATTGATTGGTCTTGCTGTAATGGGTCAGAATCTTATTCTGAACATGAATGATCATGGATTTGTGGTAATTTTTTTTAATCTCATTTTTTATGTATATGTGAGAAATAGTTATTTATTCAATTTAGATTAATGTTAAATGCAGTTAAAAGATGTTTCAATTTTATAATCTTATGTATTCCAGGTGTGTGCATATAACAGAACTGTTGACAAAGTAGAAAAGTTCTTAAACAATGAAGCCAAAGGCACAAAAGTAATTGGAGCAAAATCTTTGGAAGAAATGGTTGCCAAACTGAAACGCCCCCGTAGGGTTATGATGCTTGTTAAGGGTATGAGTTATTTGATAAAGTTATCTTTATTTTTTAAACTAAGCTCTGAATGAATATATTATGTGCTACTAGTTTAACATTTTATTATTTGTTAGTATAGTTTATTCTTGTAAACTATTTTTATGGATTAGGTATCAATTTTTAAGAAACTGATCATATTATGTCTCTTGATTGCCTCCATTTTATTAGAATTTTAATATTTCTTTTAGAAATTTAAATTGCAAGTTAGATCAAATACAAATTGTTAATTTTTTATGCTGGAAACTTTAGATTTTTTTAAATCCCAACCATTTTGTTGCGACCAAAACAAAAACTTGTATTGGAGGTAAAAATTCACTCCCTGTTCCATTTTGTTTTCAATGACTTATGAACAATATTTGTTTTCCAACATAAGCATGTAATTATCTGCAAAGCTTAATATTTACAAATAATGTTGATGTAAAGCTTATAGTCATTTAAATGTGTTTAAATAAACTTTAGAGTCTGTTTGTAATTAAATTAAACTGGGATTCCTTAATATAGTAAAACCTTGTTTTTCCGGACTAACTGGGACCATAGGCAATCCGGATAATCAAAATTCCAGGTGATATGGGTAATGAGCAAAACAAAATCTTTAACTAAGCAGACTTACCATTTATTACGATAAAAAACTGTTTTGTAGCAAAAATACAGTTTCAAATTTGAAAGATAAATTTAAAATTATCTAAATGTGTAAAGGCATACAAAATCAGAATGTATTCAATTTGGGTATATTTGTATTTTAGTGAAAACTGTTTACTTTAATTTGCAGACATGGTTATTTCATTTATATCTAAAAAAAATTCTGAATTGAAAACAATTATGAAGGGGAGTGCAGAAAGTATGGTGATAAGTATGTCTCCTAATGAACTTAAATTAATAGAAAAAAGCTGCTTGTTGTAATATTAAATACTATATAGAGAATGTTCTCTCATCCCTCCTTAACCCCCTTTACTAGAAATTTTCTAGTTTGGCACTATTGTATATGATTCTTTAAGAATTAATATTTCCTCAGAAATATATATCTATTTATTTACTCTCCCTGTGTAGCCACAGATTTTTTAAACTTGTGAAAAGGCTGCCTGAAATTTTATTATTATTATTATTATTAAGGATTTTTTGATATCAAATGTTTGGCTAAAAGTCTTTTCTTCAATTTTCATAGGCTGATAACTCCCCTGAGTCAGTCAGTTATCGATCTTTTTTGCAATACTTCTGGAATTATAACTACATTTTAACATTTTAATAATTTAAAGTAAATTGGTTTTGGTAGTTTCAAATTTTATGCACAGTTACTGGATTTTTGTCTTAAAATTTGAAAAAATATATCGAAGAAAGCTATCTATTTGGATATTCTGATCATATCTCATGAAACTTGACTGTTCTTCTGTAGCTGGCGATGCTGTTGACAGCTTTATCAATCAACTTATTCCCCTTCTTGAACCTGGTGATATCATTATTGATGGTGGTAACTCTGAGTATACAGATTCCACTAGAAGATGCAAACAGCTGAAGGAGAAAGGTCTTCTGTTTGTTGGTTCTGGTGTTAGTGGTGGAGAAGAAGGTGCTCGATATGGACCTTCTCTGATGCCTGGTGGTGCATATGAAGCATGGTAATTTCAATTTTTAGAGATACATATTATTAGAAATTTGAGAAACCATGGCCCGTAAATTTCTTCACACTTCAGTTTTCAGCTTCTGAACTCTGCCAGCATTTTTTTCCTAACAGTATAACTTTCTTACTAATGAAAAGGTTAGAAAACTTCAAAATACAATGTAATGTGACATATTTTAAAATTTTCTTGAAATTGTCTTATTCTTAAATTATGGCCTACAAAAGTATTCACCTCAATTCCCTATATTCTCTTATTTAATAATTATTCCTCACCTAAATTAGATAAAAGAAAATATATTTAAATTAATTTTGAATGCTAAATGTGTATGATCTTGAGGAGACAAGTAATGTTAAGCATTGCTCTCTCCATATTTAAAGGTGCATTTATTATTTACTGCTTATGCTTCAAAATATTTCAGAAGCCAATAAAAGTTGAAAAAAGTATATTTAATTCATATGCTCAACAATGTTCTCAAGCCTCATTTGTTGTTTTTCATCATTATTTACTGAAAATGTATGAAACTGATCAAAGAAATGTATTTATGTTTGTGTAAATTTAAGATTTTTGAAAACTTCTAGTTACTAACTTTAGTAATTTTACTACTTACTATTATTCCTCTCATTGTCTTTATTGATTATTACTTGTAAATTACATGTGTAAATTTTTATTTGAAATCTGTTGGAAATATATATTTTTCATCATTGTATGCTATATTTTTCTTCTTTTTAGGCCATACATAAAAAATATTTTTCAAAGTATATCAGCTAAGGTTGATGGTGAACCTTGCTGTGATTGGGTAAGCTTAATAGATCATTTATTAAATTTTATCTTTCAATGTCTAATCATGTTTTTCTATAAGTAACATTTTATAAAATGCAGTTTTGTAAATTGTTATAAAATAAATAAAAAGTTTTGAGTAAAAGGGGTTTTTCATATGAGAGTTGAGATAAATTTCTTATGCTGTAAATATTTAAGAGCTTGGGTCTGAAATCAAAATATAAATTGCATCTGCAAACCTTTATAGATGATATTTCTTTCATACTAAAGTTAGCTATGAATCTGTATAAAAATATTTCCATTGCGGTGACTGTAAGTAGTTGCACATTCTGTTGTAATAATAATATTTTTTGTGTGTCAGAAGGTGGTTTTTCTCATTTCAGTAGGAATAATTTTTAAATAAAGCACTTATATCATTTGTTCTCGAACTGTATTTTTAAATATCAGCTCTAAATTTTCATTTAAAGTATATCTCTATCTGTTTTACTTATAAATATAATATTCTTTGTGTTTTATAACCAAATTGAAGTATTTTAGTTGTTAGAATATGTTGAAATAAACTGAAAAAGGTCTTGAATTTAGAATCATAATGAGTTCTGAAGAAAAGTATGGTGCAGATTAAATTACAATAATTGAATGTTATTATTTGAAATTAGTTAAATTATATTAAATCTCAAAGAAAAAGCTCTTATTTGGAACTTACATTATATGTCTATATATTCTTAAATTCTAACTCTCAGTTGCTCGTTTTGTAGGTTGGTGAAGATGGATCAGGGCATTTTGTAAAAATGGTTCATAATGGTATTGAATATGGTGACATGCAACTCATCTGTGAAGCCTATCATTTATTGAAAGATGCGCTTGCTATAGATCATGATGAAATGAGTAATGTAAGTTTAGTTCTTTAGCCCATGCAATTGTAATACTTTTTTCTTCCTTGACAGTGTCAAATGTATTTGCCACTAAAACTTTTTGCACTGATTAATTATGTATGTGAATGTTTTAAATTTTTTTCTCACAGAAACAAAAGTTTAAAAATATGGGACATATATAAGTTATTACTATTATTAATAGAGTATAAATTTTCAAAGTACCGTATTTCTCCGAAAATGTCCTGGTCTTATATTAATTTTTGCTCCAAAACATGCATTTGGGCTTATTTTTTCATGCAAAATTTACATTTATTCATTTACAACAATCTACATTTATTCATATATTCATGTACAAAAATTTACATTTATTCAAGTACAGTCATGTCATCTTCTGGCACATCGCCATTGCAAGGGCAAATTCTTGAATATCAGCCCTACAAACAATCAAAGCCTTTGCTCTTCTGTCAGCAATCCATTCACAAATGGCTCTTCCTACTCAGGAAACAATGGTTGCCGACCTGATCCAGACTTGCTTCTTAGTATTTCTCGCGTCTTCATGTTGACTGAGGTTATTGTACTCTGATCACCCTTTTCAGACCATTCGGGGATCCAACTTCTTTTCTTTGCAAAAATTGTGATATTCTTTTTTCCGGGAGTCCTCTATGATTCCTTTCTTGTACTTGATGGACTAGCCCATTCTTCTTGCACTCATCTTGTTTGGAAATCGAAATATTATTTCCTTTAAATCTATTGTCAAATCAAGCATTAATTGAAGTCTAACAAAACAGGAGTGGCAACAAAAACTGTTATGAATGATGGACTGCACAAAAGTGACAAAAAATTGCAGGCACAAAACTCAGAAAACACTTCTTTATTTCACACGAGTGCATTAACTACTTCCGTTACAACACACAATATATTGAATTAGGAAGATTTTTAACTGGGCTTATATTACGAGTATCCTGAAAAATCATCCTAGGGCTTATTTTTTGATTAGGTCTTATTTTTGGGGAAACATGGTATATGAACTTGTATTACTTCCTGCTGTATTAGTTATTCATATTGTTAAGTAAGACTTTAATTGTTCTTTAAAATTAGCTTAAAATACATTATATTACTGCATTTTGTAGCTGCTGAATAATTCAAAAGCAAGTTGATAGTTAAAAGTTTGGTTTTCTTAATAATATTTTGATGCTAAAAATTTTTAAAATTAAAAGAAAATATGAAATAGGATTTTGATGAATTGATCCTAAATAAATTATTTTAGGGAAGATAAGTTATGTATGTGTCCTTCAAACACCAACTATCCTTCAATTATGAAAACACATTAGGGTCTGTGAATTCTGTCCTCATGCTTTAGTTTTGTAGTAGTTGATGAAATTGATAGAATTATCAAAAATTTCAGATGACTTTCCTTAAAAGACCTGTAGTAGAATGAAGTGTCACGTTGTGTAAATGGCTTTTTTTAAAAATTGCTGTTAACTTTTGTTATTCAATGAATCACTTATTAGCAGTGTTAACTTCAATTCACTTTTTGTATTCTTGTTATATCAGTAGTTCTTGAACAAAGTAAAACTTTTATTCTATATGTTAATTTTCTCATAGATATTTTCTGATTGGAACAAAGGAGAACTTGATTCCTTTTTAATTGAAATCACAAGCAATATTTTAAAATACAAAACAAATGGTCAGCCATTGGTTACCAAGATTCGAGATTCTGCTGGTCAGGTAAATACTAAATTTATATGCTGTATTTTAAAGTATTCTATTTTTTAAATTGTGCTCATTACCATCGGTGTGATCATTTATCCTTCTTATATTTAATACGTTTATAGTATTGTAATAAACCACGAAGTCGAGAAAGTATCATATGAAACTTTGCAACATTCATTCATGTAATTATCATTATCTGTTGTCTTCAAAACTTCAGAGATTTGGTTTGATTAGGCTTAGATTGCTACAGTCATCTTTTGCTACACAAGAACTAACTAGCCCTAAACTGGATATGAAAAAGAATATCTGTGTATAGAGATATTAAAATTACATTATGAATGATTCCCTTTGACTTGCTTAACTATTTCCTTTCGTAATTTTTTTGCAGTGAATTGTCATTTAATCATCTGCAAAAACCTTCAGTTGATTTGATCTTCATAATCACCAATAGCTAAATATCATTTTAAAAATCTACTACCTTTTTTAAATTAGTCTAAATTTTGGATACAAGTGGGAATTGCAAACTAAAAAGTATTAAAATACAACCTTCCTTTTGGCATAATGCTTTCATAACTGATACAGGAATTCAGAACCAAGGTTGCTTAGTTCAAATCCTGTCAAGCACCTGTGAATGCCTTTGTGTCTACGTAAGGTATGGACACATTCAATCTGTAGATCAGAAAGTCCTTCCATCAGGTTATAGGGGTTTGGAGGAGGGTACCATCCCCCCCCCCAGGTGTCACCCCTGTATTAAACCACCATAATTTAGTAGAAAGCTACCTGGTGCTTGCTTTAGAATATGGTGGCAGCATATTCAGCAGCAAGGATTCAACACTGAAGGCCTTAGTTGCTATATCAGGCCCTGTCTTATGTATTTGAACCATAGAAACTATGTAATTGGCCCATGTAACTAGTTCCTAAATGTTTATGAAAACTGATAATCGTTATAAGTATAAATTTATATGTTTGTGAAAACAATAGATTAAAATAGTATTATGATGATACTAGAAAACAGAAGCTTTAAAGAACTTGTAGTAGTAATATACTAGTTTTTCTCATAAGTTTAGTTGATTGAATGTTTTTAAGTTATATCAAGTTCTTATGTCTTCATTTTTTCTGCTTTCATACAGAAAGGAACTGGTAAATGGACTGCTATCTCTGCTTTAGAATATGGCATGCCAGTAACATTAATTGGTAAGAGTATTTGAACATTGTATTTTGAAGTAAATATAATAATTCTTATCTTAAATTATGGTAATTTATGCATTTGTAATGCTTGAAATTATTCCTCCTTTATTTCTACCTTCTTTATTTAAAATCTCATTACCCCATATTTTTTCAAATCATAAAAATTTTAGTTTTCTTTTGAGTGGAAATATAGTCATTAAGATTCTAGAAGTTAGGTTATATTAAGAAACTTTTATTTATTTATTTTATTTTATTTTATTTTGTGTGTGTGTGTGTGCCTGGGAAAAAGTATTTATTCACTTTGTGCTGCATTGAACATTTTAATTTCTAATTAATTAGTGGCATAATCACCCACTGTAGTCTCATAATTGAACTATTTTTTTTTTAAATTATGTACAAACCATGCATTAATTTAATAGAATATCTTGGTTTTAAAAAAAGGTTCAAACACTCATTTAAATATATTAATGGAACTTTAAATGTACCAATGTCTTTATTGTTTGTGTAATTTTTAACAATTTTAAATTGAAGGTTGCAAGGTGTAGAGGAATTGTTGAGTCACAAACACACCTAATCTTTACCAGTACATAATGAAAATGAGAATATAAAAATGTACATGTGATCTAACTAATGCTCCAACCAGAAATAGAAAACATATCTATTCTGTGTTTAAATGGAACCATCTGGAAAACAGAAGTGTTAATTGACTTATTGAGTAAAGATTACCTGAATTTAAGTTTTTTTTGTCCTTTATTTCAAATTTTGCATTCAGGTGTAAATGGACTGTGCAAGTAGATTGATAAACTTTGTTTTCTTACCTTACCTGTAATGTTACTCTTATATTGCTGTATATGGTAGCTTGGATTAGTTAACAAATTATCTCAGTGCTTTATTTCAAATTATTAATTTTCCTGATCCAAAAATAAAAAATGTTTTTAAAAGAAAGCATTCTAATGTGAAAACTCTTTATTCTGAGACTTAACATAAGTAATAAAAAAACACAAAAATTGCAATGTTAGTAAAAAGGAAGACTGATATAATTCCTTCATTGTTTATGTTTATTTTTCTTGTAAACATTAATTTTGTATTTCAAATGTGTTTCGTGATTTTGCAGTACCAAGGAGGATAAAAATCAAAGTACAGCTGGAACTGACTCACTAAAATAAAGTAGAGAAACTTATTCTTTTTTAGAAAATTTTTGGGGTTATATTTTTAAAATAGATCCAAGAAATACAAACTATTAGTTTTGACTCACTTTGGGTTAAAAATTTTACAATATTTATTAGTTGTCTATACAAACTCTAATTTTTATATATATATATATATATATATATATATATATATATATATATATATATATATATATATAATTTTTTTTCTAGTTTAAAGGTTATTTCAAGTCTGATATCAAACCCAGTTTGGGTGTTTCTTGTAATAAAATCAAACTAATAATGCACATTGCAAAAATGATGTTTTTGTAGTCTTGTAGATGCTGTGATTTTAGATTGGTCTTATTGTATAAAAAATAGACTTTAATAGTGATTGACATAGAGCCTAAAATTTCATTGATGCTCATCTGAATGAAAAAGTAATTTTAAATATTTGATTTACAACTTGGAGGTTTTCTTTGATTAAAATTAAATTTCTCAATGTAGGTGAGGCAGTTTTTGCAAGATGTCTTTCATCATTAAAGGATGACAGGGTTAAAGCCAGTAAATATCTCAAGGGGCCATCAGGTCAATTATACAAAGGAGATAAAAAGGAGTTTGTTGAACATGTTCGCAAAGTAAGATGACTTTCCCAATTGTTCAGATTTATCTTTATATTTTTTTGCTATTATCTTTCAATATTATACCCATTTCCATGTTCCAGCTAACTTTGTAATATGTGTTCTTAAAATTGGCAAGTATTTTTTTTAATATCTGTGTAAAGACAGTCACAATCGACTGTTTTAGCAGATGTTTGGTACAGTAAATGTGTTTTTCAAAGTTCTGTCATCATCCCTATTAATGTTGTTTGAATCTGTTTTAAAAAATTGTTTTGGGGAACCATTTCAAATTGTAAACTTTGAATTGTAAACTGAAAAGAAAATTTTACATGTATTTTATTTTAAAATTTACATGTATTGGCGCAACCTTACCTCACTTTATCCTGTATGTAATTCAAGCAATTGAAATATTAGGTGCAATCAAAATTCCTTAAAGGATAGATTATTTGTAATATTATGTTTCAAAAATTTAAACTTGTTTTAGCAAATAGTGGAAGAACAATAGCCCTTTAAAAGAATTATAACATTCAGCTTTTACTTAAAACAAAAGGTTTATTAAAAATCCTTCAAGAAACTTAACATAAAAGCATACTACAAACAAAACATCAAGTATGCAACTGCTGTCAACTTACGGCCAAACCGCCTTTATATATCCTTCAAACAGATTTGCATAAAACTACTTAGTAACTGCAGCTCTGTTTACCTAACGATTAATCGCCTAAAAATTACACTGCCTTCTGGCAGGGGGAAAGCTGAGCGGTCAAGCGAGAGAATAACCAAGGAGGAAATGCGTATTTCCCTATCAATTTGCTGATTGTATGAATGTAAATTTTTCTCGAACAGTAATGATAAAGAAACAAAAAGTGTTTAATTTTCTTAGAAATTTTGATTTGTTGTTCTCTAAATTGTTTTTTAGCATTAAACATAAGCTAGATGTTTGATTATCTTTTTCCACAAATCCTTTAAACCCTTTTACTATACTTTCCAATAAATAAAAACATGCTGTTTAAGGCTAATGTGTGTAAAATGTGAAAATACTTTGAGAAATTCTATGGTTTTCAAACATTCCTGTTCAGTGACAATAACTGGGGCAGTTTTTTAAGTGTACTTGTGCTTATTTCTTCCATTCCTCTTGGTGAGTTGCTACCATAAAGCATAAATTTAGGAATGCTGAAAAAGTTTATTAACCATTATTTTTTTCAATGATTTTGTGAAATATACATGTTTTTTCTTACCAAATATCAGTATGATGACATTGTTGTTACAATAATTTTTTTTCAAGATATTAAAATTAATGTTATAGGCTTTGTATGCATCCAAAATTGTGTCATATGCTCAAGGATTCATGTTACTCCGAGAAGCTGCTAAAGTATTTAACTGGAAGTTAAACTATGGTGCCATTTCACTGATGTGGAGAGGCGGTTGTATTATTAGAAGGTAAGAATTACTTGTAGGAGACAAACTTTGAAGATAATTTTTATTATGTCTTTGACACCATGCAAACAATACTGTGATAAAAATCACATGATTGTAAGCTAAATGTTCTCCTTCAAAGTTAATTCAAATCTACAATGGTAAAAAAAATTTTTTTAAATGAAAAATATTAAAATTTTGCCTAAATTATCCCCCAGACCTAAATTACCATTTAATAATTATTAAATTATGTATGAAGTAAAAGATACTTGATCCTCGTAACTAACATAATATATATTGAATTAAAGAAAAAAAAAACCTAGTCATATTTAAATTAACAACGTTAAACCATATTGCAGTGGTTTAGAAATCTCACATTTAAGAACAATGGATAATTGAAGTAATGTTATCTACTGTGGAGGAAATTTTACAAATTTAAATCTAAAATAAAGTATTTTCAGTAATAAATGTAAAGTATTAGGCAAGATATAAAGTACAAAGGCAACAGTAATATTTTATCACAAATTATCAGTTATATCAGTGACTGGATAGATATAACTTATTGTTGTCTAAAAAGAAAATACTCCTTCAAAAGAAAAGTGTATAGTCTGAGCTTGATGTATACTTAATAAGTTAGATATAATATATTCTGTATTAACTTTATTCAGCCCACATAGGCGAATTTCAATTGTGAAGTTGCACAAGTTCCTTTATTTTTGCTTTTTTTCATAAAAAAAGATTATTTGTTATATATTTTCACTTCTAGAGTTATTTTTCTAGCTTGAATAATTCATTAGTGACCAAAGGGTAAGTTCTAATAATAAAAAAATGTTTTTAATGCTTTCTTGGAATTAAAAGTTTTTTAGGGTAATATGTCGATGTCTTGATTTTTTAACAAATAAAAGAAATTCAAAGTCAAGAAATTGTAAAAAAAAAAAAAGGCATATGAAATAAATTCCAAATAATATGTTAGTGAATGATCTTTTGTCTTAAGTCATGCTCTAAATTTAATCAGTATATTACTATAAAACTTCAAGCTGGTGGAGACAATGTTATAGTTTTGGAGATATTTTCCTGGCATTGTATGGCCCTTTAATTCATGTGGAAGAACATCTGAATGCTAAAATTTGTTTAAATATTATCTCTGACCAAATACATCCAGTTATATTGATAGTTTACCCCACTGGAGATAAGTACTTCCAGTAGGACAATGCTTCATGCCATAAAGCTGACATTGTCCACAGATGGTTTAAAGAGCATGAGGGAGACTTCACCTTGTTTGCTGGCTTCTACAACTACCAGATTTCAATCCAATTGAGCATTTGTAGGAGGAGGTCAAAAGGGATCGCTGGATCCAGAAACATTAAATCTTAGAGAACCAGAAAGTTCAGTTTCATTAGATAATGTTTCAGATTCCTAAAGCCACCCTCTAACATCTCATAGAGAACCTATGCCAAAAAGAATTCCAGCAGTATTGAGAGCAAAAGGTGACCAAGCTTAGTAGGTGGTCATAGTTGAATTTGCCTCTCAGTGTGTACATTGTTTATACAAAGTTTTGATGATGCTAAGAAAGTTTTTAAAAACTTAATTTTAACTTTTTTAAATGACTTCTAAAGTTTCAAAATTTTAACAACTATGATCGAAACTTCGTCAGAAACTTCTTATTTTAAGAGAGCCTTAGCTGTTTAAAGCTCCCTAGAAATACTTAATTTAACAGGGTGCGGTGGCTCAGTTGGCAAAGGCAGCGAGCCAGTGATCTGAACATCTCTGGTTCAATGCCAGTCGTTAACAAATCCACCGCCGTGTACACTAATGGCAGTTGGTGTACAAAAAATCTGTTGTGGCTGCAATGTCCTCCAAGTTCTCAAATTTACCTCTGGAGGTGTGGGATCAAGTGTTCCGGTCTCGTCACTTGACTCTGTTCAAAATTACAGGACCGGTCCTTTAGCCAAGTCGGACTCCAACCCCTGTGGTGCTATTAAAAATCAGAGCCACACCACTTCGCTTGGAACTGACAATATGCTGTCAGTCAAGGGGTATCAGTCACAACAACAACACTTAAAATTGCAGCACTTTTTTAAATGTTAAATTATCTCCTTAATGTAATATCTGAAGTTGACATCAGATTTACGGTTTTTGTTTTTTCTTGCTTACAGTAATTTGATTTATAAGTAATTCGATTATTATTAAAATAATTAGGAACAATTATTTTAACAGTAATTTGATTATTTCAGTGTGTTTCTTGGTAATATCAAATCTGCTTTTGACAAAAATCCTGACTTGACGAATCTTCTTATGGATGAATTCTTCTGTGATGCCATTGATAACTGCCAAGAATCATGGCGACATGTAATAGCAAATGCAGTAACATTGGGCATTCCCACTCCTGCATTTAGTGCTGCCTTAGCTTTCTATGATGGTTTCCGATCTGAAATGCTTCCAGCCAATCTCATCCAGGTAAATTTATGTTTATATATACATATATTTGTTTACAGCTTCCACTTGTGTGTTAGCCTTAAAAATGCTATTTTAGCTGTGTCATTGGATAGTACATTCTTTATAATATGCATCTTACAATTCTAGTAATGTAAGTTTATCTGTTTAAAATGGAATGCTTTGTCATTTACTCAATCAACTTAAGACATCAAAGAAGGGAAATTTATATAGTGTATCTATTTAAACATGGCATTTAATACATTTAAGAGTTGTTACTTTAGTTTTTGTTTCAGAAGTTTCATAGATATATGATTTTGATCACCAATATTATATACCTGAAACTATATATGAATTTTCTTTACTTTTTATTACTTGGATAATCTATTATTCTTGTATATTTTAATTTCTGGTGTATTTCCAGTTTAAACTCATTTTCAAATTTAATTACTTCTTTACTTTTTTGCAGTCTGAATGGCCTATCCATTGCATGAAAGTAAAAGCATCTTAATACTTGGGCATTTTCTTTCCTTCAAAATAAACCTTAAAATCATTGTGTTCTTCTAAATGTGATTCCTAGTGATACTGTAGTTCTGCATACTTCTGTTCAATTTATTGGAGGTCTTGGGTATGAGTGCAAGGTTAAAAAAACATTAGTTTAAAATAAGCACCAAAATTATGGTATAATTCATCAATGTAATCAGCATAAATTCTTCCAGACCAAAAAATAGACACCGGGACTTTATTTTAAAATGTTGAGAAACTGTTTGTAAGAGATACAATTAATGAAAATCAGTGTCTGAATTCTCATTTGTTGAATGTTATACTAATTAATGTCCCTGGTTTGTTTTAGTTGAAGGAAAGTGTTACATTCAGAACTTCTCATATAAGTTCAATTATTATGGCATTGGCCTTATGCTTTATTATACATGTATAAAACCTGTAACAGTTCCAGTCAAATACTATCTTCTAATTTACCTAACAGTCATTTGGTTCTTGATAATTATTTGATATATTCAAGTTTATTGAGTCCTTTCATATAATAGTCTAGCTACCAAAGCTATCTAAGAACTCTCTAATAAACTGTACATTTAAGTCTCAGTTCAATTTCAGTCACCTTGATTCTTAAAGGTGATTTTAAGTTTAGTATCACAAAGAGATACTTTCTAAGATATTGCTGTTTCTGAGTATTGTAAGTGGGTAATTTTTTGGGAGGGTGGATAATAGTTAGTTAACAAATAGGCCTTTTCCCTTTAAAAGTCTACAAGAATATACATAATTAAAAACATCTTTAAAAATATACTTCAATAATCCTTTTAAAATAGAATAATGATTAACAGTGTTAAAATCAGAGGAAATTGCCTATGAATGCAGAGTTATGTTTTGTACAGTGAGAAAGAAACAAAAGGTATACAGCTTAAAATAATATGTCAGTGTAAGTTATCTAATTGTGCTCAGTTTGTTAAGGCAACATAACTTTTTATGTCTTTAGTGTGTCTTTTTAGTGTGATCTATCAAGCATTGTATTTTATTATACAAAAGTAAATAAAGACGAGAGTTTAAACACATTTAAGCAGACAGTCTCTTCTAAAATTTCCATCTCAATCACAATTATAACTGACCTACAATAGAATTTCTTTTCTTTCCTATCTTTCTTTGTTTTGTTTTAAGTTTAAAGAATAAATATGATTGACTTTTTAAAATTTTTAATGCATATGCGTATGAGATGAATGAGTCTATGAATATAACAATGTAGAAAATTAGAATTCTCTAAGCTCAAAAGATCGAGTGATTTATTTATTTTTTAATTTATTTATAAAGATTATTTTTAATGTATTTCAGGCCCAGAGAGATTACTTTGGAGCTCATACATATGAGTTGCTTTCAGATCCTGGAAAATTTATCCATACCAACTGGACAGGGCATGGTGGAAATGTATCTTCTACATCTTATAATGCATAAACTATTTGTTATCTCTGAATCAAAGTATATTTTTATGCTGCTTGTTCATGCTGCTGTTAAAGATTTATCATTTACATGACTTCATATAAAATCAATTCTATATTTGTGTAATATTTTGTGTTCTTAATAAATGTTTATATAATGTTTATATGTCTGATGTTTTATTTCTTGATTATACTAGATAAAATTCTTGAGTAAAGTTAGATGGTGATTTTTAATGTTGGTAATAATGTATTGAAATTACATGCTAAATTAGTGTCATTAAATTTTTAATTATATATGTCAGACAGATATGTCTTAATGAAGTTGTGAAAATTTTATTACAAATTTCTTTTGATTATTGTGCATAAAACATAAATTGCCATTATAATAGTTCTTAAATTAATTAAAAAGATATCCTAACATAAATTATTTTTGTCCGTAACCAGAGAGAATACTTGGTTATTTCAGATGGAAAATATAAGATATTTGAATTTGCAATGAATTCTTCATTTTTAAAATTTTAATTATTATAATTAAAAATAATTATCCTTTCATCTCAATTTTTTTTCATACTAGATTGTTATAAGCATTTAATTGGTGTAAAAGGATTTATTTTACGAATGAGTTTTATGTAATATTGATGAAGATTGTATCTAGGAAATATCGTTATAATTGTTGTTAAGCATAAAGTCATGTATTTACAAAGATTTGTAAAAGTATTATTGATAATTCTACTGGCTTCTAAATTTAGAGTGATAAACTTTTAAAAAGCTGAAGACATTAGACAATGCACTTAAATGCTATAAGCTTAAGGGGAGAAAAAATAATCCATTAATACTAAAAGGCATAGCATATCAGTTATGTGAAATATTTTGACCTTTGGGCATTGATAACTGAAGTAATTTTCATCAACATGCATTACAGTGTGTTATCGGATCACCTGATTTTTCTCTGCTAAAAATCCCATAACACTGGTAAATTTGTCCCAGTGGGAACTTGATGCAGTCTCTGCTGTATGAGGCAGTAGAAAACATTGCATAAATTACCATACATCTGAAAAGTTAAAAGTAATTCTTAGATTTGGAATAAAGTGGTCAATGACTGCTGCATGAATGAATATAACTGGAAAGTAAATAATTAAACAGAGAAAGATAATTACTAATAGGAAGAATGCAGACAAAATAAACCAAAATCATGCACTTAGGGCTCAATGCACCATACATGCAAGATTCTGTAGCAGTAAAAGAAGTAAATCATATAATGAGGCAACAGACGGGTCTCTTCATCAGGAGGCCTAACCAAATCAATTACCTCAAGGGGGAACTTTCTGAATAGGATGCAGGTATAACCAAAAGACATCCCAAGGCCCTGAGATCCCCATTGAAACAGATAGTCAAATCAAATGAAAATAAACAGAAATCCTGCACTTAGGGCTCAACACACCATAAATGCAAGTACACATACAATCCTAAAAGAACACAAATGAAAAGACAGAAATGCAAAAGGTGCTCTCACTTTGCATTTCTGTCTTTGTATGAGGATTTGTTGCAACTGTGCAATTTTTTATTGAAAAGTTAAAATTTTTCAATGCTAGGGTAGGTTTTCTGTTAATTTGTTCGGTCGTCTATGCTTTCTTTATATGTATTATTTTGTGTTGAATTATTTACATTATTTGTGTTGCTGCATGAATAAGTCAGAGATATAAATTTCTAAACAAACTTTATTGTAAAAAAATATTTGCAATTATGGCTTGCTGATTTTATGGTAGAAATATACAGATTGGGGGGGAAATGTACTATTACATATATTTTGTTTGTTGATAACAAAATATTAATTTCGAAACAAGTAGAAAATTATGCTTGTAAAAGGCATGTTTTTAATTCTGTGTTGATAAATATTAATGCATTTGTATAGCTACAGTTTCTATACTTTTAAATTTCTATTTTTTAACAGTTTTCCTGAAATTGTGTATTTTTTAAATTACTTTTTATTAACCTCTTGTTTAAAGGTTATGAAATATGTAAAATCCACATAATGATGTTAAGCTAATAAGATGCAAAAAAGAAAACGGTTTACATGTTTCTAGTAATTTAGTATTCAAGCTATGATGATAAAATTTTTGTAAAGGACATAATGTCTCACTCTGATCTTTTATCTCTAAAGGATAATTTTAGCATTACAAAATTGTGATTGGTCTCTAAACTATTTTAATGTCCAGTGAACCTTAATTTAAAATGTTAGCCAAATGACTGAATGGAAGAGAGTTCTAATAATTCTTACTCACTAAAATTGTTAAAATTTCACAATTGAACCTCTAGACATTGAATACAATATATATGGAATCGTTAAATTCTCATCCAATGATAAGAGTTTGACAGGAGGATATTGTAAGAGCTAATTTTATTTAAATCAATTTTTTTATTGGAGGGAAACGTAATGAGTATGCAAGATCACAGATTCAATCCATTGAAAAGAATAAAAAGTCCAAATATAATTTACCCTTCAGCAGGCGTGCCAATTTTTTTAACACCAGCAGGCACATGTGGCACAAAGTGCAACGTCTCTTTCAACCTTGATTATTCCTTTTGTAATAAACTTTTTTTTTAATTGAAAATAATAATTCTACTTTTTATGACAAGATATAAAATGTTGATAATATTGAGATATATTTATTATTAAAGGCCAAAGAATTCAGATACAATCGCCTATTTCAAAACTGTTTGGTTAATTGGATCTAAGGACAACTTGTGAATTGATCCCTATTATGTCCAAAAATGTAAAAAACAATGAGAGAGTACATCTTTGTGATATGTGGTATACCGTGTAATAGCTGCGCATTTGATCGATTACATCAACTCCTGCTTTTGCCGTATTGTAATCCAGTATAATCACTGGTTTACCAGGGTTAAAGCACGACTAACAATGAAGGGAAAGGAATAGAAGGATCAGAAAATCATACCTGCATTAGAAAGGATGTAGCTATAAATAGAAAGTGCTTAGAAGATTCAGTCCTTACATGTAAAAACAAACCATTCAAAATTACGAAAATAATGCACTCTATACCCAGGTGCGACCGCTGAAGGGTTAAACCTATTATGACGGGACATTTTTTAGTTTTTCGCAGGTGTGTAATTAAAACTCTGTTAAAAAAAAAATTATATATTGGACTCTGTGTGAAAATAGTAAGAAAATAGCAATAAATCCAGCCTAGAGGGGAAAAATTAGGCAGAATTTTTTTTCCATCATTCTACGATATATGGTTTATGGGAGAAACAGAAATTTCATGTTCTGTTTTTATGTGTTACTGGATTTAAAAAATGCCGGATCAGTTCCGATCCTACTTCTATTTATTAAAAGTACTTTAAAAAGTATAGACAGAAACCTGGGAAAAGATTGCCTCATCCAAAAGTACAATTGTAAGATCAAAATTTTATACAGCCAAATCGCAATGGTGCAAATACGACAGCATTGTAGCTACAAATCGCCTTCATGTTACTGTAGGCAATACTATATTTTTGTTTTTTAAACTTTTATTTATAGGAAATGCTAGTTCATTAGCACAATATTACTGTGGCGAAGAAATGTATAACATGTAGGCAATAAACTATCCAGGAAAACATTTCAGGACCTACATAAATATGCGAGAAATTACGCTCGTGGTTTATTATTAATAACTCTCTATCAAAATTCATGTTAAGCGCTGCTTTAAAATCACAATCAACCGAGTAAAAGGGAGTGTGTCTTGTAGTGGTAGTCATCTAACGAAATTTAAGCCGTATTATTCAGTTGCAATGGAAAAAAAGTAAATAAAAAAATGCAGTGATTTGCTCACGACGCACACTCGAGAGGATCTTACCGAATTCAAAACAATGACAATTACTACCTTATACGCTTTACAACTTCTGATTTACGAATTCTAGATGCCGCTGCGACACTCTTTTCCTAATGTAAGTACTTTGTTTAAACTTTAGGATTACGTTCCTCTATAACGGTCCTCCGGAAAGGAAAATTTCAGACGCTAAAACCGTCGGTCCGTATCTCGCTAGTTATAATTTTGGCAGCGCGCCAAACCCAGTCTGATTCGCTTGGACAAGCAGTAAACAGTTAAACAGAAAAGTACGAAAATGCGTCAAAATTTTGACTTATATATATATATATATATATATATATATATATATATATACACATACACATACACATATATACGTACGTACATACATACATACATACATACATACATACATACATACATATATATATGTAGATACATATATAACATACAAAAGAGGTAAGCAACGATAAGTAATCCTACGTTAATAACCCGCGTTAGTTTCGTTAGAAGAAACTACCTGGATTATTTTTTTTTTTTTGAATGGCTTTTGAGATTGGGATGAGCGATGAATCTCCATTGATACGAATATTGCCTTTGTTTTGTTGTGATTGTAGAATAATTTTGTATGGACCGTGCTACTTCATTTACATTTCTGGACTGGCCAGTATTCGCCGTAATCCACGTTCGGCGTTATTAACTCAATTATGTGTCGATGTAGATTATAGGTTAATTTTCCATTGCAGATAGGGTTTCTGAAGACCCGAACTCTTTAAAACCCGCGGTTTTCGGTTTCCAATTTTCTAAAAACCGTGGTTTTTACGGTTATACGGAGTTTCTAGGTAAAATTAAAAAAATAGGTTGCTGATATAGAGTTTTATTACATGTTTTAGAATTCAAATAAAATAAATTTATTAAAAAAATAAAAGAGTGCAGTAATTAATATTTTCAGTTTTTCTTCAAATAATGGATGTTCAGAAATACCAATGTGTGTAATGAATCAACTGATAGTCGTCATCATATTCTGGTACAAAAATTACATACGATGGAAAACGCTCGTTCACTTTCTGTGAATGTCGGCTTTATACTTTAAAATCGCATTAGCTAATAATAGAATATTTTTTTATTCTATTGCTCATCCTTTTCTATAATGCAAACTCATGTTTTAAAACATCAAAATTATTATCAGTGTCCCACTCTATTACTGCTTGTGCAATAACCAAATTTAATTCTTCTCTTAGCGTAAGATTGCAGTATTCTGTATTTCTAGAGCCAGGCTCCTCATTTTGCAGATTATTAGCTATCTCACTGACGAATGACGATAGGCACATGAACAGGATATACAATCTTTTAAGCATATCTGTAGCATAATTCAACACGCATTTTGAAAGCTGTTGATTTGGTGTATGAAGATGTTTAAAAAAAAAATAGTTATTACAAAAAAAAAACTAATAACCAAACCAATTTTCTACGGTTTCGGTTTCTGGAGTTCAAAACCGCGATTTTCGGTTTCGGTTTTAACCGAAACCCTAATTGCAGATGATGAATGTAATTTGTGAAAGAAAAAAATTGAAAACCTTATAACGGAAATATGCCAATATCATATTTTATGAAAATAAATATAATGTAACCCCCTCATATATATATATCTATATATATAAAAGAGCTTGTCTGTTTGTTTGTCCGCTATAGAATGATAGACTGTTTCACCCACCGGGACCAAATTCGGCACAGTTAATGTTTTGGACCCGAGAAACTTAAATCAGGAAAAACGAAATTTGGGGCTCAATTAGTTTTTTTAAAATTAATTTTTTAATGTTTTTTTTGTGCCCGATAGAGGTGCGTCCACCCCCTGTGGATTCCCCTCGACCAGCTGCGTTAAGAGGGGTGGTTTGAGGATGACGGAGGGGGGGGGGGGTCAAATTCCAATGCGCGGGAGAAAGAGGGTTGGGAATGACCTTGAAATCAGACGAAGGTCCGCAGGCTCAAAGTTTCTTTCTTTCTTATTGTTTGTATATCATTTCAGTAGAAACGTGCTAAGCGCATTCTGTCTGGCCAGATGAACATGAAGAGCGGGAGTGCAGCCCAGTATTTTTTTGATGGAATGCATGAAATATTTTATATCTATATATCTACCCGGGCAACGCCGGGCAATAATGCTAGTATATATATATATACACATACGCACACACAATGGAATCTCGATCGATCGTTGACCGAAACATCGTTTTCCCGTATGTGTCGTTTATTTCATTCAGTACCGACGATCATATTGCTTTGTTATGTACCCGCATTTATCGTTCGGTTCAGTCGATCCCTTGTGCCCTGTATTCATCCTACTGGAAGGTTTCTGTGTATTGAAAGTATAGATGGACAAACAAATAAAGACATATTGGGGAATATTAGAGGACTGTAAAGGGATATTATTGTATATTTTCTTAAGGGAAGAAGGCAGAGCCGGATTTAGATGAAAAGAGGCCCTTTGCACCTCTCATTTTTAAATTTGTAAATTACATGAGAGATAATAAAATACATCATTACTGTGATATATATCAATATATTAAATGAAACGTGTTGTTATTGGTACTAACCTATATATATTCAATACATTGAAGATTAAACCAAATTTAATTCAGATAAATTTATTTCATAATAATTCGCATTTAAAGTTTAAGTATGAATTATTATGAATTTTAAGTCTTAAACTAAACCAAAAATGGAACTTTATTCAAACAAAATCCAGATCACAAAAAAGAAAATTTCAAATTGTATATCATATTAAATTTTATGTTAATAGTTATATTATTTAAGAACTGATTCAATCCATGTATACATTTAAAACGAAATAGTAGATTAGAAGAATTTCTTTCTAAACTTTTTCACACAGAATTCTTCTATAAGTTCATCAAAATCTATTTATCTGAAGGTCTCATTTTCGATGGAATTTTGCTAACAATTTGAATGTAGGTCCCTCTTGATCTTGAGGCCGTAGGCTGAAGCCTAGTTAGCCTATAGGAAAATCCGGCCCTGGAAGAAGGGTATTAAAGTATATTATTATTATTATTATTATTCGGGGCTTATTATCGTGTTATCTTCAAAGGAAACGTTGAGATCTCCCGGCTCCTTTAGAAATATTTCAGGATCGAACGATTCATACCTATTTTCCAGCTAGGTCTCCTCGTAGCAACATAAATGGCATGCGATAATACGCTACGGATATAGGTGTTTCGACAAATCGAAAATCATTAATTTTTGTGCTTGTATGTTAAAGACACACACTCGCATAGAGAGAAAGAGAGAGACAAATAGACACTGGTTTTCAATCAGAATTTCTGTCATTTAAAAGTAATTCCAGATTTAAATGTATTCTCATTTAAAATTCAAATTAAAAATATGTAATGTAATTTGTAACTACTCGAGAAAATTTAGTGGTTAGTTTCAATATTTATCCTAAATCACACTGACATATACCATTCATGTGATATTTTTGGTGAATGAATATACTTTTTTTTAAAGTAGTCTTTTAGTTTATATAAAATAATATCTGTAAAAGAATTCATTTCATATTTATTTAAAAAATGCTAATTATTTAAACCGTATGATGTTGCATGACATTTGAATCCGAAGTCGTAATGTTACTCGTATGAACAAGAAAATGAGCGAAAATTTCCGATTTCCATACTAGATATATTAAATATTTATAGTTGACTTTCTTAGTTGTTCCAAATTTGTCATATCTCGCGGCTAATTAGTGAAAAACTATGCACGGGTCACTCGCACACTTCTAAAAACTCCTCAGTTAATAAAAGCATTGTAAATATATCCTCTTTTAGCATATCGGGCAGAAGAGTGTGCAACGGGGCATCGCTTGCAGCTGCTTTCGACTACTGTGTTGTTCGTATAATAGAGAGTTTGAAGTTCCGTATCTAAAAAAAAGTAATAAAATGAGGACATGAAAGCTTTTTTCCAGTTTCATTGTGATTCTGGCGTCTCATTCAACCCATTGCCCTTGGCGATGCCCACAAGCAACTCTTCCTTCTGTCTAGCCCCTAGCTCTGACCACGTGTTCTCTTTATCTACAGCTGTTGTCTCCGTGTTTTACACAAAGAACTATACGCCAAACTAGTAAACAGCTGAAATGTCAAAGGAATGAAAACTACCAACATTTTATATGATTGTCAGAAATTCTCAAATTACTGGCCTAGTGTCAATTTTATAACCAATGTATGTTTTTTTTCTTTGTCATTATTTCCAAGATGGAATTGTAAATTAAAGGAAAAAATGTGCATTGTGTACCTCAAAAACTGTCAGACTCTCAGAAATTTGCATTTATAAACCTAGAGAAGATTTTCTCTTCATACATTGAATCATCGCCAGTTGATGGCCGAATGGCTAGGGCGCTAGCATTCGGTTCAGATCCTGTGGGTTCGAGTCCCACTGTTGGCATGGGTGTTTGTAACCGTTCGGAATCAGCTTTAAACTGTAGGTCCCGGTCTAATTTGCCCTCGTGTAGCAAAACTTTGACTGTAGCGTTCCAAACCAACCATTGAATCACCGTTGCTCTATAAGAGTTTAACGTTGAAATATATGAAATGAATAACGAACCGTACTACAATTTTTGTTTGCACTGGAATTCGAATTGAAATGAAAGCAGCATAACAGCGTGACATTTCTAAGAGATATTACTAATTATCTTTGACGCAGTATTCAACTTTGCATTGTAAATGCGAAGTACTTTCTTATTCCATCATGTTGAATTTCACGCTTGGGTTTCATGTGAAAGATCCTTTTTAAAAAACTAAAAATCGTGAAAGGGAAAGGTCGAAAGAGAAACCGGGTCATTAGGTTATGCGTTTGATACGGTAAAATAATCAAGTTTTGAAACATTTCCAGCACGAATTACAATGAGCTTCGATAAGACGCTTTTAAGATCTCTCTACCATTGTCTTATGTTGCATATATTGTATAGTTCCCCAAAAATATGGCAGTTGGCTGAAGACCTCTTCAGTTGTTTCCTTACAAAGTTAATGGTAATGTCATCATTCTTTTCATTGTAGTAGATGTTGCTAGGAAATACTGAGTAAATACAGGTAAGCCATTAACTATACTGAAATGTACCGACAACAGCAATGGGCGGCGTATCCCCTGTTCTCCAAACTTAATGAAAAGAACATCTGTGTCGCAAATGTCAGCAGCCAAAAAGCAAGGAAGTATAATCAATATCACTCCACTGAAATTAAGGATCAAGGAAGTGTGTATCTGGTTCTCCAATGCATTAATACTGAATACTGTTTCTGCTCAAGTTCGCATTACTTGCGAAGTGCTTGTGCTTGTTTTGAAACCCGAATATCATGATTTTTAAAAAGCATCAGGGTTACAGATTTAAATTTTAATATGAATGACTGACAAGGGACATGTTTAATTTTGGTGTTAAGAAATCTCGTTATGAAGGTGTTTGTGGGGCAACAAAATTTCAAATAGTCTCTTCTAACGAAATTACCGCGGGTTATCAACGTAGGATTACTTATAGTTGCTTACCTCCTTTTTTTTTTCAATAAAATTCCTACATACGAAGAGAAGGATGAGTGATAACCCTATGCAGAATAGGTCGATGGTAAGAAAAATAAGTTACATATGTCTACTCTGCCACTCTTGATTTATAACTCGCGACGACAGTTTTAGCGTCATAAATTTTGCTTTACCGGGGACCGTTATGAAGGAACGTTATCCTACGTTAAAAAGTGATTCATCCACCTTAAGCTTACAGAACTATATTCAAGATGTACAAAAGGAGGAAAAAGCTACTAGTACACAGATCAAATGGTCAGCATTTACTCGTAAGTACATGGATAGCTATTTAAAATTATGTTTCATATAATTCCGTGACACTGACCAACTGCCACGACCTTAATCTGAAAACAGCATTATTTCTTCATCAGCAGTACCATCGATATCAATAGACGAAAAAGTGTGATTCTGAAAGGGCTTATATATATTTAAAAATCAGCAAGGTTTAGAAATACAGCAGAAAAGCAACGAATTAACTTATAATACTTACGTATAATACTTACGTAAATGAATTAGCTAAAAATAAAAACAAGCATGCCATCAAAACTGGTTGAAGGACGGTAAATCACGTATTACATTTCTCAGTTCTACTTCACGAGGAAGAAAAACCATCCGAATAAAATGTTAAATGCAATAATAAAAGCAATTCAAATTTTTATGAGTGACAGATTGAAAATATCAATTTTCTATTCGTATTTTATGTCTCTTAAAGATAAACGTAGTTCTCTCTCCTTACATACACACATATATAATATACTAGCTGAATGCCTGTGCTTCGCTACGGAGTACATTTTAGGACAATTACAATAAAAAATTATAAAATTGCTTTTTAGAGGATTTCCTTTTAAATAATATTTTTTGTTTCTTCATTGGGCGGAACTAATACCGTGTTTCCCTGAAAATAAGACCGGGCCTTATATTAATTTTTGCTCCAAAGACGCAGTAGGGCATATTTTCAGGGGATGTCTTATTTTTTCATGCACAGCAATTTACATTTATTCATTTACAACAATCTATATTTATTTTTATATTCATGAAAACAATCTACACTTTTTAATATATTCATGTACAAAAATTTACTTTTATTCAAGTACAGTCATGTCATCTTGTTCTGGAACATCGTCGTAAAGCTCCAAACCCCTAATTTCGGCCTGAATTTCTTGCAACTTCATTTCCTGTAGAACCATTGGCCCTAATCTCTCATGTCTAGCACTAGAGCTCTTCTTAAATGAGCCATTCTTGTTCACGTAGCCTGCTCGTGGTGCATTAGCCAGCTGTCATTGATTTTATCCCATGAATTCTTCAACCAAATCGCGATCTCTTGCAGGCTAGGCCAAAATTGTAGGAAAATACAGGAACAAGTGCAATTTCGTAGTCAGCGAAGGGAATGTAGATTAACGCATAGGCGTAGCGTGCTTCTAACTTTTTTTTTCTTTTTTTTTTTGTGTGTGTGGGGGGGGAGGGAGGGGGGCACGAACCGAATTCAGTTAGGGCCCTTCTCAGCGCATTGACTGCCGGACTGTCCTTAAAATATGAAATATTATGATTTTTTAAAAATTAAATAATAATAGAATTGATGTTTGAATAGTATTCAAAAGTTATGCAATAAGAAAAATATATATAATATAAATAAAATGAGAAAAAATATAGCATCGAATTTTTGTTATGGATCATATCATTGTTAAAAAACTATGTTAAGGCTAAAGACATAATCGGAATTCTTCAGTTTCACAGTTTGAAAAAGGCGAGAAAAAAAGCAAAGTTTTCTACAATTTTCCGATTTTAACTGAACTTCTATTAACGTTTTAATGTATTTCAAGTTAAGTTGTGGGGGGGGGCACGTGTCCCCCCCCCGTGCCCCCTGACGTCTGTGGATTGACGAGACACATCTCTGATCAACTGTAGTTCGAGATACTTCACCCATAAACACTGCAGTTTCACCCATAGCAATCAAATTGGAGAGTTGGTGTTTAGAAAATTCGATGTGATCAACAAAAGAATTGATTGCAAGGGCACGTTTAATAACGTCAGTATCTTCCAGTTTGAACAGTGTTGTCGATCTTCTTACAGACAGTTCATATCGCTGAAGGAAACCATCCATCCATCCAGTGTTGTGATGTTTTGAATTCGTTTGGGGATAAGTCTAACTGTGGTGATATTGCAAGGGCAAATGCTTAAATATCAGCCCTACGAACAATCAAAGCCTTTACTTTTCTGTCATCAATCCATTCACAGAGGATATCCTCCAAATTAGGAAATCATATTTGACGACCTGATCCCCGCTTGCGCTTCTTAGCAATACCCGCATACACCTGTTGACTGAGATTATCGTACTCTGATCCCAATTTTCGGACCATTCGGAGATCGAACTTCTTTTCTTCGCAGAAAGCTGTAAGATTCTTGCCCCGGGAGAGTCCTCCACGATCCCTTTCTTGTACTCGACGGAATAGATCTTTCTTTTTGCACTCATCAAAATAGTATTCCCTTTAAATCTATTATAAAATCTATAAAATCAAGTGTTAATTGAAGACTTACGAAAAAGGAGTGGCAACAAAAACTGTTAAGAATGATGATCAGTCAAAAACGACGAAAAATTGCAGGCATGAAATTCAGAAAATGTTTCTTTATTTCACAGGGCATTAAGTACGTCCGTTACAACACATGACGTATTGAATTATAAAGATTCTAATAAGTCACAACCACATCCGTTCGTTATCAAGCACGCACTGAACTGACCGTGGTAAAACTGACCGTGTTAGAAACAATTTTCTCTTAAATCTACGCAAGCGTATTTTAAAATTTGGCCTTGAGACTTATTTATCGTCATGGCTAAGCATACTTTGAAGGGAAATTGCAGTCTCTTAAAGTCAAAGGGGGATCATTGGGTATTAGAGGAATGCGTGGCACGAACACTATTTCTCTTTGAGCACACCCGGTTAAAATAATGTCTTCAATTAAATTTTTATGCAGGGTTTTGACTTGTAGTCTATTACACAATTTCGGTGGTTTTAAATTCCGAAGGAGCATTACGGGTGTGCCCTTCTGCAAAGAGAGCTTATGGTATAGAAGACCCGTTGGTTTAAGGAAATTAAAAAACACTACCGAATAGTTAACGGCATCATCTGAATTACAGACAGTGTCTATCGACTGTCAAAATTTCAGCCCTTTAGGTCCAGTGGTTTGGTCTGTACGAGGTCTGTCAGTCAGTCACGGAACTGTTTTATATATAGGTTTAATTTAATATCCATAAAACACACTAATTTGAATTAAATTCTTTAAAAAACTTCCATCCCAATTGGTCTAGTGGTTAAATTTTATCTTTTACTGTATATTAATATTTTTTTGTCAATTTATTTCGTTGTTATGCACGTGACGCAAAATTAATTTAAAGTATCACAAAAAGTAAAGAAATCTCGTGATCAGCATTTAATAAATTAAATTCTAAAAATTACTCTTTAAAAATTCACCAAAAATCAGAAAATGGAAGTAAAGACAAATGGAGGTAAAACAGCGTAAAAATTTCATTTAAAAATCTAAGAATTTTTCAAAAATCTTTCTTAGTGCACCCCTCTACACTATAAGAAAATTGCCATGCAAAATTTCAGCCCTTTAGGTTCAGCAGTTTAGTCTGTGCATTATCTGTCAGTCAGTCACGGAACTGTTTTTTATATAGATAATATGTGTGTGTATAAATAAATAAATAAATAAATAAATAAATAAATAAATAAATATATATATATATATATATATATATATATATATATATATATATATATATATATATATATATATATATATGCATTGACTTGCCAATTTATTATGAATACTTGTCAATTTTATGTAAATCATCTACGACATCACGCTGTCTGTTGAAGTGTATTGTTTGCAAAAGAATGGGTAAAAAACGTGGAATGATTATTGGTGCTAGGAGCAGTGAACAAAACATTTAATTATAAACATAAAATTGTTTACAGGAATTGATGGTTACAAAATCGTAATAGCCAATTTCGTCTTTATTCAATTAAACGCTTCAGGGTTCGACACAAACGTCCTAACCCCGTTATTGCTCTATTCTCCTGTTTCCCCGCACGTATCCCTCACATACGTCACTCGCTATATGGATAAGTCACGGGAGGTAACTCCATCTGTTGGCTCGCTCGGAGGAACAAATACTACATACACGTATATGAAAGTCTTTAGTGACATTTAAATATTCGAAGGTTAAAGTGGGGTATGTTCTACCCCCTAGGTACTCCTTAAACCCACTACCTTTGATATTTAAATACATAGATGACATGTTGTGGACAGGTGCCATGCTTAAGCATTTAATCTGTCTATGTCCTAATCTGTCTAAGAAAACTAACAAACAAACAAACAACCAAACAACAACAAAACACAGAAGGGGGATTAAAAGTATAAGCTTACTCTAAAAGTGAAACCACCCCACACTTAAATTCTAACGCTTCTCAAACACTCTGCTCTAGAAAATATTGAAGTATCTTTTTTCACACAGTGTTTATTGTCGCAATGTTATAAGTCGGTCTAAATCCACACCATTGTCATAATGACATTTAACTGAATAATGCCCATATTATGTAACGGGTATTCGACACTTTAGAACATTTATATTTTCACACCTCCAATAAAAAAAACTTTGATATGGGAGATAAAGCCCTCATTCATTTACTTTCGGATTTGTCTTGATTTTTGACTGTGATAAATCACTTGAAATGTAATTTTTTTGGTTTGTTTACAATAAATATTGGTTCAAGATAAGACAGTGGTTTATTTATTTTATTGTTTTGATAGCGTAATTCCTAACGATTGCTTGGCAGCAACAAGCATCATTGATCGCCGATCGTTTCTGCTCACGTTAACGTTAGGACTAATATAACGTGCGGTGTCTGATGAAATTTTCTCTGAGCGTTAATTTCGTGATTTAATTTATTTTTGTAAAAATTGTGGCATTCAAACTGTAACAGGATTTTGGTTTGATATGTGCTGTATTGTTAAGATTATTTAATGTCTGTGATTTAATTCTATGCAGAATTAGGTTGATCTTAGAGCTTGAGTTTAAAAATTTAAAAGTAATTTATTTTAATTTTTACGTACCTTGTTTATTTAAAAAAAACTAAAACTATCAAATTAAAATGATTTTATGTATGCACTGGAAGCTTACATTTAGGCCTAGTTATATTCATTGAAAGGTCACCAAGACCTCACTGAAAATTTTTTTCTAACTTTAAAATTATGAAACTTGTGACAAGTGTTGGATTAGTTGGTGAACCACCGGGCAGGTAAAATTTTACAAATTCTTCTATTATTTTATTATCTTGAATTCTAATTTGATTGTATATATTTATACGTTAGACTACAAATTTTGTATTGTGAACTGCTTAGCTATATTCAGCTTTCAATAATGGATTTCTCGTCTTTCAGATAGCATTTCTTTAACAAAAATAAGTCGTTTGAAAAAAATTCTTCTGTAGAGGTTACAAGGTAATATTCATTTCTGATTTATCTCTTTAGATCGCTTGTGAACATTGTTCTTTCTTAGATATCTTAGCACTGTAATCATTTTTTTTTTTTACTTCTCACGCTACATTTAATTTTATTGTGCACCAAAGTACTACATAATTTTGTTTAGTGGCTAGATCTATGATAACTAAGATGAAATACATTTTATTTCTAGTGATGCACTTTTGTGAATCACTTTGATTTCAGTTATTCCAACTTCATCTTGATTTTATATTTGAAAGTTTAATGCTTACATGTCAAGTCTTAATTTTCTAAATGCCAATACCTTTAAGTCCTTGGAGTCAAGCCTTTTAATTTTCTTACAGCTGCATCAAAGTACATAGATTTGAACTGATGTATTTACTCATCGGTAGATCAAGTGATTGTATCTATAGTTACACATTTTCGCATGTGTATTTAATTTTAAAACATGTTATAAATTATATCTACATTAATTTTTTGTTGGGGTAAAATATGCCATGCTTTGGATTATTATTAAATAATCAGTGTTATAATGTAGCAATATATATAATTTGTACTTTCTAATATGTATAGCTGTTAAAATATGGAAAAGAATGTACTTATTTAGAAATTCTGGTTATGCTTAATCGATGAAATTTTAATGGGATTTACTTAAAAAAATTTCATGTGGTAGTCTTTCTTGACAGAAAAATTTGTCATTATTCATATCCAGAAATGTATAAACTAAAATAAGTATCAATCATTAAGAAAAATGTAAAAATATCTTTTCAAGGGAGTGTAAGATTTATCTGCAAAACTGATGAGTTTTTCAAATATTTCTATTGATCCATATAGACTGCATAATTCAATAAAAAAAATTATCAGTATTGTAGTCTGTAAATTTGTTTTTCTGTATTTAAAAGGATTATTTAACATTTGATCGGAGAATAGCCATTTTAATTTCTTGTGAAGCAAAATTACAAATTTTGTTGAATATTCTATTTGAAGTATTATATGTTTTAACAGCTAATCGTGTATATATCAACTTATCTTGTTTATAAATCAAAATTGGATTAGCAGTGTTATGATCTTGATTATTAGATGAATATATTCTAATCCAGATCATGAAAACTTATAATTTTATGTAATTCATTTTTAAAAAAATTGTAGAGGGTCAAAATTAGTAATGTTTGTGAATTTTAATGTCAAACAAGCAAAGAAATTAAATTTAAATCATATCTAATTATATTAAAATGATCAAATGCTAGATAGTTGCATTATTTATACTAGATAACTTTTTGTTCTAAGTGTTATATTTCCCAGTATTGAGTTTTAGAGACTTTTGTTGATAGTTAACATATTTGTCAAAAGTGTTTGCACTTTTGACTGTGTTCATACTTTTGACAGTTTGTCAACTGTGTAGATATGTTATGGTTATGGAATATTTATAATCTCAAGATTATTTTATATTTTAGATTACATAATTCTAATAATGTGATAACTCTTTAAAAATATTTTACAATAAAATGTTTTAACATCATTTGATAACTGATAAAACTAGTGTTCTTGCATTAGTTAAATTGAAGTGTTAACATATGGTATTATACTGCATGTCGTAGTATTCTTAGTATAATTTAAGTCTTTACTAATTTCTTTTGGTTCATTGTAAAAAGAGATATAACTACTTCTGTATGGGTCTTCCAGAAGTAATAATTTGAAGCTTGCATGAATCTTTTAGCAGTCTTAACTCTTAATATTGCTGAGTATAAATATTGCTTTATCCTGCTGTTTGTTGCTTTTCATTCATATCACCATCCCAGTTTAAAGCATTACAGACACGATGGAAATAATTAAATAATTAGTGTTCTGCAATTATTCATGCATCTATCCTTGGAATTTCTCTTTAAAAATGGTAACAATAAACCACAGTAAGATGTTTGAAAATATAATATCAATGTAATAAATTGTATGGAAGAGTTTTTTTTTTTAAAGAAAGACCTATAAACAAACTTATAAGCTTCAACTTGAGGTCTATAAACTTGTTAGTTACAAGTTTGTATATTTACAAGTTTATTCCTAATAAAATTCACAATTTTACCTTGAGGCCCTCAAGGTAAACTTGTGAATTTTTTGAAGAATTTCGGCTGAGAATAAATCTATCAATTTTTTTAAAAAATTTGAATAAGCTGTTTAAACTTTGGAGAACTTTAAAACAAACATTTATACATTGAAGAACTTATAATGGATTATCATCTAAGAATTTATTTGATAGAATTTCTGCCTTATTTTGAAAGTAAGTTTTTCATCCTTATTAAAATATTTTTGAAAATTTATATGATTTCTTGGGTGTTAGAAAAACTTTTAACTTGCTGATGAGCATGTTTCACTCTGTTTAAAAAATTTTTATCACCACAAAATTTATTGATGGACAGTTTGGTTGTGTTTAGGTATTATGAAATAATCCCAGAATTTTGATTTCTGGACTTATCTCATCCTATGAAAAATGAAAACAACATGAGGATTGGTAATGTTGAACAGGGGGAACTACTTAACTTCTTTGCAAACTGTTTCTAAAAAAATTTTAGCACTGAAGTGCTATTGTTATCACTTTGACAAATTTGCTTTTCTGCCATTTTTGAAGTTTGCCAAACATTTCCAATAAAAACAAATAATATAACAATGTCTTGGTAACATTTAACAGAGTATGAAAATATTAAGGAATTTAATCAATCACCACTTGAAGCGTATTTAAAATCTTGAACTGAGTTCTTTTTAGAGTATTTTTTTCTTATGTGTTAGTATATTGCATGTCATTATTTTTCCATCTGATGAAATTTCATCGTTTTAATGGTTTTTATAAATTTTGACACACATTAGACACCACCTTTAAACATTTTAGCTTTCGTTCACTATCTTCCTAATTTTTCATTTTCCAATGTTGGCAGCCATGGCTTCTTGATATTTATCTCTGAATTTGTTTGTATCATGTTGCTCAAATTTTCTTCATAATCCTTTGCAGTTTACCTTTCAAGACTATAGGAGGTTACAACAACATCTCAGTCTCAAAATGCATGATGGATCCTCCTCTTTGTTTTGCTTTTGGAAGTTGGTAATCCAGCTTGTAAATTGTTATTCATGTTCCTCTTATGTAACTCTTTCTATGGGCGAGTAGCATGAAGGTTCACTATTTAAACTAAATGATGTCTCCAATTTTCATCAGCCCTGAATATATGCATGTTGAACCACTGAATTTGTGGATTGTTCACTGCAGCGCATCAATTGTCACATATGATTTCTTTACACAGATTCCTCATAAGTTGAATTAGGTACATGATTCTTAAGATGCAGATATACCAGTATAGTAGCAATATCTTTCTTATTAGGTTCTTCTTTAATTACCATCTCTCCTTCGTATTCAGTTTACTTTCCTCGTATATAATTTAGCAGTTAATGCTTTACCTCTAACTGTCTTAGCTGTCGTGACATAGCATTTCTTGGTATACAAAATAATTTGACTTTAGTCATAAGCATTCTAGTTAGAGTATCAGCAGTGTCTCTTAGGTCAGTTTTTATGAGATCTTAACACAAAGCATACTCAATGTACCAGTATGACCTCCACAAAATAACTGCTACCAAGTAATCAGTGGACACACCATCATGAGTAATTAAAAGATGATTACAATAAATGTTCTTTCATTCTGATTAATCTGATTGAAAAACGTACTTTCAATAACAAGTCTCATTTTGTTAATCACACAACTGTTTACAGTACAACTAAAGGGTGAGTTTGTGTTTGCTCTTGCTTAATTTAACCGTATCTGTGCATCTTATGTACATCTTATTAGGTAGGTCATGATACGTATGATTTACAAAACTGTTTTTTTAATTTGATTTTACATGATTATTTTGTTTACCACGAAATCTCAACTGCATATGATCCATGTTGTTTTTCTTAAGGTTTCTGCATCATAACATTTTCAGCAACCGATCGACTCCAAGTGAATCATGGTTGTATCTTATCAGAAATTTAATAGGATACGCTGGTACAGTGGCGTCCAGGGGGTGGGCCAAGGGGCCCTGCCCCCCCAAATAAATAGAAATTGCATTATGAATATTGAATTTGCATTATAAATATTTTTATCCGTTCAATTCATCTCCCCCCCCCCTCTCCCCAAGATTAAATCCTGGGTGTGCCACTGCGCTGGTATGGTACAGAGCTTCGTTCACTCTTTTCCGATCATGATGCAAGTTATGATTGGATATTGTTAAATAATTCAAATTTGAGCAATCGTTATCGACTTTTCAAAATTGGATTTTTTGTCGGACGATGGCCGAATGGCCAGGGGCATTTGTCACCACAGTCTGTGGGTTCGAGTCCCACTGTTCTCATGGACGTTTGTAGCCGTTCGGAATCGGCTTTAAGCAGCAGGTCCCGGTCTAATTAGTCCTGGTGTAGCAAAAATAGCGCTCCATTCTAAACAAAACAAAACAAAACCAAATCACAATTGGATTTAAAAGTTTGAAAACGTCCAATAAATAAAGTTAATTTGGTGCGCAGCGGAACAGTGTCGTGTTTTGGATGTTTTCTTTCTCCTCGCACCAAGTTTTAGTGGATTTTAAGTTTTTAGGTGTGTTTTAGAATCAGTCGAACCCGTAATGAATTTTGGGTAACATGGATATGCAAGCCACCCGCTCGGCATCTAGGAATACAATCTTTTAAAAAGAGCTATATTATTTTATTTTTTAAAATAGAAACTAAAAATATACTCCCTCAAACTGTAGTTTTAAAGTCTGTGACCAAATTTAATATTGTGTTTCTTACAGTAGTTTAAATTTCAGTTAACAAATTTTGAAGTAACAAGGTTCAAATTTTATTGTGAAATATCAGTCTCTACTTGTAAAAAAAAAAAAAAAAAAAAAAATCATTTCAATCTGTTAAAATTTTTGGCGCGTACGTACAAACGACGTGACAAATTGTCACCAAAATCAGTAAGGTGTTATGCCAGTTAAAATAGATACGACTTACCAAATTACGTGTACCGTTGCTCAGTTCCCCCCCCCCCCTCTCCCCGAATGTTAATGGGTTTATCGATGGAGAAACGTAGTTATAGGGTATAAATTGGGCAAATTTGATTTCTTACAGTGTTAAACTGTGGAATTTGTCTATTCGCTTGATAATTCAGTTTTGAGTCTTACGATTATTAAAATTTCTAACTGTCACAAGTTATCACAAATCAACAAACCGACCGTTAGGCATGCAGGGTATAAACCTGTAGACTGGCCTCTGGCGTAATCCCGAATACGCAGCCGAGGGTCCGCCTGCTCCTGCTAATAATTTAGAGCAATGAAAAGCAGTACATACTGCCGACTTTTGCCCCCCCCCCCCCCAAATCCCCTCACCCAAGGAAGTAAAATAAATGCAATATGAAGTTGCCATGTTGTTGCTATTCCATCTTCATCAGGATGTTCAAATCACGCCCGTTTTTTTTTAAATTTGATCTGTTCATTTATGATACGTAGAAAGGTTCTACGTATGATGATATTAGTAACTTTTTGTTAGTTTCTGAAAATAATCTTATAATACATGACAATATGCTAAAGTTTCTTTCTTCATTTATTAATTTAAAAAAAAGTATGTTCCCCCAAGAACAATAAACGTGTAGGTTCTCGTACATAAAAGGGCATTGTAGTTAGAAAACAACAAAAAGGCCTTATTTATTACTTAGATCATTAATTTAATTGTGGATTTCAGTAATTACTAGTGGTCCCGTTCCGCGAAATCGAGCAATTTTAATTCCTTTTTGGAAAAGGCGTAGTGACTTAAGGAGCGCAATAGGTATTGGACTTTAAACTTTTCAGTGTTTGCTTCTAATTTATCAACTGTAACAGATTGCCAGGAGCGGTGAAACTGAACAGCCAAGTGGGCTTCCATGTGATGAGAAATTTTTCAGCTTCGAACAAGACGCCTCCGTGAGAGCGGTTTCTTCTGGTTGCGCAATATCGGGCAAAAGATTTTTAATTTACAGAGAATCAACATGACAGCAAATCGTGTTGTTGGCAAAACTGTGATGCCACCGAGTAAGCATTCTCGTCTGTGTGGTCAAAGACCTTTTTCAGCCTGACTTCGTTGATAGAAGATTATTGCTATTAGATAGTATAGTAGAAATCTGTCGAAATTGACGGTTAATTATTTTGAAAAGAATAAACTTAAGCAACAAATGTAAACTTTATATGATTGACAGAAAAATACAAATTCATTCAGCCTCTTTATTGATATCTCAACCGTATTTTTACGTTCGGCCGTTCTCTCAAAATAGGTCTCATTGTAAAAAATGTTATAGAAATAATAGATAGAGGATTAAATTCATTACATTCTGGGAAAAAGTTGTTCCTTAGTTCATAGTGTGCTTTATGATGTAAAAACGAGAATCGATGTATACCAAAAAATCAGTTACTTTACAGGGCTAGCTAATTGTGAACCCAGTCTTTTACAGTAGAGTAACGTGCGTAGTTTTTAAACAAAAGCACCAGCATCCAACTATATGTAAATACATCCAACTAAGTGTAATATTTCGCGTTGCTTGATTAGCAACTACCGGAATCAGACTCGTCTTCCTCTGTTTATATTCAATTTGTAGAACACTGGCGATGCAACGAAATGTTCGAGCCGAAGGGCTGTACAGGAAAGTTATTTTATAAATTCAAAAAAGAAAAAAAAAATTATCCCGATAAAATAAAAGCTAACGTGTGCGTTGGACATCACAACAAATAGCTGAAGTTTTAAATTTCAGTTTTATTAATATAATCGTAGACAAGTTCTGAAAAATTCAAAGGTAAAACAACTATGTTTATACTACAGTAATGATCGTCATACATGAAATCTTTGGCGGTGTAAGATAAACTTTTTGCATGTAAATTGTAAAGTCATAAGGCAGGAAAACCCTCCGAGTAAGGGGTCAGTTAAACTAAATCAAGTTTAAGTCAGCTGACATTTTTTATGAGGAAGAAAATCATCCCAAGTAGCATTTGTGAGAAAATATAACTCTTTTATTCGTATGGTCGTAGGTTAATGAAGTGTAAATGTTTTTTTCTTTATTTTTCGGATAACAAAGTCAATAAATTCTACTTTTTATTCATATGCCTCTGTAAATGATGGTAAATGATTGCTTTTGAATGATTGTACCCGTAAATGATTTTTAATCTTCTCATTGTCCGTTAACGATTGTTATGTATAATGCTAAAAAATCACACTGGATCGCATTTAATTGAGTTGATCCAAATAAGTTATCCACAGTTATGACAATTCTGCGTTTTCATAGGTTTTGAAAAATTCAACTATTTTTAAAGTGCACGTAAGTGATTTATTTTTGAGTTAGTTAAATATTTCAGTACGTTCGTGTTTGTTATAATTCGTGAAATGAAATTCATTTTACCTCATTGTGTTAAGAATCGATTTCTCTGTGCTCATTAAAGGATGATGTTAATAATATTTTCGGCTAATTTGTCATTTTTCAAAAATACTGCAACACATTCCTTTCTCCACTTACCAAGTTATCGCCATTTTACTTCAAAATATAGTTTTTCTTTAGAGTAGAGATTTCTTTCTCATCTGACAGATGACAGCATTAAAATTTGAAATGACCGCATGTTTCATCTAAACAGAATTTCAAATCCGGTAGAAATAAAACTAAATATGCATTTAATTGAGGTAACTCATAACCCGATTTTGAATATTTAAAACTCCTTTTCTACATTATTCTGGGGTACACCCGTATTCTTTCCTACTTTACGATGTATTGAATTCTAGACCAACGAATTGACAGTTTTAGCTTTATATAGATAATGGAAATTGAATGTATGGATAAAATAACAAGTCCTGCTATAATAACAAGATAGTTTGGTACCACAGGTTGTGGGTTCGAGTCCCACTGTTGACATGGATTTTTGTTGCCGTTCAGAAAAGCTTTAAACTCTAAGATCCTCTGCGTAGGAAATGATGACCGTTGCGTTCTCACTCTCACTCTTGTTTCTTTTTGTGTTCTGTTTACTTTGTTTTGCAATTGTTACAGGGCATGTTTAAGATAAAAGTTTAGGGGCTGTATTCGACTCTGTTGTAGTTAATTTTATGTTTTACGAGTAATAAATGTTTAAGTAAAAATATTTTTCTTGTACGTGCGTTTTTAAAAAAATTTAGATTTCATTCCCAAGTTCGTTAAATTTTTGAAGCATTTCATATCAAGATGCATTATTCTTTTTCACTTCAACAGTTAAAATGGTTATTTTTATGTGGACATTCTTTGTTATGGATACGAAATTGAAATTTAATTGTCAGAACTGTCTTCTGTAAAGCTTAAGTTTCGAAAATGTATTATTCTAAATGTCTGTGTATCGTAGTTATTTGTAACATTCCTGTACCTGATTTTTTAGCTTTGAAGCAGCAAATTTAACATGAGATATTTTCTTTTATTTTACGATTTGTGATGCTTTTAGAAGTGCTATAGATAAATCGTATCAATCTGAGAGAGTATAAAAAAACAAGGTCTTTTATCACAAAAAATAAAAAATGAACTGTTGAAAAGCAATGTAATATATTTTCATTGCATCAAAATAAACCGTAATCTATGAACAGAATTTCTTCGAAATGCCTCACATTTTGGAATATTTTACGTTGCAAAAACATATATGGCCACCGTGTTCCATGTAGCCTTAATTTGAAAAGATCGCAGTATTTTATTTGTACCATTAAAATAAGCAATTGATAATAAATACTTAAATATTATATATGATACATTTTTTTGATATCTTTGGGGAAACGATTTGTTAAAGTTACGATAAATATGTAAAACTTCCTCTCTAATGGACACCCACAGGATAGAAAAATTGGACCACATGACGGCTAATGAAATAGGATCTATAGAGAGGAAGCGTGGAAATTGCGTAGTATATTGATATCTAGAAAGCCCAAAATAATGTTCATTCAAGATTTTTATACCAGTGTATTGAAAATACTGCATTCTTCCGTACTGTAGGTATCCAAAATCAATGGCTCAAAATGCAGTGATTTGTAGGCGTTTCTACAGGGGGAATTTTTATGCAAATTAGGAAATTTATTGTAAATTAGGGATGACCGTATGTGATGGGTGCCCGTTAGGTGGGGTTTAACTATGTAAATATACTGCCAAAGAATGGACCATCGTCGCATGAAGCTGATTTCACGATTTTTATTATGGTTAAATTTTTAACTTGATCAGACGATAAACATTTTTAAATTGATATGAAAATGATCTTCTTGTTTCCCTTGCATATAATCAGTATCAACATTACGTAAAATAACATGTCTGCGTCATGAAGTTTGAAAACTTAAAATGGGCAGGGAGTGGAGGAGATGTCGTGGCAATTCAAACCATTAAACGCCATTTATAGCGTCTGGACTAGTCTTGGCATGTGGTGATTGTTGTTGGGGTTCTTATGCGACTTTCACTTTCACTTAGAACAGTCCAAACTGGTTAACTGTGCCCTTCACTTAGTCGCGTTGCGTAATTTTTTAAGATTACTTCACCTCAAGAGCTTTGTCTCAAAATTAAATTGTATATTATCTCTTGCCTGACAAGCAGACCAGCTGTTTCTCCTTCAGAAATCTTCGAGAAATCCCATTGTCAACCAATTAGATTCATTTGACATTAATTTACGAGCGTAGAGACAGCAATGTAGTGCCCAATAGCAATCTCAAAGTTGCCTCCTTCCTACCGATTTCTACATTAGTTTGTAATTCAAACCTTTTTATTAAAGTTTCAAGGTATTTCTCGTGCGTTGCCCAGTTTCTGCAGTCCCCCTTCTCACCACGCGTTTGTATTTATTTATTTTGCAAAATTAATTAAAAATCTTTGTCCTTTTCATAAAAATCCAAAAGGTCGAGTTAATGAAGTACTATTGTTAATTAGTGTGAGCTGCGACCCTCAAGTCGGTTAATCAAAATTTGTTTGAAAAATTCGTCCGTCAGGAAAATCAGTTAGGATCTTGAACAACTAACTGTTAAAAACAGTAATAATAAATTGTGACCTATATCTGTGTAACACTTACATATATTGATAAACTTTATTACATACCTGTAGAATTCTGAAAAATTACGGTATGTATCGCGCAAGTTTTCTCTATTTCAGCCGGTGATTTTTTTTCTCTCTCTTTTTTTTAATGATTTGATATCATTAATTTCAGTAAAAATAGAGAAAACACCTGTACGAATGAAGACCTGCTTACTGTAGGTTAAAAAACTGTGCTTATTAATATTCCGTAGACATTCCTTCCTTTATTCGCTTCCTATTTCCACTTTCAGTCTGCAATTTCTTTTTTCAGAATACAGAGTGCGCTGTCTTCAGCGAAACCTCGCATGTGGTAATGTTTGCTCTGTTCAATTGGTGTCATAAATTCGTGAAACTGTGATGCCGCGTGGACTAAAATTTATCGCGTCATTCTGGCATGTATATTAATGTGACTTATCCTTTTTATTTTCCAGTGCTGTCTTATTGAGATAAGATAAAACCGTTCGTATTCCGAGAAGGGAGGAAAACAAAAGGCAGTTGCATTTGTGCAGGTGAATTAGTACCTGTTAAGTAGATGGGAGTATCCGTGCAGGAATAACCTCAGATCGTAGGATTTGTTACTTGTTAACCGTTCAGTATGCTGGACAGTGTGGATAAAAAAGTACCTGAAGTGATTTTGAAGTCGTACACTGTTACTGATGACAGTAATGTTAGTGATCCTGGATTATACCTTCGCGATAATCTTGGCTTCGTCGGAAGTATACACAATGTGAATGACACTGCCGGTATGTGATATTAATTTCTTATATACATATTATGTTTATTATTTTTATTTATATTGCTATAACAAGGACATCTGTTATGCATCTCTGTATCGATCAGTCATTCCTTGATTTTTTAAAGTTCCTTTTAGCGTTTAAAACATTTTAAAATGAATTCATTGTTTTGAAGTTATTAAAAATATTTGTTAATTATATTCCATTTTTTATAACGTTGATTACAATCAGTATAGCTGAGTCAAAGCTTTTAGAGAGCAGTTGGTAAAAAACACTTTTTTAGCGTTCTTTTAACTGAGAAAGAACGCATAAAGAATGCATAAGATATAACTAGAAATTAAAGTTTCCTCGTCCTAAATTAAAAATTAATATTGTCTAGTATTTGTACACTTCTTGCATTAAAATGCATATGATTACACATAATGCATGTGCCTAAAATACGCATGAACTATTCTAGTTACCAATTTATATCTTACTAAAGGATTATATAATTTTATATTTATTTGCTTTCATTCATTTATCAAGTGCTACGAAATGTTTCGACCTTAAGAAAAGCTTTTCTTTTAATTTCGAACAGATGATTTTTAGATTTATTTTGCCTTGGATATAGCCTCTCTGTTAAGGGTGTTTATTACCCCCCCCCCCCCCCCTCGCTAGAGTATATACCTGATGGCATATACTCTGTCCCATGCTAACTTTCTAATTATCATATGCCGAGTAACTCTAAAATATAACAAGTAAACCCTAATATGTTGGACTGAACATCTGGGGGTTATTAATATTTTTTCGTCATTTAACTATGTATGGTCGGAAGGAACACATAAATACTAGCTGAATGCATACTACAATGAAACATAAAGGAACATGCAAGTGTTGAAATTCCAACCATTTTTACTTTCATCAGATGTTTTGTTATTCGCTTTATGTACCACGGTTTCTTGAATAATATGCTGCCGCATACAACATAGAAAAATTGTTAAAGGTCACAATGACATTGCATCACTTGGCGTGCTATCTGTTGATTTAATGTTTCTATTGTTGATATTTCTATTCACTGTTGTGAATCGAATAATAATCATCTAACATTATTTTACATAGACAAAAATTACGAGTTCTTAACTTGACATCTGAATCTTTAAATCGTTCGAAGAACATTTGTCTGTTGTGTTACATGTATTCCGAACATTCCGTCACAGTGCTATGCTGTAATTTTATATATATATATATATATATATATATATATATATATATATATATATATTGCTCCAAACATAGTAATTCTGTGACCGCGTACCACACTATAAAAGCGCATCCGAAAATTTTTAAGTCTTTATGTAGTCACCAATACCCGCAAAAATGAATAATTTCCCGAATTTGATTATCCTGTGATGGACTTTGATTGTTGTTGTGTTACAATCAATATAATTTTTTATTAAGTGATAAATTACTCTAGAATGGAGGGCTCGGCCTATGGATTGTAGTTCCCATTATACTTCCTGAACTAAGTGAATTATTATATACCGAGTATTAACAAACACAGTAGTTTACTTAATTTAAAAAAAATATAATTACAATAATTAGCAGAGAACGTCTAAATCGTATCAATGAACGAATAACCCCCCCCCCCCCCCAGAATAACAGTACTGTATAATTGCAGAAAACTGGCGTATACACTAACGATTTTAATTAATGAACTCTATTTTGATTGGCTCGTTTTTAGTGTTACTTTCCTTTTTTTACATTTCCATTGTAAGTGTGAATGCATATAATGTATGTGCATAATGCAGTTTTTTTCTTTCTTTCTATGCCTCATTATCCAAAATATTACAGCATACATTATTGTTGAAAGTCATTGAAGTATGACTTTAAAGTATTTGGAAATTATAAGTTCCAGGTTAATCGAAGCGTTTATACTACGCTCTCTGCAGCCGTGAAGTGTTTCTGTACAAGGTTGACTTTTATATCGGTCCAAAAATAATCAGCAAATTGTTCTCTACAACAAACCGTGATTTTACTTCGATATCTTAAACTGCTTTCGAATATTCAGGTTGTTCTGCTTTTTGATGCAGCTAGAAAATGTGTGCGTATATTATTATTGAACGTGAAAAAGAGCTATTAAATGGTAGAAAGTTACCTGGGTTTTATTCACGCATTTAGTATGAATTTGGTAATTTGTAAATAAAATAATTCAATTATAGAAAAACATCAGGTTTCAAATACTTAAATTTAAAACTTTTTTGAAAAATGAAAATTTGCTTTAGTATGTAGTTTGTAATAGAATGTAGTACACTTTAAATGTAACTGGAAAAGCAGTTTTTAATTAAACTTCAACACAGCAAGAAAAAGGATTGGGGATGAAAGGTTATTAATTAAACCATTTAGTAAAAGTTTAGCTGTCCAAGGGCAAGTAAAGCGAGCGTTAAAAATCACGCAGTTAATGTTTTTTGGCCAAACTTGTTTTCAAGTGTATAAACTTGGGTATAATATTTTAATTAGAGAGAAAATACGTATTAATAAGACAAAAAATATTTAACTATTTTTAACCTCCATTAATTAGACGAGAGTGTTTTAATTATTGTGTAACCTCGATTTCTGATGTTTTCTACAACAAATTATATTAAGTGTTTAATTACTTGGTTTTCTGCGTAACATTCGAAGTCGCTCGAGTAAAAACTAGAATAAAATTAATTTCATTGTCCCAAACTATCTGTTTTGATGAAATTGGGATCTCAACCTATTTTGTCGTTTTGGTCTTTTAAATTTAATTTTTGTATGGGGAATAAAAAGTTATTTATTTCTTCCGTGTGCTCTTCATTAACAAATTGTATTTTTAAAGTCGAGGATTTTGTAGTTTGCTATTTCGACCATTACCTTTCCTGTAGAGGATTTATCAGCCTACTTGAAATAAGGTTTGTTCTATATCTGTTGATCAGTATTGTAATTTTTTTTGTCCAGTGGCAGAGACTTGACAAGAGGACTTGAAAACAAAAAAGAATACACAAAAACACAAAAAAAATGTATTTAGACAATTTCATATGAGTGCGTTGGCTCTGGGTGAAACCGATAGTTGTCACAGGTGTGGTGTTTAAAAGTAGACGTCAACCTAAGAGTGGGTTAAATTCTTTTCAATGTATTCTAAAAGGGAAGTAGGTTAAATAAATATTTAATTTGAGAAGAAATATGATCTTAATCACAACTGATATAAAAATGTGCTCTAATCTCTTTTAAATCAACCTGTTATCTTGTTCAAATGACACTTGAAAGATAAATTTTTATTTTTTTCTTATGGGACGTTTAGCAACTTCGCTTTGAACGAAGATCACGTGCATTCCATGCCGACGAAATCCCTGTTTATGAATTTTTCTTTTGCGGCACTAATTAAAAATAAAAAAATAAAATTGATGCCTTTTTTAGACGTTAGAAAAGTTTCTACTAAAGAATACATTCTATTTGTTATTTTGAGCTGTATTGTTTGTTTTTGAGTTCTGTGTCGTTGTTAGCTCGAAGTAGGCGTAAAAGATCATTAATTATTATATTCTGATGAAAGTTTAATAACACTGATTATTTAAAGTCTAGAAGTCTTCTGCTTGCCGAATTTGATATCACCCCGACATGCTTTAGATTTGTTTTTCAAGATCAAGCTAACAAGGGCCTAAGATGTCTGAAAATTACTTTAATTGATATCCCAATGAGCTCCATAGTATTGAGGATGAATATTTATAATGACTATACATTTATAGTATAGTCCCATGGCCGTCAGTATTGAGCTTTCAGTTGAAGTATTATTATTCAACCGTACAGTGGAAATTTAATTTAAAAATGTCATATGACATCTAAAAGGCCGTAAAAAGCCAAGAAGAAAAATCTGCGGAAAAAACAACAGAAAATGTATGCCACATGGACCAACTTTCTCAGTTCCGTGAAACGCATGTGTAATTAGCGTCTTTGTCCTTTGAACCTCTCCATTCCTAGAATGCAGCTGGTAACATCGGCCGAGGAGGAAGTTCAGAACCATCGAGCAACGGACGACAAGAAGCTATCATTAACCTTAATCAACTAACTGCCCCTCCCCCTATCGATTTTGGAAGCTTCATATTCAACTAGTCTTTGTCAAGCTGAGATCAAGATTAGAAATCAGTTTATCCAATTGGTTATTGATAAATGCTTGAAGCGTTTCGCACTATCAGATCGGTTAATCAGAATCATATTGATTGTGGTGTTATCGGATTCGATTGAGAATTATTACCTAAAATAGTTCTTATGCAGCGTTTAGGATAAAATACTGGTAAATTAACGAAATGCAAATGATTATTTAATTTGACAATTTTGCTTATAAGTAATTGAGATAAAATTGTGCGACATAATTAGCTAAAGGCGACTTTTCAGTTGACATTGCAATATTAATTCCTAAATTAAGTTGGAACTTTCCATTGGGTGGTCGTTTTGTAGTCACTAATTAATAAATGCATGTTTTTGAATTCTGCTTTTTACCAGCAAAATTAAATGTTTAAATAAAGAGTTTGTAGTTTTTAAATTTTCTGATGTTTCAGCACATTTATTTTCAGGATATTCAATTATTGACGTCTATCGCTACAAAATGGTTTTCTTTTTGAAAAATGCGCGCATTTCATTTAATAAAGATGCATTAAAAAAAAAAAAACCTCTCTAATCTGTAATTAGAAAAATACGGAGATAAAAATTTCCTATTGTATAACATGGGGATTAAAAATTTAAAGTCAAGTGTGCACTCAAGACAGAAATCAGTGCTATACGCAGTAACATCGTAAAAATGTACGAATTGTAATACACAGTCCTCTCTATTTAAAATCTTTTTATTTTTAATGCATCCCGTCTATTATTGAGAGCATTTCTTTTTCTTTCTTTATGAAGTGATGAATACTGGTGTTTTCTATTTTTAATGAGAATGTTAGACATAAAAAAGGAGAATGGATGGTACATTTATAACTGAACGTGTTTTAAATGTACCATCCATTTTTCCCGATTCATTGTTCTCTAATTTAGTCCTCTTCACTCTCAGCTTTCAGTTAGTTTATCAATTTTGATGCTAACTATATCATTCCTCATTTGTTGGATAACCCACAGTTCATAGATAATGAATGTAATTTTTATATTGCACCGAATGAAAGGTTTCTGTATAGTCAAACATAATTATTCTTCATAATTGTTTTAGATGTTATAAAAGTTGATGTTAATATTGCATAAAAGGATAATATAAAAGATGATATATCAAGTACAATACTACTTGAAAATAGTCATACCTGCATATATATTTTTTTTTTTTACAAAATTTTACATCAAATATGATGGTATTTCAATTTAAAAAAAGGCATTTGTTTTGTATCAAAATTTGGTTTGTAAAATGCCTAAAAAAAATTTATTAATCAGTCTCTTCAAAATTTGACCTATTATAATTGGAAGTTGTCAGAATTAGTAATGAAAAATATCAGAAATAAAACTTGCAAAGGATTCAGTTACGCGTTAGGTGCAGATTTTTAATTAAAAATGTAAATCCATCTTTTCTATTCTCTTGATCAGTTTGCTGAGACCAGGGACAAATGTTGCAGTAATTTTAGTGTAGTGGCTAACTCTTGCCGAATGCCCAGTGCTCTGGTCTCCGGCACCAGAGATAGCGAGTTTGAGTGGTTTGAGCCTCATTCGCAGTAAGCATGGGTGTTGTAAGGACTTTGCCTAAAATGAGACTGACAGCCTTTTAAAATTAATCAACACTTTTATTAGATTTCTTGGCTAAATAAGGCAACTGTACACTGTACAAAATAATAAATTCACAAAAACATTAGGGTTCGCGATGTCATGATGAGTTGGCTGGATTTTCCGCTCTGGCGAGGCACGCTTCCGTTCCACGGACCTTCTCACAAGATCACTTATAGCTCGGAAAATAACGGGCAACTGACTACTACCGCCCGGGTGTAGAGTGTATCTTATTTCCTTCTCGGGGGTCTGTAGGTTACGCCCTTTTCATTGCCGCTGCCACGTGACTCTTAGGCTCCGGCCAGTCTGCACTAGGCTTTGTCATCGGGACCAGGGCCCGACTTAGCCTAATTGGGGCCCGGGGCAAAAACTTCTTTGGGGCCCCCTCTGCTTCACTACTTCAGTAATGAAATACTTAATACTATACTTTCTATTCGATTTGGGGGCCCCCTCTGATGTGGGGGCCCGGGGCAACTGCCCCGTATGCCCCTGCCTTAGTCAGGCTCTGATCGGGACTCCATTGTCAACGACTTTTCAAAAGGATGTTCCTTCCCAGAAGTAATCAGAAGAGTCTGCGTCTAGTCTTTTGTGGCACTAAACGGTAAGGTCACCTTTCGGCACTGTTGAAACAGTTTAGTTTACAAAGGGGTGTCCGCTCCCTTGGAATTTCCACGTGAGGAATGCCGAAGTCATTACAGTGTTTGTTGTCATTCGAAATGAGCTTTAGCTGTTGGCCATGGTCTGTTTGGCCGTCGTGTAGCAAAGGACGATCGTTGATTCTAGAACTAACCAACCAACTTTCACGAAACTTCTTGTAGACGACAAATACACACAACTTCGTAAAATCTTTCTATAAAAATAAAAGCTTGTCGCTGGTTTCGAACTTATAATTTGGTTTTTCATCATGCCTGGGAGCAGTAGGTCTGTCTCACAAATACATCAATCAAATCACCAGAAAATATAATTCGCAAATACATTTCTCCGTGAAGTGAACAACCCAATCAAACGAACAACCCAAGTGAATTGTCCATAGAGCGCACCTAATGCTCCATTGCCCAATGAAGAAATGATTAGTAGTGGCCATTAGATTTAGTGATTAGTCTTATTAGTAAGAAACTGTGGCCAGTTTGTATTTATATTTTGGATTGCAAGAAACTGTGCGAATATGTTCAACTAAAATTTAGTATACGCGTTTGATTAAAAACATAAGGGAAGTACGCTCGATAGAAAATTCTTTTACATTATTACGGTGTTTTTATAACGCTACGCACTGTTTTTTATGGTGTTGCTGAACTGCTGCTGGATATTTTATATGCGTTGTCATGACATGTTGTGGATGTGCTAGGATTTCTGTGTTTTCCTTGTGTACCGTAAATGTATAAGACGTAAATGTAGGAAGTCCTTCACTGACGTCACCATTGGTTAGGCGCATCAGTCTAATATTGTTGTAAATAATTAAAAGCAGTTTCAGTGGTCTCGAATAAGTGAAACACATGGCTTTTTTTCCCCTTCTTTTTTTTAATAGAATAATATTTGAAATTGAGGGATGGATATCACATCGTGTTTATAATTGTAAGAAGAAAAAAAAAAAAAAAAAAAACAGATAGTCTCTTCGAACGAAACTACCGCGGGTTATTAATGTAGGATAACTTATCGTTGCTTACCTCTTTTGTATGTATATATATATATATGTATGTATGTGTTATGTATATATGTATCTATCTCTATATATATATATATATATATATATATATATATATATATATATATATATATATATATATATATATATAGATATATATATATAGAGAGAGAGAGAGAGTTGGTTGGAGTTGGAGAGTTGGTTGACGCATTTTGGTACTTTTGTGTTTAACTGTTTACAGCTCGTCCAAGCGATACAGACTGGGTTTGGCTCGCTGCCAAAATTATAACTCGCGACGCAGGACATCTGAAATTTTGCTTTCTGGGTGACCGTTATGGATGAACGTAATCCGATGTTAAAATTCGAGAACGAATCTTGAAAGCGAACGTAATTTTACTGTTTTTTACTTCTTAAATATATTCAATTCTGGAGAAATACCGTTGACACGCAAAATTTTTGTTTTACCCTGTTTCAGCAATAACCTCTTTTAAAAATCACCAGGCGCTTTAGTGCATGATTTTTATTCTCAACTATTTCCTCCCTCTGAGTGTGTATCGTCCCAGCGTAAGAAACGCTCGGGATGCTCACTCAGTTATCAGAAAAATCTGTTTCCGACCCTTATCAGTCTTCAGGATATCTGTTGCAAAGGTGCAACGTTCTCGTAAGTTCCGTAGTTGTGCCGTGCGTCTGAAATACGTAATTAAAATACGTGAATAGGGATAACACGTAAAAAAATTGTAGTAGTCAGTTTCCATCGAATATTATTTAAAATTTCGGGATAGATATCACATTGTGTTATAATTATAATGCCCCCTCCCCCCCCCCCCCTAAAGCGGACTGAAACCGTATACACCGCACCAGCGAGAACCCCTTAAGGCTGCTGTGTACTAACCCTACTGGATTCGATCACCTCTGTTAACCTATGGGGAAAATGTCTATTATTTACAGCTACATAAATGCTGATAATCCAATAAAAATAGTATTTTCAGAGAGCCTGAACTTTTCTGCATTATATAAATTTCATCCATCAAAGAAATTTAAAAGCGTTTAAAACACACTATACCAGATTTTTTTTTCTCCCGAATAATTTAAATCAAAATAATATATATATATTTTTAAACGAAAAATGCCTCAAGTTGTAAAATTTTTTTTTGTATTAAATTTTCTCTCTAGTACAATTAAAAAAAAAAAAAAAAACTTTAAATCCAAGTCAGCAATCCTTGGACAAGTTTCCTCCGTAGGTTAACATTGAGGTGAGCGAATCCAATTGGGTTAATACACAGCAGCCTTAAACCCGATAGGAGTCATACTAAATTTTCTCCTACTTTGTACGTTAACTTCCGCTGCAACGTTAAAGATTTTAATTCGCAAATATTCGGGGAACGGGACGGAAAATATCAATATCAGAAATTAGAAAACTGAAACATTTGAAATTGAATATTATGTCTCCTTAAGGAGCTTCGTGTGAGGAGTTGGCGACTCTGCTTTTGTCCGCAATGTATCGTAAAGGGTGAAAATTTTTGTGGTGCAATTTTAGAAATGGATTGGACTGAATTATCATCAAATGAAAAACTATGCATTAGATTTATTTCGCATCTTTACTTTCTCCTCAGAAATAAGAGTGAGTGTCTAATATTAAACGTCCCTAGGATCTGTAAATGACGCCCGGTGGCGTAGTGGTTAAAAGCGTCAAGCTGCCACACCACAGGGCCAGGGTTCAATCCTGCGACTGGGCAAGGTCGACTCAGCCTTTCATCCCTTGAGTGGGTCGTCAAAATGAGGACCAAGCATGCTTGGGAACTAAAATCTGGGGGTCCCACGTCAGGTTGACCACCTGACTGAGACATATGCTGTATGGCACCCCAAGCCTATGGTCAAGAAAGCGGAGATGGGCACCACTAGTCTTGGTCCACATTTGGACTATTTTGCTATGAGTTTAGTTTATTTTAGTCCCTGTAAATTTTTAAAGTCAGTGCATTTTTCTCAAATAGAATGTTTAGGCTCTTTCGTGATAACTGATGGTGGAAATATTTAAATGTTATGAAAGATAAATGTTTAGACTTGGGTGCCTAACCCTTTGGCTCATTTGAGCCGCAGTGAATGAAGAGGAATTTCCTTGAGCCGCATATAAAACATGTAATATAGGTAATGCATGTAAAGTAACAAATAACTTCATTAGATAATTTTTATTTTTTAATGTAACATAAAAATGAGGCCAAAATTAACATACTTGGCATATTTGACCTTGTTTTTGTTAATATATTAAGCTTCAAGCTGCCACCTCACAGGTCCAGGTTTCGACCCTGCGACTGGGCGACTCAGCCTTTCATCCCTTGAGTGGCTCGATAAAATGAGGACCAAGCATGCTCGGGAACTAACTCTTGAGGGTTGACCACCTGACTGAGTCATATGCTGTATGGCACCCCAAGCCCACGGTCTAGAAAGCGGAGATGGGTACCTCCGGACTTGGTTCACAGCGGACTGTTGCGCCATGAGTTTTAGTTTTTTTGTCAATATTTACTTGAATTTTTTGTTCGATAGAAGTGGTTACAATTTTTGGCGAGCTCCTATGGTGCTCATCAGAAATTTTTGATCTAATTTTGCTCTTTGTGCTTCATCTGTGAAAACAGTTGCTCAAAAATGTAATGGGTTTAAAAGCGATGAAATAGTAGATTGGCGGGATTGAGAAAGCGAGGAATATTTTTCTCTGGGTACATAGATTTTATAAGTTTACGATCTTGTGGGGCCGCATTACTAGTTGTCCACGGCTGCCCGGACAGGTTTAGACCTACAGTTTGGCATCTCCTTAGTAAGACCCCCCCCCCCCCTGTTCAACCGAGATTGAGGATAATGGGATTAAATTTAATTCTTCTCTTGACCATGGCAGACTGCTAATTTGAGTATTAGATTTTTTGTAGAAAAGATTGTAATAGTATGATCATTTTTTTTTCGTGTGTGTGTGTATACTGCAATTCTATCCTTTGGTAAGTTATTCATGAATTGCAAAATGAAGCAGGAAACGTTCTATGCCTAGTTGATCTCCCGCAGTCAAAAAAAGAAAGTGTGAAAAATGGGAAATACATTGGTATTCTTTAAATTCACTAGAGGAAAACGACAATTTCGCGCTAGTGGATGTCATGAAGTGAAGTTGACAGCTGTTACTGTAAGGAAAAGAGTAATCAAAGCTGCAGAGAGAAAGAGCTTTCATTATTCTTTTAAATTAATTTCCCTTTTCATGCATACTGAAAAAGGAAGTCATCGATTCAGGATGACGTTATCGAGAAATTTCGCGCAGGAAATTGGTTTAAATTTGATTTAATAAATTTGACGCATTAATCTCTTAAATTTAGTACAGAATATTTATAATGTATTACTGATGATTATTTTTAATCTGTCCTTTCTGTACACGTGTTTCTAAGTGGTTCAAATTATAAGCGCAAAAAGTTTGGTAGAATGGCTATTTTGGATGTCACTTTCTGAACGAGCTGTTTGCAGTTTTAGGCGGCTAATATTTGATTTTAGCATTTGTGTAATTCAGTGAAAACCGGTTTACAAGACTTCAGAAGATGCGTTTCATATGCTTTCCTTTCAGTTAGAACATACTGTCCCTTAATAGAGGTAAGGTTATAGCCAGTCATTCGTCTCATACAGTGCTGCAGATTTACCTTAAATTTTTTAATGTGTACGTATAAAAAGATTTGAAATACGTCGTTAATTTTTTTAAATATATGATATGCATTTGTTATTAACGACTGCGGCGTCAAGAGCCGACACAAGGCCCGGGAAAATTATTCTTTAACTGGGCGTTTGGGTCCTGTAGGAGCGGGCGCAGGACCGTTTCCGCTCCTACAAATCTCCCCCTCCCCTCCCCTCCCCTAGAGGCAGAATAGAGTATTTTCGGGTTGTCGGAGGTCAAGGTACAAGTTAGGTACAAGGTAGTAGTTTGTTTATAGAGTACCTAAGCGCGTACTTTAAGCTCCGAACGGATATGGATTAATTAAAACATGTAGTGGGTTTGCGAATTAAGATTTGCCAATAGGCCACATAATTTGGAAGAAAGTGCTTGGTTGAAAGCCTGTATCGGTACCCGTCCTGGCTTAGAGACCGGCGAGAAAAAATCCGTTACTTCCAGTGTGAGGAAACTTAAGAACACGTTGCTTTTTAACTTTAATAACAGTTGAACGAAGGCCTGTGCAGTAAGCAGCATGTGTAAAGAATTGGTTTACGTAAATTTTACCATATAATCCTTTAAGCGGGATTAGATCGTTAAGATAAGGAGATTGATACGACGGGGTTATTTTGAATTTTGATGGAAATAGAAAGAATAGAACCTTTCAAAAACTCCTTCGTCTGCGCTGTGTCAGAAAGGTGTTACAACTTTTGAAGATTTAAAAACTCCAGTCACGTTAAGAACGACGATTAGAAAATTGTCCTTATTCCATGATATTAAGAGTTATGATTATCTCCCGTGAAGCACAAATTGACTTAGAAATTAGCCAGTGGGTTTATACACCTTCGCCTCCTTCACAGCGTTTTGAACCGTCCACCAGCCTGTTTTAATCATTAAAGGTAAGGAAGATTATGGTTAAGACAGAAGAGTCTGTTCTGAAAGTTCGGATTGGTTTTCTTCTTCATGCGATCATAAGTCTCTTAACCTATTTCTTGCTGGATTTATCTTGTATTCTAAAAATTCACTGTTTTTAAACCGTATATGGCTGCGAGTTCCAACGCTAGAAATTTATCTAAAATTACTTTATTTTAAAAATTGAAAAGTCACATTCAATAAGCCGGACGATGGCCAAATGGTTTGGACGCTGGCATTCGGAATCAACTCGGGGGGGGGGGGGGGCAACTGGGGCACTTTGCCCAAAGGCCTCCAACTGCCGGAGGGGCCCCCAAAAAATTTTTTTTAAATATATTAGATTTCCTCCGAAAGAAAATTCTGAAACCTGTACCGTACTTCAAAATTCAAAATAATCTCCTGAAAAAAGGGGCCCCCTCAATAAAATTAAAAAAAAAATATTCGTTTAATCAGATTTCTTCGGGCCCCCAACAGAAGTTTGCCCCAGGCCCCGTAAAGTCTCTGGGCGGCCCTGGCTTTAAGTAGTAGGTCCCGGTCTAGCCTTCGTGTAGCAAAAGTTGATCATAGTGCTCCAAACATAATCAATCAATAATAATAATGAAACTTTGCCTTTTCATTTAAGCATTTGATAACTGGATTCAAAATGATGACACAGGCGTATTGACGAGATAGGAAATTGTTGTTGGCGAGGAGGAGAAAAAAAAAAAATCTGAAAATTAAAGTACGTTTAATTTTAGTGATAGCGAGGGAATATTTTTTTGCTGAACAATACTATACCAGTCCCAGCCATTTTGTACATTTTTGATATTAGTAGCTGCTATTGGATTTGTTTTTTCCAAGAATTAGCGAAGTCTGTGCACTTTATAAATTTTCAGTACCTATGTCCCCACACTAGTTAGTTTTTAATTTCCATTTCTTATCATCAGTACTACTTCATCGATTTAAAGGTTTTGTTATCTTTGAACCGTTCTTGACCCATTTGTATCATATCTATCTTATGATGGATATTGTTTGTTTGTCAACTGATAAATAAAAAAACATCAATTTTAACAGAACTCTATTCATGTCATCAAGTTCACGGTGTGTTGAACAAGGAGAGAATTTTTACTATTTTAAAAGAATTACATTCCCGAATTTTTGCTCTTACTTTGCTGTTTAAATTCTTTAGAAGACGCGCTTCCACTATTGTATTTCTTGCGTTAGTCAATATTGTTATAAAATGATGCCCATCGTCCCATGCGCACGCTCGTACATGCACACAGATTCAAATTGGGTTCAGATGCCTTCCTTCACAGAAAATCGTCTAAAATAATATAAAATGTGATTTTAAAATTTATTTCAATATTTTTATAGGTATTTATGTCAAACCAGATATTTAATTCCACGCTGTCTCTTGTTGAATACGCGTCTAAATAAATATTGTTTAGGAGGTGCATTCGGTGAGCAATTACTTTTTTTTTTCAGGTTTTACTAGTTTTGACAGTTTTGTAAATTTGATTGATTAAAAAGTTTATTTAGATTTAAATAGTGTGCTTTAGGTGAAAAATATTTTTTAATAACTTGAAACCGTTAAAATAAACACTTAAGTTCTGGCATATTCATTAGTCTGAATAAAGTTTGTCACAGCGAAATTAGAAATATACTAATCGTCGGGAAATAACTCAAATGATAATGTGTTGTAGCATTTAGAAGTAAACAATCAGCTGTTTCCATCTATAATATCTAACAGTCTAATTTGTTTCTAAGTAAGGATAGAAGTAACTGTTCTGATAAAGAACATTAAGCCATGTTTACTTACTCTCAAAATTCCTTTTTGTCGCATCGTCAACGTCTTCAGAAGTTTTCGACATCTTCAGCTGCAAGTACGCACTTGGTATTTATCGTATTGAAAATGCCATCTATCTGTATACTTGAAAGGTATCGGTGGCGGTGAGTTTAGCATTTTATCTAATGCTCCACTTTCGAACCTTTTACTCTAGAATGATGTAATCATCGACAGCCTGCGCGATAGTGATTATGTGTTTCCGCAAGAGTGCCGATAAGGGGCTGAACTCTCAAACGTAGTCGCCAGAAACTCGCCAACATCGGATCCTCATAAGGCATTGTGCTTCGCTTCCGAAATAAAAAGGTTTACTTAGTAACTTATATTTTTTACAGTCTTCATTACCGTATAAAGTTTCAATTATGTATCGCTTATCTGAGCCTAGTCAGTCAAGCAGATAGTAAACCTGTTTTTGACCTGCTCCTGCTGTGGATGATAGAGTGACTAATGCGCGATCTGTCATGCAGTTTTGATTTGTTTACTGATTAACCAGCTGCAAACAGCGTTTATTTCCCCTTTGAACGATGTATTGCAGACACATTCAAGATAGATGATAGAAGTATCGAGTGTCTCCGTACAGTCTCATTGTTTTCAACGATATCTTCGTAAATTAGTTGATCTTGGAAGACTCTATTCTTAACTGATTATCATTCGTGAGTGAATCACGAGCGTTAACGTCAATTTTAGTGAACTGAGATTATGTGTCTTGCCTTTCTCTTGCTTCGATTTGTCTATGCTGTTGTGACACCGTTTGACGGCGTAGCTTCATTTTAGTGATCTGGAAACCGAACTTCACACCTGCATCTCATTCATCGTCCATCCATCAGCTGAAATTAGTGACTTACAGTGAATTTCACCTTTCCCGCAGTTAGTATACAGCACTTCTATGCTGTAGATACTATGTATCCAGTGATATATTGCTGCACGCATTGTCTGAAACGAATACACTGCTGTAAACATGTTCCATCGCACGTATGGACCGACCGAAACGCAAGGGCTTCTAGCGCATCAGTACGAAGGTAATTTTTGTTTTTCTAACTACTTTTCTGATGTATGTAGACAAAAAAGGCGTGTAATATATTTTTTTTCCGTGGCCTACTGGAGTAATTTGATCACATTTTTCGTTTTTTCCTCTGCCTTTCGTAGAATTTCAAATATTCCAGAAAATCTAAGATTGTTATTCTCTGCATCATTAAATTTCTATGAGTTTGTTATAAATTATGCTAACTTGCATTGTGAAGGCAGATTTCAATACTGCTAAGAGTCTAGGTTAGATGTATATAACGAATCGTCGTGTCATTTGAAAAACCGCTTTAGTTAATTGAAGTATTTTGCGTCTCATCATTGTAGAAAATATCGCGTGTTAGCATAAATTTTTACGTTTTAAAACTTTCAAGAATAAAAGGTATGGCAATTATAGGCTATCTGCGATATATCTAACATTCTGTTCACGTGAACCAAAATAAGTATCGAAAAATTTGCATTGTAGTTGATGGTAATATTATTATTAATAATAATAATAATAATAATAATAATAAGTTGAGTCGAATTCATCTTATCATCGGATAGTTCGAATAATTCTGAGGCCAGTTTGAAGGGGGCGTAATTCTCCCCCTTCCTTGTGAAGCTGTAACTTCCGTGAACATTGGCGTAGTGTGCTTCTAACTTTTTTTTTTTTTTTTTGGGGGGGGGGGGGCACGAATTGAATTCAGTTAGGTCCCTTCTCCACGCATTGACTACCTGTCGGTCCTTAAAATACGAAATAATTATTTTTTTTTAAATTGCATAACAATAGAATTGATGTTTGAGTAGTATTCAAAAGTTATACAATGAGAAAAATGAATATAATATAAATAAAATGAGAAAAAAATACAGCATCGAATTTTTGTTATGGACCATATCATTGTTAAAAACTATTTTAAGGCTGAAGATATAATTGGAATCTTCAGTTTCACAGCTTGAAAAAGTGGAAAAAAAAAACAACTCTCTTAAAAGTTTTCTACAATTTTCCGATTTTAACTGAAATTCTATTAACATTTATATTTCGAGTTAATTGGGGGAAAAATCCCCCCCCCCCCCCTTCGCTACGCTTATGTCCGTGAAGCATTTTAGCAATATTGTCGGAAACATCCGTATTCCAATTCTCACCTTCACCGGAGTTTTTGGGTTCGAATCCCACTCTTGGCATGGACGTTTGTGGCCGTTCGGAATCGGCTTTAAGCAGTAGGTCCCGGTCTAATTAGCCCTCGTGTAGCAAAAGTTGACCGTAGCGCTCCAAACCAAACCAAATCAAACCAAACGTCATAACGAATGACACATGTTGTTGGCCACTTGTTATTACTTAACTAAGCAGGTGGAAGGACTAGACAGCGAAATAGACTGTCTGAGGGCTGTTTAACTCCTTCTCCCACCCGTCCATTATCACCTGGAAGGATTTCTCAAGAAAGTAATCTTTTTATGACAGAACGTTATGTTCAAGAATTTCCATAATGGGGCAAATTCTAGCGCATCAGTACGCAGAAATTCTAGCGCATCAGTACGCAGGTAATTTTTTGTTTTTCTAATTACTTTTCTGATGTATCGACAAAAAGCCAAGTCATTATTTTTTTTTAAACCGTGGCCTACTGGAGTAATTTGATAACATTTTTCGTTTTTTCCTTTGCCTTTCGTAGAATTTCAAATACTAGCCGCTGTGCGACCAGCATGGTCGCTTTTAGTTTTATATTTTCTTTTGCAAAACAACTCAACTGAATGTAACATATGTAAGGAATGTTACCATTACTTATCATCATAAATATACGTTGTTAAGGAGTATTCTCCATAAGGCTTATTCTAAAACATCGTGATTAAAAAAATATGGATTTCCATTACTTCAGAACAGAGAAGACCGAGAAACACCAATTATTTTAAAAATAAGATATATACACTTTATGATTACATCAAATAAGAAATTGTTGGGGAAAAATTTTTTAACTTAAAAAATGGAGTAATAATTCAGCAAGTACTAAATTATAGTGTGGATTACATCACTCTGTGTATGTGCTATTATTCACAATTCGGATATCTACACTTAATCATATCAAATAATAAGTTGTTGGGAAAATTTCTTCACTTATAAAATAGAGTAAAAATTCAGCAAGTACTGAAAAGGTTTAAAAAATTAACTATTACTGGCTGTCGGTTGCATTCTAGCAACGGTTAAGCCTAACCTCGCGATCATTTATGTTCTGTTTCACGCCTCTCTCTTAATGAATTATTTCTTCTTCGCTTTCTTTCTTGACACTGTTCCCAATTTTCACTTGATCGTGCAGCTCACTTTCGAGCTTTTCAGATTTCAGTGTGTAAATCCATGTTGATACGCGTTTGCAAATTGCGGATGGCCGCTAATGTTTACATCTGGTAGTTGCAGCCGTTGCCATTCGGAGTGTATAAATATCGTCGATTTTTGTGCCGCATACCTACGCGTTTTATATATATAGATTCGAGAAAATCTAAGTTTATTCTCTGCATTGTTAAATTTCTATGATTTTGTTATATTTTCTTATAATTTTGTTATGCTGATTTGCATTGTGAAGGCAGATTTCAATACTGCTAAGTTAGATGTATTTAACGAATCGTGGTGTCATTTAAAAAAACTGCTTTAGTTAATTGAAGTACAGTCGAACACCGTTATAGCGAACCCGGTATATAATGAACTCACTGATATAACGAAAATTTTGGTCCCATCGTTTTCCTATTATACGTAATTTAATTAGTATTGTATCAGTTTAATGCAGTCGATTTAATTCATTATCATTTTTAATAGATTTTATCATTTTTTAATACATCATTATTTGATACACATTGCAACTAATGAGTTAAACATTTTGTGAACTCCAGCACTTTTCATAACGATTCGGGTATAGCGAACCACCGGACAAAGCGAACAAAAGCTTTGGTCCCTTGAAGTTCGTTATAACGGGGTTCGACTGTATTTTGCTTCTCATCATCGTAGAAAAATATCTCTTTGTAGTATAAAATTTTACGTTTTAAAACTTCCAAGAGTAAAAGGTATGGCAATTATAGATTTTCTGCGATATATCTAACATTCCAGTTCACGTGAACCAAATTGAGTTGCGAAAAATTTGCATTGCAGTTGATGGTAATGATAATAAAAAGTTAAGTCGAATTCATCTGATATCATCAGATAATTCGAATAATTTTGAGACCTGTTTGGAGGGGGGGGGGGCGGCGTCGTAATTTCCCCCCTTGTGAAGCTGTAACTTCCGTGACTCACCGAAAGCCCGAATTCCGAATATTAAAAACAAAAATATATTTCTGAAAATGGGTGCTTTAACGGTTAACACTAAAATTAAAGCATGTTTTATTAATATAATAAGTAATACAAAACTAACTAACAGCAGATATAAATGCTTGCAGTGTTATTTCTTCGTTACTATAGTCACTTGTGAGTAACATTATTTTTTCTTTACTTTTCAAATGTTTTTTCCAATGTTATGTGGTTTATTGCCTGCTTCCAATAATTCCATTTGATTCTCAGAGTTCTCATGTTGGATTTTTACTTGATTTATGAATTCATAAATATTAACATGCGATTTTCCAACTGTACTGTTTAAGGCATGATGCCAATCTTCAATATGATTTGTAGTGCGGGCACCGAAGTTACCATGCTGGTTCCATACTTCTGGCGTAAAAGAGCCTGAAAATTAAAATATTTGTTATCCTTATTGTATGTAGGAATGTAAATAAATCATACAAATTTAATTGCCCCAATTTATACTTATAATTATGTATATTTAGATTGATTGTTAAAATTTATAAAATTAAAATTTTAATTTGAAAATGTTTGAAACTGCTTACCTTCCAACCATGTGCTAACGAAGTAATCAATAAACTCTTGGCATTTTTGATATGCCGCATGTTCAGGTGGAGATGCATCTGCAGCAACTATTAACCATGCATCATCAATATCTTCTAATCTAACTAAAGCCATTGCTGAACAAGACCGATACAACTTCATTACTTCAGAATTATTTTTAAACACAGATAATCCTAGTTTACTAAAATTACGCCATAATGTTTGATTGAAATGGAATAAACAGCCTTTTACGGTAACACGTGGAAAAACTTTTCGTGAAGCATTACAGCTATTTCGTAATCCACCATTATAGTTGTTGGGTTAAAATCATACTCGGTCTTGTTGCAGCATTCTTAATTTCGTGAAACATTTTCACATAAGTTTTTCAGATTTATTTGGGAGTAATATATATACGAATGGAAACATTTGGTTTTTGTAAAAAAACATGAATGGTGTATAATTGATAAAAAAAAATCTTAGGCTCTACTTTAAAAGTTCCGTCCATGTATACTGTTTTGCAGGTGCTATTAGTACGTAACATTCCCAAAAACTTTTCAGAGCAGAAGCCAATCATTTTTTTTCTGTCAGTGTCAAAGAGAACAAAATTTTCACCTTTAAATTTAGTAAACTCATTTGGCAAAATCAAATGCAAAATCAATGGTTTGTGATTTAAAATGCTAATTTATATATTTGATTTTTCGGATTTTACCATGTGTTTGGCGCAGCATGTCCTCTCTGGACCTTACGCCATTAAACCACAACCAACCAACCATTCCCCCATTTCACGCCCACCTGTCAACTGTAGCTGCAAATTCAGGATTCGGGCTTACGGTAGGTAACCTTAGACATATTGTTAAACACTAGACATATTGTCACTAGACATATTGTCATTATCTTAGCTAAGCAGGTGGAAGGGCTAGACAGTGAAATAGACTGTCTGGGGGCTGTTTATCTCCTTTTCCCACCCGTCCATTATCACCTGGTTGGATTTCTCATGAAAATCGTCTTTTTATGACAGAACGTTATGTTCAAGAACTTCCATAATGAACGAATTTCTGCGATAAGGAACTGAAATACTTGTTAGAGAGAGAGAAAACTGGTACATAAAAATGCAAACAATATCCCGAAAGAAAATCGCGCTTTATCAAGTTTTGAAATACGGTTATATTAATCAAGCATATTAGTTTGTTGAGTGTTTAGTGTTCAAGTTTTATGTCGCTTGTTCTTAAGTACATTCAGTGCGCACTTTTTTAAAGCTGTGCTCTGTGTCTGTCTGTCTCTCTCTCTCTTTCTCTCCCCCCCCCCCCCAAGCTTGCATTATTGGATTATTATTATTTTTAATAATGTTACTACCGATGCATGTGAAATCAGTAAAAATTTGTGCATTGGAGAATCGGTACCACTCATGTTTAATCTGTTTTAAGTTCATTTATACAGCTGCCAGAATCGTCCATCCAATGCAGTATGCTTTGGGTTATTTTAAAAAAAAAAAATACTTTAGAATGATTTTGGTGCTTTTTGTCAAGATTTCAAATTACGTTTAATAAAATGTATAAGCGCTGATCAGTTGCATTACGATTAGAAGTCTTGGTTATCCATTCCTGTAGATTAGTGTGCAAACTGTGGTTCGCGAATAAAAATAGAGGGGTCGCGGTTAGTTTGAAGTAAATTTATATCATAGAATTATTTAATTAGAAAAATATGCTTTAAATTTTCTATAATTACATATTTTTGTTTTTCATATGTTAAATGTGATTGTTTGACACCTTATTTAACAATAACATGTCTTACAATAAAAACTCCATCAGCAAAAGACTAATACGTACATTGCTTCCATTAGATTCTACCTATCTGTATAAGACTATTTTTTTAAATTTGTAGCTATAAAAACCAAACAATGATCAAGACTTAACCCGTAAAAGTCTCACACTCAAATAGTTCACAAAGTATTGAACAAATATCGTCAAGGTCCTGGATCACTCTTCTCCATTAATTTTTTTTTGTTTAATTTTATATGAAGTTTACAATTTTACAGGTTTTAATATGATGCTTATAACTTGGAAATCATGCACATCTTCAATTTTAATTTTAAAATTTTTTATATAAATCAAATACATATTAATATTTAAATATGAATTCTTAGTCACACGAGATTAGCCAATATCAACTACAGAATGTAAGCGCGATATTTTTTTGTTGTTATTATGCAAAGTAAACATTCTCAAAATCTCCAGATCATTGATTTTTAAAATAGTTTGTCAAAATTTGCGTTTTTCTTTTTTCTGTTTTTTGTGTAAACATGTTCCAAATAAAATAAAAAAAAAATAAATTAAATAAAACCAAACCTGCAACCAAAAAATTTTCTTTGGGGTCGAGTGATTTAAAATTTTTTTTTATTTAACGGTAGGTTGCGGTCGAAAAAAGTTTGCGAACCATTGTTGTACATCCAACCAGACCGTAACTTGAAATTCTTGAGTTTTATTTTTGGTTCTCAGTTACTTTCACAACTCTTCTTCAGTTCTTATTCGCGCCATTGTCCAACCATCCGAATGAAAGCAATTGCATTTACTTTTCGTCACAAATTTGACCTTATAATTAGGTAACGAGCAGATCCGGACCGATCAACCGTGGCGCCTGAGGCAAGTTTAAAAGCGGCGCCTTTTCCAATTTTTGGAGAGGCCCTTAAGTAATGAATGTATCTCTACTAGAAATAGTCTGCTTACTAAAGTAACGGACATTTTTGGAAACACATATATTTATTTTTAAAAACTTAAAAATTTTAAAAGTTACAGAATTTTAGAAAAAAGTTGAAAAATTAAATCAATTTCGACATAATTTGTTTTGGTATAAATTTTCTAAATCATTCTTTTAGCCTTTTTTGCAGCAAATTGTTTGATTGCATCTCTATAATTTATTGTTTTTCATACCGTCCTCGCTGTAGAAATTATTGCTAGATTATTCAATCACTCATGATTTGTAATAGATAATTCTTAAAAACTTTGTTTAGAAAAACTGCGCTGAGCTGTTATAGGTAGAGTTAATTCTTAGAGCTTCAACAACATTTGGAAATATGCATTCAAAATTTCTCATAATCTGAAATTCGAGTTCATAAAAAAAAGTCTAAATATTCGCTTATAAAAAAAAATTTACAATATGTAAAATTTCGCATTTATTCGCAATACACACACACACACACACACACAGTGAAACCCGGATGACGTTATATGCGAGAAAACGTTAAATCGGGGTAAGACCAAAAACAAAACACTGAGCATAAAATAAAGATTAATTTAGGTAACATACCTTTTATTTCTTCATTTACAATGGTTTTGACATCAGTTTTCTAAATTATGCTTTAAATAAATCGGTTCTTTTACTTTGCGTCCTGTTTATAGCACAAATCACATTCTCAACAGGAGGTTTTGTAAGCTTTTTTCTTGGCCTTCTCTATTTGAAAGGAACGATTCCACTGTTTTCAAAGCTTGAATGATTTCTGTCGCAGAAGGAATTCCTTGTTCATCATTATCCGAACTATCCAATTCTGAGTCCATTAAATCACTTAGAATCGGAATCTCTGATGTCACGGTAATTGAATCGCAATGTAGATAATTCTCGAGATCTATATGAGCAAGAGAAGTCGCCCATTTCATTAGTCTTCATTTTCTCTGTCCTCGTACTCAAATTCCTCACTTCTGTCCTCCGGAAAACCAGCTGTTGCAAAAGGACTTGAGATACATTTTCCCATGCTGAAGAAATCATATGAAGATATTCTAAGAACGTTTACAGATTTTTCCTGCCTCCAAATTATATTCTAAGAAGAGATTGTTTTCAAATCTTGGTTTCTATAGTTTACTTTGAACGATCGTATGATCCCCAAATCACAAGGTTGAACTTTGCAGGGGAACATTCCATTCGCACGTTTTGCAATTTTAAATGTACAACATGGGTTGTACATTGATCAGCAAACAAAATCTTTCATTTCTGTAAGCGCATTTGTCTGTCCAATTTCCGAATAATCGACCCCAGCAGACTCTCCACAAATAGGCTTGTAGGATAAATTGTGCCTTTATCTAAGGCGGGTCTATTCAGCCATTTGAAGCTGTGATCCTTAAATTCCCAGTTTAGAAGCAATTTCTATTTCAAAACGGGGCCGTTTATGGGAATGCTTGTTTCACGAACTTAGTTGAACTTTGGAAAGAGAGGAGATATTCCAAGTATTTCACGTCTTGATAAGATATTTTTCTTTTTTTTTTCCATCACAATTTTTGACTATTTAAAAAAAAAATTCATTGAGTTTTTCTCTCTGAACAACGTTAAATGCGGGTAGTATTTTAAAATAACGTTAAATTTGGGATTTTTTAACATTACAGGTATAGGAAATAAATTGGGACTAATGAAAAATGACGTTATATTCGGGAAATCGCTAAATACGGGTTGCGCTAAATCGGGGTTTCAGTATATATATATATATATATATATATATATATATATATATATATATATATTCATTCAAAAATTTCGCATTTATTGTGAGAAATCACAATTTTAGTTACTTGGTTGGGTAAGTATCAAAATTCTTTGTTAAAAGCTAATATTGTAGTAGTCTCCACATTCTCTTCCTAAAGTGTTTATCAAATAAGTAAAAAGCAAATTTCTAGAGCGAGATCTCTCAGTTAAAGACCGTAGATGGTCTTAGATTAGCAATTTTTGTTAATGAATTATTACTATTATTACCTAATTTCGTTTAAAAAGCCGTTTATCACCGAGTTTTCACCGAAGAGTAGTAAAAAAATAATTTTCGCATTTATTCGCTCATATCGGCAAATTTCGCATTTATTCGCATCTTATTTCTTAAATGCGAAAATTATGTATCCCTACTTACAAGTCTAATGATTTCCCTTTAATCAGTGTTTTGAATTCATATTTTTTGTGGATTTTTGTGAAAGCTTTAAATATTCCGTTCTGTTCACTAACATAGCAATTCATTCCTTGTTATTCAACTAGGATATTTGATCAGTTAGAATCACTCATCTCGCAGTCTGTGGATTGATAGATGCTCTTTATGATTCACTCCGTTCCATTTGCAAGTTTGGGTGTATCCAGCCTACTATTCTTTTTAATATCTCTAGCGATATGTGTGTATATATATATACACACACATATCGCTAGAGATATGAAAACACCGTATATTATATATAATACACACACACACACACAAACTGATACAAATTGTTGAAATTAACATATGTTGGTCGTTAAAGTAGGGAAAACATGCACTAAAAATTTACTTGATTAAATTGAAAAAATAAATAAAAATTGAGTCTCAGGGATTTTCCGTTTTTAACATCATAGTACAGATTGTTAGTGATTAAAATTTTATACGTGAAGGTTGTGTAGAGAAATATGTCACTAGTAAAAGTTAAGGGTAGCTTAAGTACTTGGAACTTTCCGCGCTTTGTGCGATACGTATATTTTAACTAACGGCTTCGGAATTATTTCTTGTAAATTCTGACCTATTTGTGATCAACAGTGATATGCCAATGAACGGGAACTGTTTAATGAGGTGATTGCCTTTTGAAATATAAACGCTAATCTATATATATAAAACAGTTCCGTAACTGACTCATTCATTCATTCATTCATTCATTCACTGACTGACTGACATACAACGCACAGACCAAACCGCTGGACCTAAAGGGCTGAAATTTTGCATGGCGATTCTTCTAATAGTGTAGGGGTGCACTAAGAAAGATTTTTCAAAAATTCTTATTAGATGTTTTAAAATTAAATTTTTAAGCTCTTTTTAAAACTTTTTTTACGTTTGCATTTAAAATAATACATTGAGGGTTATAAAATTTATATCACGAGAAAGATCATAAAAATTCCTTCAAAATGAAATTTTTTTCGAATTTTTACCTCTATTTCCTGATTTTTGGTGAATTTTTAAAGATTAATTTTTAGAATTTAATTTATTAAATGCTGATCACGTGATTTCTTTTTCTGATACTTTCAATAAATTTATCGTCACGTGCGTAACAACTAAATAGACAAAAACAAAAAAAAAACATTTTTTCTTTCTAATGCAGCAGACGATTGGATATTATCCAAAAAAAAATAAATATTCCTTATGATTTTTTTATAAATATATATATATAAATATTTTTTTACATCAATTGTATATAATGATCGTCTCATTTATTATAAATATATATATTTATTTTTTTTGGCATTAATTGCATACGTTTACCGTTGTATTTAATTTGAATGTACTCCGTAGCGAAGCGCGGGTTTTCAGCTAGTAATAATATAAACCAAGAGTTACGTTTTCTGGAAAGAAATTTTAGCACTATTACAAACCTTTTGAGTTTTAAAATTTCTCTGTCATTAGATTATTTTTTTAAAATTTTTTATTTTATGTGTCAAGATAATCTGTCCCCATAATACTTACTTTTTACCATGTTTTTATTAACTCGCTTTCTTGTTTGTGTGTGTGTGTTTGTTTGTGTTTGTCCGTCCGTCCGGTACAAATCTTGCAATCGATTTTTAACTAACTTCCCGTCTAGCTAGACATTTGAAACTTTTAGAATAGCTCAGAACACGATGACAATGCATTATTTTAGTACTTTTAGCTATCTTTAAGCAGTTTTGAATTCTTTTTCAGTTAATTTTGTTTTGTAGACTGGTGCATCCATCTATCGGCTGGGACGGGAACGAAAAGTTAAACGCAAGTTAACTTCCAATTAACTTCATTTTCTTTGAAGTTGATGGGATAATTCATCAAAATTTTAAAAAAAAGTATTTATTAATACATAGAATTGTCAAGTTTATATGATTCAAAAGAAAATTTAAAAACATGGTATATAAAAAGTTCTTTGTATCTTGTAATTATTCATAAAACTCATGGGTAAGTAATTAGTATGCCTGCTTTTAAGCATGATTACTAATCGATGTAATGTCTCAAATCATTTTAGTTGAAATAATTATAAAGATTGCTTTTGAGTTTTCTAGCACGTCTATAGCTAGAAAGTTATTGGTTCTTGGCGTTATTAGTTTATGCAGGGGCACAAGCACGGAAATTTAGATTTTTGTTATTTCATTAAGCAAAATAGCCTTGAATTTTGTTTCCCTCTACATTTTGCCCTCATATCCGGATTTTCTGGCTACATGATCGAAATTTTATAATTTAAATGCATATCTCCTGCTTTTTCTCAGAAAATGATTCTGAATTTGTTAATTCCCTATCTTCTTTTCCTTCATAAATAAAATTTGTTCTTCATAGTATTTATTTTGAGTTTGGTAGACATGGTTGAATATCGTATGTGACTGCATGGTTATTTAATGTCCCCCCCCCCCCCCTCCTCTGAAACCTAATGTCGCGTTAAATTTTAATGATATTCCCCTATTGATGACTTCAATAGGTTTTTTTTATTATTTGGATTAATTCAGTTGTCACCTAATGTTGAGCTAAATAATGGATGGGCATTAATATTATGATTTTCCATACTACACAATATTGAATTTGTTTTGACGTTCATATTTTAGTTATTTGATCGTTCTATAACATGCATATTGTAATAGATTTTTAACCTAAAAATTGACCACCTGTAACCAAACCTTTGTGTAGGTTCTGAGTTATTTAATAAGAAATAATAATAGTATTGCTCCTAAGAGCAATAATAATAGTGCTCCTAAATAGGTTAAACGTTAGAATCAAATGTGGTTCAACAGTCGCAATTTTTCGTTATTATTTTTAGGACTCTCTCTGAGCTAGAATGCTTTTGATTCAACACTTTAGGGTCAATATGCCATCTTTGAAAAATTCTTTATTATTTTCTTTCTCTTTCCTCAGTTTTAAGCCCATTTTCTGGGTTAGCACAATGATTTTCCTAAAATAAATTAATCGTACTGTAAAGGGTCCTGTATAAATCGATAGATGGCAAAATTTATATTTGGAATGATCCGTCATTTTTAGTCTGAACTCAATGATAATTTTGAAATATGATTTAAAAACACAACTCAATAACTGCTGTCCCAATATTTGCTTTATTCTGCTTTACAATGAACTTTTATTTATTTCGGGTTTGTAATGTACTTTCAAATATTGCGCTATCGTGTGCTGTTTTTATCTGTATTGATTTACTGGCAGACTCTGAGTTTTAACGTTTTATAGATGATAGTTCATTGTAAAGCAAGCCTTAGTCAATCTCACCTGATTCATGAATCGAATTTACTTTTTTTAAAGTCTACTAATTTGACTCATCTCGTTTTCTTGCCTAGTTTTTATTAAAAATTGTTTTGCCGTTATACCTAACACCATCACATTTAAGACTGATGAATGAGTTTTTTGAGAAATTAATGCAAGTAATTATAATACACACACAGACACGCGTACTGTTTTTTTAACTAGAAATGGAGCTGTGTTTGAAAAGTCGAAATCTGTTGCCAAGTTTTTCTCTTAAATGCCGATGTTAATTTAATTTGTATAATTTTTTTATGAGTTTGTTCATCGCCATGTAGGACGTGTATGTAAAATAATAATTGTTCAAAACTTTTTTGAATCTTTAAATCTTTAACATTTCACCAGCGCTTGAGAGATTTTCCAATTATGGATTCGCGCAATATTCTTTTATGTACTTTTGGATTACAGCATTATTTATTCTTCGTATGCCATGTAATGGTGTTTTACAACCCATCAAAATAATGTAATTTACTGCATTCCAGTTCCTGTATTTATAACTTTATATTTATTTTTTTTCTTTACCGTTATTTTTGCTCTCATTTCGTGTAAGTTAAATATTTAGAGTGATTCATTTTCGGTATTCATTAACATTTTAAGTGTCTCCTTTTTAACTTACTGAAGTCGAATGTTTTTCTAGCTTAAATTTTGATCAACAATTTAACACTAAACTAATTACAAAAATGAGTGATTCAATACATCTTTTCTTTTTCGATTAATTTAGATGATTTTTTGTCGGCCCTTTTCATTAGGTTCAGCTTTGTCTACAGTTTCATCCTGGCCAGCTTGTACAAAATCGTGTGTTTTGGAAAACTATTTAGGAAGACACCGTGTTAGACTTTCAATTATGTTTCATTTGAACGTATTCCTTGCTTTCGTTATGTATTTGTTTTCTGTTAAAATCGTAATGTATTTCTTTTTGTGCCTCAGTACTTCGGGGAAAAAAGTCGTCATAAAATTAATAACAACTTAACAATATCATTACCATTTATACGCATGAATATTAAGAATTGCATTTAACTAGTACAGTACTTTATATTGCTCTTTAACTAGAAATGCAAAAAATTTTTTACATGAATTTGATGAAATCGTATGTTGTAATACCTCTAAAATTATTACTGCCTTGACAGCCTTTAAGTAATCTTTACATATTGTTTCATGTATCATTGAAACATTTTAAATGTATCTAATAATACTAACCTTATTTGCATGGGTTTGAATGATGCAACCATATTGCTCTGTCTCTGAAACTAATGCTGTAATTGCACGTCTGACACCCCATGAAAATTTACTAATTCACTGCTCTTCGGTTTTGTAAACATTTCGCGCTATCCTGTGTATATTTTCTTATACGTATGAAGTACGTGGCACAGTGGTTATTGCATCCATGCTTAAAGATGAGAAAACGGCCATTAAACCCGCACCAATTACCATGAAAACTGTTCGCCCTACCAGCACTGAAATGTTCCATTTTTAGTACAAACATGTTCGAACTACCGTGGCTTAGATGGTAACTCGCGCAGCTGGAAAAAAATCGACCGAAACCTGTTCGAATCTTGTATCCAAGTCGGGTGGATGATGTTATACATTGTTCTATCTTTGATTGCATTATGAAACAATATGAGTACTGACACCCGGTATTTTTGAACATTTTAATCTTTCTTTATAGTTTCTTTCAACATCGTGGTTTTTACGTCTTATGACATTTATTTAATCCATTCTTTAATTAATATATATATATATATATATATATATATATATATATATATATATATATATATCCTCTGGGTAATATAATTGAAATAAAAAGTATTTAATTAGTTGTTGACCTTAAAATTAACATTGTTATTTTTAAATGTATTTAACTCAGTGGTTTAGAATTTATATTTATGGTGGGTTTTTTTATTATTTTAATTTTTATGTTGTAGTGTGAGCAAAAATATACAACTCCAGCGTACATGTATATTTCTTGCAGTTTTTTAAAAGTGCATATTTACAAAAATGTTCTTTTAGTATTTATGTATAAATCATCAGTTAATAGCACATTTTAATCTCTTAAATAACTTTGATCGCTCCACAAATTTTACTGTTAAAAGTAACGTATTTGTGGGAGGTTTTGTTTGTTTCTTTGGTTTTATAGCTTTGAAAATTGTATATTATATCAGCTTTTTTTGAAATGGTTAGTAAATTTTTAGATGGGTTTAGTTTCAATTCTACAATGAAATTCTTAGTTGTGTACAGAATTACGTACATGAGCAATATGTTTAATACATTCTCGAAGCAACAAGAGATGGCGCCACTTGTGTAGTTTATTTTTGTGTATGGGATCTCCCCATGAAGGATCTCCCAGTGCGAAAAATGTAATCTATATACAGTCGATTCCGGTTAATTGGACCACCGGTTAATCGGACCAGCCGCTTATTCGGACTGAATCCGATCTTGTAATATAAGGCATGTTCGTTTAATCGGACCAACCGGTTATTAGGACCTAAATGATCGCGTCCCGATGTGGTCCGATTCACCGGAATCGACTGTGTATTATTTCTATAAGGTGTTTCTTTTTTCTGACAATCCCTTTTTCTCCCTTCATACTTAACCAAAATTGATTAATGAGGTACCATTTTAAAGATTATGATCTCCATTTCTGACGAATTGTTAATTTAAAATTACACATTCTATTGTTTAAAAATCGAAGTTTCAACATTATAAAACAAATTTTCTTCCGCTAGATTGCACGCGCACTAGCTTCTTTCTTTTTTTTTCTAATTTTTAAAAATTTTTTTTAATTTACCATTATCAATCGCACTGAACTTTTATGTTTTAAAATCGTTTGCTTTTATTATTATTCTGTGAATTCATTAACTGAGTTTCTTTTTTGGCAACATCCGCATAGGTGTACATTATTCTTTTTGCGTGGAAAAACAATTTGTTTGGACTAAAATCTATTTTGCTTCCCCGATGGAGAACATTTTATGGGTGATATTTTTCTTTAGTTTGCCTTTTGAGAGTTTAATTTTATTTATTCAATTCTATGCACACAATTGAATTGCATATGACAAAATTCTACCAAGGTATCAACGAAAAGCTTCTAATTTGTCTCATAATTAATTGGTTATCAAAATAGGTCTTACCATGTTGATGTGCAAGTCGAAGTAAAAAAGAGAGATGGGAACAACGGTTGGTGCGTGTTGGAATGGCAAATTTCTTTTGTAAACTCTATGGGGAAAATGTGTTCGAGACATGTAAAGGTTTGCTTTATTTCTAGACTAGCTAAGTGGCAACCCGATGTGTTGCTTTTTCGAATTAAAATGATATAGTTTTATTTATTAAAGATTAAAAACCGTTTAATCGCTTTTAAAAATATATTAGAATTTTTAAAAAACGAAATAATAATTTAAAATTCTCTTTCTCAAATTTCGGTTTTTGGCTTTTGAAATAATTTTTTCAAATTTTGCTTTTTAGACAAAAAAGAAATTCGTTCCATTAGAAAAACTCTAAAGGTTTTAACTTCTCATTTTCTAAAACTAAAACTATTTCTGATACTTTAAAATTATTTCTGGATTTCAATTATTAAATGACTCGTTCTCAACTAATAATTTTTCCTTTTGGCAACTGAGCAGAATTTCTTTTGAAGAGTAGAGTTCCTGGGTCTACTGACTTTAACTCCTGTCGCAAGATGCTTATTATCAATGTATATGTGCTCAATAGAAAAAAATATTAAGTTAAATTAAGTTTAAAGTTACCAGTTACATTAATATAAAAATTAAGTTTAAAACCTTCAAAAAAGTAGAAGGGTAAGATAAATTTAAAAATTAGAAATATATTAAGATTAAATAAATTAAGATTAAAATGAAGAATTAAAAAAATTTAAAGAAAATAAGTTGAAATGAATTATAAAGTTATGGAAAAAATGGCCCTCAGCAAACAAAATGGAAAGTTTGCATAAAAAAAAATAATTACAGGATAAAAAGAACTTTTTATATACCATGTATTTAAATATTCTGTTGAATCATATAAACTTGACAATTATATGTATTAATAAATACTTTTAAAATATTTTTTGATGAATTGTCCCATCAACTTGAAAGAAAATGAAGTTAATTGGAAGTTAACTTGCATTTAACTTTTCGTTCTCGTTCCGGCCGATAGATGGATGCACTAGTCTAAAAAACAAAATTAACTGAAAATAACTGAAAATTAATTAATTCTGCTTAAAAATGGCTAAAAGTATTAAAAAAAAAAGCATTATGATCGTGTTCTGAGCTATTCTAAAAGTTTCAAATGTCTAGCTAATCGGGAAGTTAGTTAAAAATCGATTGCAAGATTTGTAAGTGACAAACACACAAACAAACACGAAAGCAAGTTAATAAAAACATGGTAAAAAAGGCCCTGTGCAGGGTCAAACAATTCGTAATGAGAGGATTCCAGAGTTCCGCGGGGGAAAATAAAAAATATCAAGATAGGGAAATTTGGAAAATGCGACAGCTTCTGGGACCGAACCCACAACGTAGGGTTTACCAGGTCAGCGCGATGGCACTGCGTCACGGCAGCACACAAGGAGGTGAGCAAGATGGGAGGTGTGTCGCGGTAAGGCCGAATGTAAATATTAATCTCGGGTGGAAAAAGTGCTGAAAAAAATAGACAGTTCTGACGAATTCAAAATTGGTGGTGGAAGAATTCTCATCAGTTGCTCATTAATTAGAAACAAATTTCACGAACTTGCTGGAATTATTAGTAAAATAAGTCAAAAAATTACGAACTCGGCATTCAGTTAAAAGTGAGTTTTGCAAGTACGCTCTTTTAGAATGAAAACATTTTTTTATTGAATGTACATATTTGGTATATTTTGGAAGCTGAACATCTAGCAAATGCCGATAAATCGTAAAATTGACATTAATAGGTGCAGAAAACCGAAATATTTGTCCATCAAAATTGTCGATTTCGTGAAATTCGGAAAATTGCTTTGGGGAAAAGCAGTGAAAAGCATTTTTAAATTTATAAAAATGTGTATATCCTTAATGATGAAGAGTTGTAAAACACATGGAAATAAAAAATTTGTCGATTGGAGGACGGAAAAGTTTAATTTTGCATGCATGAAAATAGTGGAAATTTGCGAACCGGAAAAGAGCTGGCCCACCCGGAATGTCAGCTGTTTCTGATGTCGGCTTCTTTTGAGTTCAGCGGTTTTAATTTAACAATTTAAAAAAGTTTAAAGTTTTGAAAGTTGAGGATAGCGTCAGTGCACGCGTCTCGTCCGTTTGCGTATATCGGTACCAGTCGCGATATCCTGTTATGCTCGGTTCGCGAGATTAGCCCCCCCTGTGTCTGCTCACTAACTTTTGTTTACCGTCAGCTGTTAATAGTAAGATGGCTAGCACGCGCTCACTGTGTCAATCTTAACTTTTAACATTGTTTACAAAAGTTTTGACATTCACATATCTCATGTTCCCTGTTTTATGCTGCGCCTCCAATATTGTGGCCAAAGGCATTTTGTAATCGGTTTTGTATTACTCTTATGCACCATTGTTATTTGAGAAATAAACAGTGGCTACTAATGAGCCGGTTCTTTTTTTCATCCTACTACAAACCAATAACCTCGCTATAAAATTAATCGTATTTTATTCGCATCCGACATTTATACATGGGCCACCTAGTTAACTTAGATTTCTTTTTTTTTTTTAAAGAAAAAATCCAGATTGTTATGAAAGGATCCACCTTTTCAAAATACATATTTTAATTATAAATGATAGAGAATACAAATTAGATAATACAGACCTCACTTTCTAAGATTACTTGAAGTTATTTTATTTCCATTGTCTTTAAATTTAGTCTGTTTCATCATTCATCTGAAAATTGATTTTCTGAAGATCGTTTTTTAATGCGTCCTTCGTATCGTCTGAGACAGGCTCCCTCCTTCTGTTACGTCTTTCACCAGTTCTGTTTTAGGTAACGAGTCATGACAATTTTGATATCTATTAGCCTCTTTTGCCATTTAAAAAAAAAAAAAAAAAAAAAAAAAGAAACACTTTAAAATAATTACGCATGCAGAAGAATGAGGTAAAATCTTTAAATGGGTCATGAATTGGGATAAGATTCATTTTTGGGATTATTGAATCTTTAAATTTACGTAAAAAATACCAAAATTCTGGGATGGTTTTGTAAGAGAAGATACATTAAGATTCATTTGAAATGATCGCGTTTGATTTTTTTTACAATCAAATATATACTGTCATTGTAAGTTGTACTATTTATTAAACTGTCCTACTCAGTGGCGCACCCCGGTTGGGCCAATAGGCCCTCGCCCCCTCCAAAGAAATAGAAATTGCATTATAAATATTGAATTTGCATTATAAGTATTTTTATCCGTTCAATTCCCCCCCCCCCCCCCCCAGTATAAAATCCTGGGTGCGCCACTGGTCCTACTGTATTTAAATTATGCTTATAAAAAAGTAATAAATATATTTTTTTTGGCTACAGTTTTAACGTATATGCGAAAACCCTAGATTTTCGCCCCCGCCCCCTCCAAAAAATCAAACTTTTACAGCCCCATGGTCATCGGATAAACCAGGTCTGGATTTATTCATGTCTGGGAGCCCTGGTTGAAAATGATCGTACACAATGCAGGTTTGACGGTGAAAGTTCGTGACACATTACACTGCGCTTCTATTGTGTTTTGGAAACCACATCTAAATTTCAGATTGTCCTGAACCGCCGGGATAGTTTTAAAAAATAAAATCGTTAACTGTTGTATTTAAATAAACCTGAATTGTTAATAAGTACTTTTTCGTGTTTTCTTTTTGTAGTTTTTAGTAGGTTACGCGTATAAACTTTTGACCTAATGCATTGCTATTCAAGTACTAAATGTGAAGAAAATGGTGATGTTTTAGTTTTTATTCTGCAAATCTTTATACTTAATGTTGAATTTTCATTTTTGTTTCTTTTTTATTGCTATATAAGCCGTACTGTAATAAAAGTAACCATGATTGACTTAAGAGAAAGAAAAACAAAATTCCTCTCAAATTTAATCTTCTTTCATAAAAGGGGAAAGCGTCTTTTTTCAAAAAATTTTATTTTTGTTTAAAAAATAAAATTTCAGGTAGTCTCGTCTAACGAAACTACCGCGGGTTATTAACGTAGGATTACTTATTGTTGCCCCCCCCCCTCCCCCCCTAAAAAATAACGCATTTTGGTACTTTTCTGTTTAATTGTTTACTGCTACTGGGTTTGGCGCGCTGCCAAAATTATAACTCGCGACGTCGGACAATTTTTTTTCTCTCCGAAGGACCGTTATTGAGAAACGTGATCCTACGTTAAAAAATTTTTTTTCCCGTATTCCATTAATAATATGCTTATTGGTCGTGCATGCTTTTTTACACTTCTATATATTCTCTCTGAACTTTTAAGATCAAAACCTCGAAGAGTCGAACTGATATCCTCGTACTCGTTACTACTCTTGTTCCTGTTCCGAGACAAATTAACGGGTGAGTGGTCAAGGCACTTGGGCGGTTTCGCTGGTCCGGAAGAGCCCTGTCGGCAAGGGCGAGACAATTACCTAAAAACAGCTGTCATTGTGGAATATTAAACCCACCATTTCGACGCGGGAAAAGCGCTTATAGTGGGGTTGGTGGTAGGGTTACCAGACTATCTTTTAAAGAGAACATGTCTCTTTTTTGGTCCTTACTTTTTGTTACTCTTTTTCATTCTGATCTCTTTTTTTCATCCGTTAAATTTAGTCCAATATTTTTATACAGCAAAATTTTTCAGTAATTATTTTCTAATAAGAGGACATAATGGAAATGTGGAAAGGTTATTTTTGATCATCTCAATATAGAAGGTATTAAATCAATATTATTAGTAACATATAAATGTAAATATATAACTTGCAAGCAATTTTACAGTGAAATAAGTGATAAATTGTTATCAGAAGTTGTTAGCCAAAAAAATGACCTGTGACTGAGGAAAAATTTTTAATTGTATAAATACTATTAGCTTTTAGTATTATAAATTAAAAATTATTTTTTTTTATAAATGTTCTATCTATATATTTCATTTGCTAAGCCGATTTTTTGGGCAGTCTGTGAGGGAAAACTATTGGCATCAATTTACTTCATTTTGATCTTAAACGAAAGATTGTAATCTGTAGATTTGTCAAATTTGCTTTTTGTAGCAGCAAATTCTATAAATTAACGATAATTTACAATTAAAATTTTGTTTTCTGCGTTTGCTCAGTGACGTGCTTAAATCTGGCTTTAGATACTTACTAAGCACGAGGCTGCCTAAACATGTTAATTTATTTAATCCGAAGAATCTCTCTAGCTCTCTTTCGACCGTTTTTATTTTTAATTTTGTTTGTGAAATCTATATGTTAAATCTGGCTTTAGAAACTCACTGTTTCTGCGTATGCTCAGTGACATGTTTCAATAATAAACACGTTTATTCCGAGATGTCTCTCTAAATCTCTCTCTTTCTCTGCCATTTTTATTTTTATGATAATTATGTTTGTGAAATATAATATTAAACCTGATGGAAATTGTTTATTTCGCCCTGTTTAATTAGCGATAATTAACAATTAAAAAAATTTGCTTTTTGCGCTTGCTGAGTGGCTTTTTTAAATTTGGCTTTAGATACTAAGCACGAGACAGCATAAGCACATTAATTTGTTTCTGTGCATTATGATTTTCAACATTTGGCAATGATGTATTGAATATAATTTGTGTGTTAGCATAGGCGTAGAGTGCTTCTAACTTTTATTTATTTATTATTATTATTATTATTATTTTTTTTTTTTGGGGGGGGGGCGGGGCACGAATTGAATTCAGTTAGGGCCCTCCACCGCGCATTGACTGCCTGGCGGTCCTTAAAATACGAAATAATGATTCTTTTGAATTTGATTAACAATAGAATTGATGTTTGAGTAGTATTCAGAAGTTATACAATGAGAAAAATAAATATAATATAAATAAAATGAGAAAAAAATATAGCATCGAATTTTTGTTATGGACCATATCATTGTTAAAAACTATGTTAAGGCTAAAGACATAATCGGAATCTTCAGTTTCACAGCTTGAAAAAGCGGAAAAAACCAACTTTCTTGAAAGTTTTCTGCAGTTTTTCAGATTTTAACTGAACTTCCATTAACGGTTTAAATTAATTTATTTCAAGCTAAGTAGCCCCCCCCCCACGCCTATGTGTATTAGTGCATTTATTTACTATCTAGCTGTCTTGTTTTTACGGGTACCAACTAGTATAAAATTTAACCTGACAGAAATTGTTTATTTCGCGTTGTTGAGTAACCATATTTCTTTTTGCTGGGTTCAATAGTATTTTTTTTAAAGTGTATTTCTCTATTCATATAAATGATTTTCAAAAATATTTCTATAAATGATTTTCAACATTTGGAAATGTGTTGAGTATAATTTGTGTATTAGTAGATTTATTTACTATCCAGCCGTTATGTTTTGACGGGTACCAATTAGTTTTATTTGAAAAAGATTATATTTAAATAAGAACGTTCTTTTTTCACAAATTATATTTTTAGTTATATAAATATAAATTGTTGTTAGTTGTGAATAAATATAATATTCAATATTTCCACACACCGTCATCTTTTATATATATTTTTTCTTGTAAAGGTTTTCTTTATATACTTTCAACTTTTGGCTCTATATATTTATAACTTCTAGTTGTTGGAGGTTATGATGGTTAGAAAGACCGATTCTGCTCTAAAAAGTTTTAAAAATTTTCAGTTTGTTTTATTTTTTTTAATCCCGTAAATTAATAGCAACCATCCTCCCCTTGTTTTCTGATAACCCTGGACACGGGTTGACTTTACAGCCATACTTGCTCAAGGTTTAAATCTCACCCTCCTAGGCTATAATGATATACGCATGCGAAGTGCGATATTTAATGATTTCCGTCGTGATTACATAAAGGACCCTCAATACAGATAAATATCGTTAATTTGTTTTCGAACTGTTTGTCCCCCGCCCAGTCTCATTTATCCTGAAATGATTCAGATTAAAAACATTTTAATTGGGGAAACCTGTTTAATGTTGTATAACACAACACAAAATTTTAATGTATTACACGTGCATACAATGTATTTCTTATCTGAAGCCATGTTTGAGTTTTCACTGCCCGTCTGCCGCTTTACGCATTTCCTGTACTGATACAAAGCGTTATCAGTCTTTAAATGTAAGCTAGGTAAACGTCAGCTGCCCATCTATCATTTTGTGGCTTTTCATTTAGTTTGCGGTATTACTGAATGTTTGCTCAACATGTAGACAAATGAGTGAGAGGCGAAATTGCTCCATTCAGTTGCAACTTCATTTCCATAGCAGTAGCTGGAAAAATACTATGTGGGATTTTTGTTACTTGTGTAGCTGTAAATGTCGTTACTTCTCATGAATATTTTTTTTAAATGCAGTGCTGAATTTTTAAAAAGATGTTATATAACCTGCTACTGAGGGTGGGAATAAGGTACAGGGTTGCTGAAATAGATTAAAAAAAGGATAGAAGGGAGAGGCAACGTCTAGGTATGATAAAACTGATAATAAACCAGTTTTTGCGAGTTTGTCTCATCGAGTTGGTGAATGTGGCGTTCTTTTTCTTGATTCCCGAGTGTTTTCTGAAGTCCGTTCTCATTGTCAGAGACATTTTGTCCCTTTGTAAGATTGACCAACCGTCCCAAATTCAGTTATTTCCCTATTTTTGGCCTGGTTAGGGGTGTTCCGGGAGAATCCTTGGGAAGACGCCATTTCTCCCGATTTATGACTCAATTAAAAATCATTATGGCATGAGTTTGTATTGAATTTTAATCATCGAAACAAGGTAAATAGTTATAAACTTTAAAAATTTTAATCGACATATTTCCTGTATTTATAATTACTCTGATATTCTCCCACGATCAGTATGTGTACAAACCAGTTATGTGTGTGTGCGTGCTGCCACATAGAATGGCAGAAATTATTTGATTTTTAAATGCACAATCTGTCAGTTTTATGTTGCTTTGATCTTTTGCTTTATTTCAAGACAACCGTTTTATCAGTTAAATATTAGATTAAGAATTTTTCTAAAGCATAATAGAAGAATGATTAGTTTATCTTTCTACTGGTTGTAATCTTAACATTGTTAAATTTACTGTACCTAATTTATTCAGAGCACCTATTTTGAAAAATATCATGCCAAGGTTACCCAAATGCGTAATAGTTACGCACGTACTAAATTTATTATCTTATGTACCATTAAAAAGACGTCCCCCCCCCCTCCCGTTTTTTAATGTCCCTATATTTTTGAATCTTTCTCTCTTATTTTATATTTATTTATTTATTTATTTATTTTTTATTTTTTTTTGGGGGGGGGCTGTCGGTATCCCGAAAGGCAGATCAATGATTGCTTACGCTAATGCTCTGTGGCACTTCTTTCGAACAAATTCTTTCACATAAACAAGAACTCTAGATAAAAGATTTCTTTTAATCGAGAAAGTTGTAAATGTTACGTCTACGCACGTCCTGCAGACGAGCTAGCTGTATTGGAGTTGAACCAACCACCTAACTATTAGTAAATGTTTAAATTCACAGAAATGTTGATGAATTATCAATTTTAAAAAAAGGGCACCATCCCATTCACGTGTTGAACCAATTTACATGATGCTTAACACGTTTTGTAGACTTTACGATACTCTCATTACGTAACGTAATTTGCAATTAGTAGTCAAAACACGTTTCTGACTTTTGACGGTATAAAAGAGTTGCAGCTACTAAAACGAACTGCTCCTCCCGACGGTGCGTGAATTGGGGTCAAGGGTAGTTGGAATCCGCGCCAAAACTGTTCAAGAAATTCTCCGTGGAGAGTTTCGCGACTTGCAGGGATTTATTGTTTTCCGCGGTTTCTCTTTCCACATCATCCTCTCTACCATGTGATTTCCAATGTATGTTGTTACCGGCGTAAAGTGACGGTGAAGTTGATTTCTCCCATTGTGGATTAAACTGCCATGCAGTCAAAAATTGCCATCTGTTACTTATGATGTAAACTACAAAATGGGAGGTATGCTTTATTTTATTTTTCCGCGAAATTATTTTAATTATTGTAGTATATAGATTCATTTTTACTAATATCACTAGACATTTGTTTTCGTCAAAGCCTGAATTCTTATTAATAAAATGCATAGTTCATCAATTATATATTACTCTTACGTTTTTTAAAAGTTTATTGCAATTGATATACTTTGAGCTTTTTAAACAGCATGTAAAAGTAGAATTCATTTTATTGGTAGAGGGAAAATCTACACATTTTTTTCTTTTTTTTCTGACTAGTGATAAAAATCATGATAAAACTTCATGAAGTCTGTTTATCATTTTAGCATTTCACGTTTAACCCTCAGATCCAAGGAGGCCATTTCAGCTGTTATTGAAGAATATTTAGTAATAAATATAATTTCTTTCCACTGTAATTAGCAGTCACATAAATGTTAGCATGTGTATAGAAAAACAGTTCCGTCTAATGAACATATTTTTTTTTTTTTATAAGAAAGATTTAATTACAATTGAAGAAACAATCTCCTGGTATATTTGAAAATCTGAGAACTGTTTTACCGTATTGTAGGTTGCTCAATGTGAGTTATTAGCTGCATCTGACGAATAATTTCTATCGCATGCGTATTTTTAAGTAATACTTTAATTTTCCAGTTGATATTTGTCATTAAATATATTGCCCTGTATTCATTACTACATTATTTACTTTAGAATTCCTTTTATCACTTCCATTCTCCACTTGTCTGAGATGATGGCTTGAACGAAAATTATCGAGATTTTCTGATTTATTAGAATGGGTTTATGTAAATTTACGCATGTTTTGTTTTTTATTTATAAAAATCGCACTATAATGACAAATCATGTTCAAACGACTCCAGGCTAAGAAACGTAAACCTTAATAAATGGTTTGAATTGCTCATCTCTTGCTGATTAAATGATGAGCCCCTGATCGAAAACCACCAAAAATTATAATGTTTTACGATCTCATCCTCTGTTTATGGTATTTTAGTAAAACTAGTGGTTCAACCAAAATTGAGGCTCAACCTATTCTGGAGGTGGGAGGGGGGGGGGATGAACAACTCTTGAATTGCTCGTTTTCTTTGCCTCGAATTTTTAGCTCATAATGGTGGAGAAAAAGCGACTTTTTTGTCGGAATACTGAAGGAAGAATTCGTAATTTTTACGCTGTCTGTTTAAAGACGCTTAAACAATCTTTTTCGCGTTGATCATTTACTTTTAGATTTTGCATGCATATAGAATTATGAGTATATTTGTCTGTAAAATATCTTTTTAGACACAGGTACTCATAATTCTAATATACTAATAAGTTTTTTGTTAGATGCTTTTAGGAATAAAATCGCCTTTTAATTTATTTTTAATCTGTTGTGTTTATAGATATGAGAAATTATACAAAAGATTTAGAGAATTCAGGTATTTTCCAGAAATGTTTATAAGTCGAATCACAAATAATGTTAGAGAATTGTTGAAATTAAATATTTTGGAAGAAAACTAATTACTCGACTGCTATTAAAGGCACAATTAAAAGATTAAAATTAAACTGTATGCCGTCGATTCGTTTGCAATATTTTTGCACAGTATAAAATTATAATTTTGATGAATTTCAATTGTAATTTTCAAGTTTTATTTTTATTAGTCTAATTTTTAAGTTGCTGAAAAAAAGAAAATGAAAAATAATAGTTTAATGATGTTCTCTCTAAAATGCTGCCCACCCGATGTTTGCTGTCATCAAAATTGAAATTCCTTTCAGTTTATATTTTTGGCAGCTTAATTGCACAGTACACAAAGAATTAATGCACAAACGCTACCGTGCATTCGATTCTCGTGAAAAAATAATTGGCAGAGAAGTGAGTATTATACCTCCTAAAGGAGGAGGGCTCAAAGCATGCTCCAGTGTGCTGCTCAAGGCCCCTGGATCCTTAATTAAGGCCGGGCATTGGCCGAAGGGCTAGGGCGCTGGCCTTCGGTCCAGAGCCTATGGTTTCTCGAGTTCCATTGTTGGAATGGATGTTTGTTGCTGTTCGGAATCGGCTGTAACCTGTAGGTCCCGGTCTAATTAGTCCTTGTGTAGCAAAGAATTGATCGTACCGCTCGCAGCTAACCAACTAATCATCCTTAATTCTAGGTATGCAAACACTAAGCTGCCCCAAAATATTAAAAATATATAATTATAATTTTCAATCGTACCAGATTTGTGATACTGTAATTAGTGCTAAGTTTTCAAATTCGTTATATAGCCTGATTTTAGAAAGGTTTAGTATCGCTGTCGTTGGTTCTGTTGCGCGTTAATCTCCGGTGCAGATGCATGTTAACTTTGGAAGGACGAAGCTTTGCATCTCGAAACATGGTTGCCGAGGCAGTTTTTTTAAATCCTTATATATCTTCATTCTTGCCTTGAAACTGAAAAATACTTTCCCGTTTCTGGAACAGGTTTGGAACGTGGAAAAATTTTGCCAGTCCAAAGATAGTAACAATTTATATTCAGTAGGAAAATAATTCCTATTTTTAGATATCCATCCATTAATTTTGACATTTCAGGATACCTACGGATTTAACATTTCTTTTTCACAAAGTTCCTTTTTTTGTTTTAAGAAACTTTTTTAAACCCGTTTCATGAATTAGTTCACAATATTCAGGTGAAATTGCTTTTGTGTATGCTTGTTTTGGTACTATACCCTCTCCTTACTATAATTAGTTTAAAACGATGAATCTGGAACCTAATATTCCATATTGGTATGCTTCAGACTATGCACTATTTTTTGACTAGCTCAACTCCTTGGAAAGCGTTAAAAAAAAAAAAGTTTTGCTGCCTAAATATCACATTTAACAAGCGTTTTGAGGAAATACTATTTGTTTGACACATTCTCAAGGTGGAAAGTCTCCTTGTCCCGTCATAAAACACCTGCCAGGTTTAGCTTTGTAGATGCATATCTACTGATGTCGAAATAAAAATTTTCAGTAATGTATTTCATCTTTGTATCGGATATTTTCATGCGATACTGATCGTGCTATTTTTTTGAAGCATAGTCTTTTTCGGTATATCGTAGTTAATATATTGGATCTCGCAAGTATGCTCTTTGACTTTAGTTGTTAGTGTGCCAACGTTAAGAGTTCATATTTTTTGTTTAATTTGCAGTTAAAAGACCATTTATGAGTTTCAAGGATTGTAATTACAAATTTATGCATTGATTTTATTGGTATTGACCGATATTATTTGATCTTATATTTATATACTTAGTGTTATCAGGAACGGTTTTAGCCATATTTTTCTTTGTAGTAATGTTTTAACTGTCAGTTTTTTTATTTTTTTTTCTCGTTGGTATCTTTTCTGTCTAGAATTGTTTTAATTTCCTATATCTGAATTTCAAAATCATTTGTAAAGGGAGGAAAAGAGTAGATATACTCTGTTATACTATTTAAAGCTAAATAACTGTTAAGTAAATGCGCATGTCCTTTCGAATGGTCCTTCGTAAAACCCCCGCGTGGGCGCGGTAGCCCAGTTGGCATGAGCAGCGGGCCAGTGATCTGAACGTCCGTGGTTCGATGCTCGTCACTGCAAATATACCGACGTGTTCACTAATGGTGGCTGGGGCACGTAAAATAGGGCGTGGCTGCAATGACCTCCAAGTTCTCAAATTTACCTCTGGAGGTGCGGGGTCAAGTGTTCCGGTCTCGTCACTTGACTCGGTTCAAAATTACAGGACCGGTCATTTAGTCAAGTCAGACTCTGACCCTTGTGGTGCTAATTCAGCATCTTCATCGCTCATAGCCTTCTGGACTTCTGATGTTACTGTCGGTCAAGGGGCATAAACAACAACAAAAACCCCGCGTATTTTGAATCTCCATATTTTCAATACTTTTCGATAGTCCATATTTTCAATACTTTCAATACGATAGTGATAAACAAACACTTTGAAAACCATTTTTCGAATTTTTCTCGCTAACAGAGACTAATTAATTGTTGATATGCGTCACGCAGTGGCTGTGGTTAGACATTTTTGTGGTCATTTACGAAATGTGTAAGATGTGTGGAAAAATAAATTTTATGGACATAATTTGTCTACAAATCAGCCCATACAAACTGACGATCGTTTTTGTGCATTAGTTTCAGTTTGAGTGTGAGTTGTGATAATGGATTATCTGTCGGCGGAAAGCAGTGCGTCCGGTGTATGCTCCATCGTCCCGTTCCTCCAATCTTACGGGGATTTTCTCTGATGCGGCGGCATAGTTCTTCGAACTGTTTCCGACAGTGTTAAGATCTCACTCGCTTATTCACATATCAAATGCAGACAAGATGCACTCTAACGATTGTTCTAGTTCCTAAAATAGATGATATAAAAATTTTAAAAACTGGTATTTGCGTCCATTTTTCGTATATTTAGGTTATAGTCTGTGACAATATATGATTGCATCATATAATGGCTGCATGATGAGGTATATTGTTTTATAATTTTTCATAAAGATTTAAGTTGCAATAAGTCGTTAAATATTTGATATTTTTTTGCATATAACTGTTTTGATTCTGTGGGGCAAAACTTTCGTCTAATTTTATATGTAACTATTCTGTAATTAATATTTGACTATTAATAGTATGTTCTTGTTTCTCAAAAAATTTTCTGATGGACATTTTTGCGGGGTCTCTTTTTGATCAGAAAAACAAACACAATTAGTCCTGAATCCTTGCTGTACACAAAGATTACAACTTACATATCAGCATGAGAGCTTTTAAAGTTGAATTTGTGCACTAATTTTTATAAATTTCTACTCTTATGCTCTACCCACTTAAAATGAGCTTGTTTTTTATGTATTAGACTGTGGTTAAGTTTTCTCTTGTCCTTTGTAGGAGATGAAGGGATTTAACTATAGAAAAATGTGTAATAAAATTGAAATTTTTATTTATCAAGCTGCATGGATAAACCTATCGACTCATATTTTATTTTAAAATCTTTAATATTTGCTACATCTTAATCCAACAACTAAAGCTCAGATATTTAATTTTTGTATTTATTTACTCAAAACTTTTTTATTGCTTTCCATTTAAAGTGGGGAATATTTTTGTCATATGGAAATGCTACTGTTGCATTGAAATGTGAATTGCTACTTAGCATTAATTCCAAATTTTATCTGTTTTCTTAAGAAATGAATATTTTAAACAGAAATTCATAACACACATTAGAATCTTGAATTATGAACCTCTTGATTATCACGTAATAACTGAATAAAATCTAGAAACTGTTGAAAATTATAAAATCAAGCACAAAAAGTGTAAAAATAATTTTCTCACCATCTGAATTTTTCTATTAAAATATCTACATAGAAAATAATCACAATTGTGCTTAGTCCATTGTTACAAAAAATCATTTTAACTAATGAATGATAAACATTTTAAAGAACTAGATTGCATCTGTTTCTCGTGGTGTCCCTTCAGTGGGTCGATAAAATGAAGACCAAGCATGCTTGGGAACTAAACTCTGGGGGTCCCACGTCAGGTTGACCACCTGACTGAGACATATGCTGTATGGCACCCCAAGCCCACGGTTACGAAAGCGGAGATGGGTACCGCTGGCCCTGGTCCATATCGGACTGTTGCGCCGTGAGTTTTTAAGTTTTAAGATGAGATGGGAAAGTATGGGAGAACTATATGAATACATTAACCTGGGGTGACTCATAAAGATTTAAGTTGCAATCAAGTTGATGAAAACAGTTGCTGTCCTCATTCTAGTTATGCTCCCTATTTGATCAGAAAAAGAAACACAATTAGCCCTGAATCCTTGCTGTACACAAAAACAACAATTTGCACCTCAACATAAGAGCTTTTAAAGTTGAATTAGCACACTAATTTTCATAAATTTCTACTTTTTTTTAATATGGATATGAATTTTAAAACTTTTCATATTTAAGTATTACTGTCTTGGTGAAAACGCTGCACTCTCGGTTAATGCTTTACTGAATTTTTATATATATATATATATATATACATTCATTCATTCATTCATTACATGTTTGAATTTTTTTTGTCTGACATTTTATTTACTAGGTTTTTTTTTCTGTTTTTCTCCTTAAACATTTATCTATACAGTTTTATATATATATATATATGAAATATTTGTTTTCTGTTAGAACTTAGCCTTGCTGTACAAATGATTTGAATATTCTAAAGAGGTTTTTCAATAAAAACCTGTTTAGAATATTCACACCATTCACTAATATGATAAAATTTTACTGTGAACAGGAATCGTTTCTTAAACAACTGTTCTATAATTCATTCAAAAAGAGAAAAATTAATGGTCTTTAAATTTTGTAATATAAGAGAATTGCTTGTATATATGCATAGTAATTGCAAAGTAATATAGCTGACTAGATAGAAATATTGCACTCATGTCAAAAAGTGATAGTAAAATCTTTTTTTCTTATTTGGAGAAAAAGTAAAAGAAATTAGCATAACATCTACATTATATTTGCTGGATGATGATGATTATACATTTTTTACTTCATGCATATGAAAAAAAAAATCTTTCAATAATTTATAGAATTGTGCTTTAAAAATATGAGGTTTTTCGTATACTTCATATACTCCCATACTAGTCTATCAAGTTTGTAAATTTAAGTTTTATGAAACACATACCCTCTCTCCAAATCTTTTGTTATCATAGTCAATTTTATAATTAGTTTTACTTAATTTTGAACATTAAATTATTTTGAGTTTAAATTCATATGCACAGCATTTTATTTGGTACTTTTATCGGGAATAAAATGTAGTTTGAATGGTAATTTAAACTTTTATTTTGAAATATTTCTGATATTTATTGTCATAAAAAAATAAATAGGGTCAAAATAAATATATTGGATTCTTTTAAACATAATTTAAGACACAATTATGAAAATATATTTTACTTAAAGGAGCATTGTTTAAAGGGTATATGGCTTGAAGGTTTCCATTCTCTCTCTCTCTTTTTTTTTAATTTTTAAATTTATTTTTTAAATTTTTTTATACTGTATTAAACTTGTATAGTAAATTATATAAATTTAGTATCTAGCTTAGCAGTATTTATCCATTGTTTTTTTAGTAATAAGATAAGAAAACTGTTTTATTCAATGTGAAGTTAAGATTTATTAAAGAATATTTATTGTGTGTATGTACTTAAAATTCTGCGCAAATTATTTTTTTAAAATTGATAAGTAAGGTATTATGTAATTTATTTTTATTTCTTTATAAATCTGTGAATAACCTTTCCCACCCTCTGAAAAAAGTATGTGGAGACGAATTCTCATCTCTGCAATGCTGATGTATTTCTTATAATTCAGAGTATTCTTAGTGTAAGATCCATGTTAAACATGTTTTTTTCTTTTACCAATGAATTTTTAATTTTCAGAAAATTTGAAGATGCCTTACCTACTTCTCACTAAAACAGATGACAAGCCACAAATAGTTACTATAGAAGAAGGGACAGATGATCAAGTGGTAATTTATTTAATTTAACTTTTCTGAATTATGCTCCTGCCATCAGGGTTACAGTAATTGAGTAATTATTCGCAATAGATGTCATGTGGTCCCCCCCCCCCCCCCCCTCACTAACGATTTTCTTAGTATATAATGAAAATCTGATCTACCTTTGCCTGAAAACCATGTATAAAATCATTGTGACAATATAGCTTATAACTATTATATAGCAAGCAGTTGTATAAGCTCGTTATGCAGCTGCTTACAACTAATTTTGTTGAATAATTAACTGAAAATTCTATTAAGTCCTTTTAACTGAGTATCATTTATTGCAGAGTTGAAATTTCTTTTTATGAAAAATGAAAGTTTTTATAATTTTATGAATGCTTAATTTTAGTCATGTCAATGTTTTTAATTGCTTTATGCAATATCTATAGGTTTTTCTTTCTACTGAAGCACTGATTAGACTTTTTTCTAATTTTCTGACTTTTCTTGGTTTAGTTTAGGTGATTGCTTGTCAGCATGTAAAATTTACTTATATGCTGGATATTTACTGTGATTGTGGTGAAAAAATAAGTACATGTGTGAATTTTCTTGAGTTAAATATAGTGTAAAATACATTGAAATTGTGTAAATGACTTCAAAGAATTGAACCTATTGAATTTTTTAAAACTTTTTTGCACTTTTTCCTTGGCATAGGTGGTTTGTTTTGTTTTAAAATGCCATATTAACCTAGCCACTTACCCATTAAAGCAGTTAATTCTGTGAGTATTGCATAAACTTTTAGATGGAAGTCATATATGTAACACTCAAAGTGTTTGTCATTTCAAAATTTAGTTTAATTCAAATCTCATAAAATCTTCCGAAGCTGTGTGATATTTCTAAAATATTTTTATAGTTTTTTGAAAGTTTTTGAGTGATACTTTTAAACTTAATTTTAAATACACTTTTCTAAATTAAGTTTTAAGAACGATGAAGACTAATTCTTATATGTTTTTAATTGTGATGTCATTTGATTTGGTAACATATCCCCAAAAGATTTGATGGTCCTAAGTACTATGATGCTGGCACATTCACTCTGAAGTCATGACTGTATAGATTTTTACATCTTTTTATTTTCTTTTAAAATTTCTTTCTTATTGGTATAATTTGTATGAGTTTGACTTTGAATGCTAAAATCTTTTTAAAAATGTGAATAGGAAGCACATGGTTACGCTGAAAATCCATGCAAGAAATGCCTCTTCAATATATCCGTCTTCCTGACTTTGGGTTTCATCCTCCTAGTTTTCAGATGGTGGCCAGAATGGAAAGTTAGAATGACATGTAGTCCTTGCAGTGTATCGAAAGCTACTGTACTTATTTTAAAGGTAAATTTTTCTTTGTGCTTCAATTTTTCTTGTTATCTTATGCCAAATTTGAGTGACACCGAAGGTTTGTTGATACTTCTACTGATTTTTATTATAGATTTATTGGTATATTTATTGTTAGTACATATTCAGTGCATTACTTTAAAGTTCTTAGTGACTGATCTTTGATCTTCGATAATGTGTTGAAAAATTTTGCCGCTTTATTTAAAGAAGAGCTCTTAAGTGCAATACAGGTAGCCCTCCTAGAACACGGCATCTTACAACACGGTTTTGCTCTAACACGATAGGATAAATTGTGGAAACCCTCGTATAACACTGCAACCTGTAACACGGTTTCGCTTTAACACGATAAAAAAAATTGCGAAACCCTTTGTACAACACTGTACTTCTACAGCCCTAGATAACATGATTTTTTTAAACACATTTAAAAACTAAATTACTTTAAAATAAAGACTGGAAGGAATAATGAACTATCAGTGGCTTTACATGAAAATGTATAAACAAATTATAATTTATTCATTTATAACTCTATAAAATTACAAGAAGGCCTAAGCTTAGCTGAAAATCTTGAATAATTTTTCTTGAATGCAGACCTTTCCGCTGAAAGAAGCCGAAAATTCAAAAGGGAGCTGCAAAATTGTCCATATCCATACCGTGAAATCTACAATGACCTCGTAAGAACCAGCAAACAAACCAAAATTACAGATTTTTTAGAGGATAGAAGGTGCAAAAAATCTAATGAAGAAAAAGGTTCTGAAAGTGAAGGTGATATCGTTCAACTGAAAAAATATTCTCGTTTGATTGTACTGAGCAGTGATGAGGAAGAAATTTATTAAGTTGTTTATATGGAATTTTAAAAAAAAAGCTTGTTTTTAATAAGTTTTCGGAACGTAAGCCCCCTTTTTGTACTGGCTCTGGGTCTCGTATAACACGGTTTCACAGAACAAGGCATTTTCTAGGAACCTATCTATCGTGTTATAGGAGGGTTACCTGTATATATTAAGACACCTTTTTGATTTTACCTATGTTTGAAGTTATCTATTTTGTTTAATACTTGATTCAGTTCTTTGCATTTTTCTTGGAAAGAGTTTGTGAAATAATTTTCTTGGAAAGATTTGTATACAATTTTCAGAAATTGGATTGTAGCTTTTAAATGCTAAATAATACATGTACATTGTGCTCCACAATTCAGTGATGTTTAACTCTGTAAAGTTTTAGCTTTTAGATCAAAAAATAAAATTCTGTTCTGTAAAATTTTATACTTTATAAAATAAAAAGATAAAATATTAAAAACTGACTTAATGTGTGTTTTATATAAGCTTCTTTAGTTCATAAATACCATGTAATAAAAAGTTTTCAAATACATGGATGTCCGTGTGTTTTTTCTTTGCACTCTGGGTACCTATAATTATTTTGTCATATGAAGCATATAAAATTTCCTGGACTGATATTTATACACACTCTTAGCAGATTTTGAAAAATATTTATTGTGCTCCTTTCTCAGGTTATCCTGCATTGCATGGCACTGCCATTAAGTTTTCAGGGGGGGGGGGGGGGGGGGGGATTTTCATCCTTCCTATGGTAGCATTATAAATGAAACCAAATATGGGTATCTATCTCTGTATATAAACTTTGATTGTTTTTTAATGATTTGTAATTGATTTTAAATTTTGTCTAGTATTTTTCTTGTTTTTTTATGATTAAAATTCATTTTAAAAAAATCATTCATTGTAGATAAAATAAAAATTTTAAATAAATTTTCTAGTTGAAGTTGATCATTAATAGAGTAAAGTCAAGAAATTTATATGGCAAATTTAGTTTGTAGAAGATGCTTTTCATGCAATATGTAAAAATAGAACAGTAATTTAACCATTTATTACAGCTAAATGAAACTGAACAATACAGTTTCTTAACTACATAATATTCATAGCCTTAAGTAATTTATTGCTGCTTATGTGTTTGGTAAATAAAACGTTTAATTACTCTATCACAAACCTGCACAGCATAAGGCCTGTGTGCCACATGTGGCCCACCAGTGCTCACTCAGTAGTAACCCACAAAGCCTTTTGTGAAGACTCAAAATATTATAAAACTAAAAAATACAGAATTTTTTAGATTTATAATATTATGAAAGGTATATATAAGCAATGCATATTAATATTTACTTAATTTTTTTAAAACTTATCAGTCATTTATTTTTTGTTAGATAAAATATTTTTCGCTTTCCCATCTATGCTATTTTTTTGGCCACAGCAGTTTTCCTAGACAGTAAGTAATATGTCCCTTATGACATTTAGAGTTGTGCAGGCCTGCTCTATCAGAATACTCATTATAATCTGTATGTTTTAAAATTTATAGGATCTCCATGGGAGCTTGACTGTTGTGGATGTGACTGTGAAATCAGTCACTGCTGCACTACCTCAGGAGCTTGTGTATTCCAGATCACTTTCATCCATCAGTAATCATCAGCAAGATTCAATGAATTTCAATTACTCACCAGTATGGTTTAATTTTTTTTTTAAAGGAATGTTTCTGTTTAAATTAAAAGTATAAGAGTTCAGTATATTATTTGTCATGCTTGGCATCCTCATATTTCAATCATAATTTGAGTTATTCTGCTGAAATTTTTTTTAATTATGTTGTGTGACCTAGATAAAATTCTGTTAAAAATTTCTATGAGAGCTTGACTTTTTAGTCATGCCTTACTCAAAGAATGAAGATGATTTAAAAAGTGTTTATAATTTTTAACCTGATTATGCTAAATATATCTTTGTGCTTCCTCTTTCTTTGAAGGAAAAACAATGTTAAAATAAGCTGTATAAAAATTTTCAATAACATGTTGAGATCTGTCATCTGAAGTAATTGGTGTAATTTTATCCTTATTTGATACTTCTCATGGGACCATAATTCAAATGTTCCAAGATTGTTATTGGTTTATTTGTAGCTCTGTTTTTAACTGTGGAAGTTCTTAGATAATTGGTAGGAAATTTGGGAGAAACTTCTAAATGTTCATTAATTGATAACTTTCATATTAAAATGTTAGCTGCATTTAAACTGTACGTAAAGATTTTGAATACTTATTCAAATATATATGTTCTTTATTACAACAATTTTAAAAATCAGTGTGGTACTTTTCCGTTAGCTGGGCACATTTGGCGTTAGCCCTAACAAGTATCACCATTGGTGAGAATGAAAAGTTGCCAACATAACAACCATAGGAAAATGGTTTAATGGGTAATACGTAGGCTACGCTTTGAAGAAGCATTGTCTCACATGAAACGTTGGAAGAAGATGGCAGATCAGTGTATATGAATCATGTGAGAGAACATGATTAAGTTCAGAGACCCAGCGAAATAACCCTGAAATTCACATGGATAAAAATTGGAAACTATTTTACCACAAACTAAACTTGCTTTCTTCACAATCACAAAAAAGATTGAACAATTATAATGAAGCACCAAATGGCGACATAAAAAAATATTCAGGAATGGCTACAATTTGCGATCGTGGTAACTAAATTTCTGTCGCAACGACAAAAATGAGGGACCTTTTTAAAGACATTAAAGAGTTTTGGCCTCCTAGCTAAATATATACTTTATGAATAAAATTGTCTATTTACATATTTTGTTCATTCATGCAAACATATCACGCGAGTTACAGTTAAACAAACAGCTTAAAATGCAACTTTAGAACCATATTTGGCGATATATCACTTGTGTCTGACTAACGGAAAAGAAGTACCATCAGTGCTTTATGAAATAATTTACAGACTACATTTTATATTAGCTTTGCAAATATCTTAACAGTTTGTAAATATCATGGTTTTAAGAAAAAAAGGGAGGTTGCTAGTATTGTCATGAAATTTTATTTTGTCACTGAACGAGCTATATTTGTGAAGTTTTGTTCAGTAATTTTCTCCATTCAAATTTGAATATAATTATGGTACTTTTTGTTATTGGTGAAGGAATAGCAGGAATTACTATTCACTTAATGATATCAGAAGTACAAGCACAGGTAGAGTGGTATTAAAATTTAATGCTCAGTGAGTTAGAAAAATGTCTGTACTTTAATGTTCAGAAATTTAAAATATGCTATGTAAGAAAGCCTTTCTTCTTAAGATAATTTCAAAAATCAGTTTAACTTGAATTTAAGTTATTTCAATTTTTGTTACAATCAATAAGGAAGTTTTAATTACTTGTAAATGTTTAAAAAACAGATTTCAACTCAAAATATTTTTTATGTATTTTTTATCTTACCTTCATAGTGCAACTTTATGGCAAATTTATATGTTAGTAAAATAATCTTTTAGAAATTTCATGTACTTCATTTCAGAAGTGTAAATTTGTTCTAACTTTATTCACAGGCCTGTTCATTCAGATATTTCATCCATAATTGTGTTAAATTTGTGTGGGATTGTAGAAATTGCAGTTTTAAAAGACTCAGGTAGGTTTAATCTGTGTAGAAGATGCTTTTGAGTAAAATTTTATGCTTTTACAATTTTACATAAAATACTTTCTCTATTATGAAAACAATGTTTATATTTAAAATTTTTTAAATGAATCTTTCACCAGGGCATATGACCAAGGACTGACTTGTGCAGATTTTCTTGATAAGTTTCATGGCCTTCTTGCTGTTGAACAACAAGAAAAGTGAGTGATTATATTATATCGAGTAAAAATGTTAACTTCTCTTTTGTACATTTTGTTTCATATCTTATGATTTATATACATTTTTACTTGTCTTAGGCGTGAAATCTATGGACCAAATGGTATTGATATTGAGGTCAAGTCATATTTTCTTCTGTTTTTTGATGAGGTGTGTAAAATCTTTTATTCTTTAGTCTTTTATTTTGCATTTTGAATTATTTCATTTCTAAATCAATTATATTAAAACTTGTGATTAAAATGTGAAGAATATTTCATGAATGAATTTGTGAAACAGTTTATTTATAGAAAACTCTAAACAATGCATGAAAATTTTACAAAGTTTAGTGAGGTGCATACTTCGAAATCCCAAGCCTTTAATATGTGAGATTAATTGTGACCCTTTAAATTCTCTTTTTTGTAACATGCAATGATTTTCATTAATAGATTATGTAATGTAAGAATTTAAATATTTTTTTCTATTAAGCTAGCTTTGGTTATTCTAAATATTCTGTTCATATTAATTTTCTTTATATTGTATTAAAGTAGTCGCTCTCTATTTTAAAGAAATAAAAGTTTAAAAAAAAAGGCTTATTTGAATATGGTATTAATTTTTTTAGTAGTTTAATTTTTGTGTGTGGTGTTAAACTGTTACTTTTGTATAAATCTATTCATTTTTTTTCCTTTCAGATTTTGAATCCATTTTATATCTTTCAAGCTTTCAGTGTTATACTTTGGCTTATGGACAACTATATGTTTTATGCTATGTGTATTCTAGTCATTACTTTGATCTCCGTTTCTGTTGCATTGTATGAAACTAAAAAGGTAAGTTTTTTTTTTAAAAATTGGTTACATGATAAATTTTCAGAATGGTGTGCTTAAGTTATGCTTTTTCTTTTTTAGCAACGTAAACAACTAAGAGACATGGTTGCTCATTCAAATGCTGTTGTTGTTACAGTTCTTCGAAAAGATGGTGGTAAGATATTCTAAAATATTTTTATTTTTGTGTTCATTGTAGTTATTGTTAGAATAGAGTTGAGCATGGCTCTGGTTTGCTATGGTTTTTATTTTGTATTAAATTTGGCAGTTCTTTCAAGCTACCTTAGTGTATATTGCATGCACTTAACATGTACTTAGAAAGAAAAACTCTCTCTCTCTCTCTCTCTCTCTCTATATATATATATATATATATATATATATATATATATATATTGTATATATAGAGAGAGAGATATCTCTAGATATCTCTCTCTCTATATACGATATTCCGCGAATTAATATTTAATTGCCAATTCCCATTTTTCTAAAACAAAACCCCCACATATTATAGCATTACACACACACACACACACACACACACACACACATATATATATATATATATATATATGTGTGTGTGTGTGTGTGTGTGTGTGTGTGTGTGTGTGTGTGTGTAATGCTATAATATGTGGGGGTTTTGTTTTAGAAAAATGGGAATTGGCAATTAAATATTAATTCGCGGAATATCGTCAGAAAAAGGAAGAGGGGCTTTTAATAGCAAAAGTTACCAATATGGGTCGCCACCTGACGGTTTGGGGTTTTAAAGGAAGATTATTCAATTGCAGCGGGTAGCATTATGTAACACATAAAGTTACAGAACGTTCGATCTGACTAAGCAAAAAGTTTGAGCGGGAGAATGTCAAAAGAAACTAGTTAGTCGGCAATTATTTTTCGATGGGGAAGGTTGTTACGGCTGGCGGTCCTGGGTGGAGTGGTCAGGCCGGCCATCTCGGAGATCTGGTACTATGAAGTTCAATAAATAGCCATTAAAAGATTAATTCGTCTATCTTCTATCTTTGGGGCCACGACTGAACTTTAGCATCAATATTATAGTACTAAAGTTAACGTAAAAAAAGGAAGTTTAACACACATATATATATATATATATATATATATATATATATATATATATATATATCCCCCCTATTCTAACAGGCTTGAAAAAGGGATGTTGGTGACAGTTACTGATATAAGATTTTTGCTCTCTTTATTTTTCTATCTCTTTTATTTCTCTTTATTTCTCTTTATTTTTCTATCTCTTTTCTATCTCTTTATTTTTCTATCTTTATCTTTCTATCTATTCTCTTTATTTTTCTATCTAAAATTGTCTTAACATCTAAATTAATTCATTTAATTTTTTCAACATCTTTTCTGTTTTCCCCCAAGTATTTTCCCCAAGACTTTGAGACCTTGAAGGGATGAGGAGAGGATAAATTTACATGCTACATTAAAATGAAAATTGTGCCAGTGAAAAATTATAAAGCAAAACATAAAATACCTCTCTATATATATATTTAAAATATGTATGTAAATACGAGGGGTGATGAGAAACTAAGGTTACAAGGTTCATATTCCTGGAGTTTTGTCTGTTATACAGAAATCAGTTGTGTGCCGTAATTCTAATACATATGGTCGCTAACTGTGGAGAGTTTCACCTACCTGCGACCTACAGAGCTAGTTGAAGATTAACAGGAATGGCGAGTCGTTTGGAAAACTGGTCTTGCAAAGAAATCTGCTCCGTTATTCGATTTCTGTGGGTGAAACATGTAAGAGCGACTGAAATTCACCGGCAACATCTTCCTTCATAACAATGTGTGACCTCATATAGCATAGATGACCACCACACTGTTGAAGAAATTTTGCTGGGACATCATCCCAGTCACTGGGCGAGGTCTGGGCTGTAGGAAGGGTGGTTTACCCTTCCTACAACCCAGACCTCGCTCCAAGCGACTCCCATCTCTTTCCTCACTTTAAGGAGGACCTAGGGGGCCGACGATTCACTTCAGACGAGGAGGTGAAACACTTCACCACAACGTGGCTGAACACGCAAGGACAGGATTTTTACCAGGAGGAAATATACAAACTCCTCCCACGAAGTGACAAGTGCCTAAACCAATATGGAGACTATGTCGAAAAATAACCTAATGTATGTACTATCAGTTGGCTATATTGGTTTTATGAAATAAAATGTAAACGTGTCGTTGCAACCTTTGTAACCTTACTTTTTGATCATCCCTCATATATATGCCTGCTTCTAGTTATAACCAAATGCGTATTTCAAATTCTCCTAAACAATATACGACCCCTCTTCCAAAATGGGACCTAGGAATAAATTGATATTTATACTGCCCCTTAATGCATGTGCCACTGAATCTTTCCTGGGCATTAGAAATATTTCAACTCCACAATTGATGCAAAAATTCAATAACATCACCATATCTGGTCAGAACCTGAAGGCCTTAGTAAAGTTTGTATGTAATAAATAAGGCAAGTTTTCAAATTCCTATTCATTAATCGCAGATTGCACAGGACTATAATTCCCCATCAATTGCAACCCCGGAAAAACCACGATTTCGGAAACCACATGACTTATATTAACCAATTAAATAATTCCAACACCCTGGTGGTGAAATGAGAGAATGTCCATTTCGTATATGCCTACATGGAGGACTCATCCGCTCCTTGTAAAATTTTGGTCAATACGAAAGACCATGCCTGCTTGTAACTTGTGGCCAGTATGATAAGCCACGCTCTTCCCTAACTTAGTGTTGTCCTGAATCATATGTCTTCTGCTTTCCGCTCTCTTGGCAAAGTGAGATAGTCACTTCTACAAATCTTGTCTTTATGATGCTGAAACTGAATAAAAGTTCCTTTGTGGATTCCCACGACTTCATTTCCCTTGTTTGAGAATAATTACTCAACCTGGGCTTTCCTTCATTCTTCAATCATTTTGTATGTGAATTATCACATATATATGCAGTTATATTGAAATTAACATGTTTTAAATTGGAAGCATTTAGAATGTTGCAGTTCCATTCGTAATAGCATTAGAGTTCAAATCTATTCATTGTACATCAGTTGCCAAAACTAACTTGTAAGTTTATTTTTTAACTCCAGGATTGGATTGGTTTGAAAACTTCCTAAAGTTCTAGAGTTCTAATAATTTAAAAATCTATTACTATTATTTGTAGCACATTTAAGTTTTCATTTATAAAAATTTCCTCTCAATAAAGGGAGAAAGAAATAATTTTTAAGAAATTAATGGTTGTTGTATTTAAAAAGTAAAAATTCTGAATATTGTCAATAAATTTTGAATAACCCCAGGAAAAACTACTCATTGTATTACAGTGGAATTTCGATCTATCATTTTTCAAGGGACCGAATGTACTGAGCGATAAATGTGGGAAAACAATAGATGTTTGAACATAACAAAGCAATATGATCATCAGGACACGGTGAAATAAACAACACATACAGGAAAACGATGATTCGGAGAACGATTGGTCGAGATTCCACTGTATTTTATATGTGCTGATGATTATGAAAGTGGTCTAAGTCATATATCTTTTGTTTCAAGGTATTTGAAGTTTGAGTTTGAACATGAACTGAATTGTTTAAGGACGTAACAACCAACTCAGTCTAACGGTTAAATTTTTATAATTTTACAAAGATTGCTTGAGAATATGGTATTATAAAAGAATGCAGTATGAAATAACTGATAAACTTCTTTTTTTAGATTCTTGTCTTAGGCCCCTTTTATAATCACTGCCACGTATGACAATGTGAAATTTGAATATTTAAATCACCACTGTAACATATATTCTTCTTTCTACGTTTAGAGAAAAAGTTATGGAAATTAAGAAAAAAGTGTTACAAACTATATTTCCTTTTTCTTTCAATAAATTCCATAAAAAAAATAAAAGCATGTGGTCTAAATATTTCAGTTTATGAAGATATTCCTGCTTCCAATCTTGTTCCCGGTGATGTTATTGTTATTCCTCCACATGGCTGCCTAATGGCCTGTGATGCTGTGTTGGTTGCTGGCAATTGCATTGTAAATGAAAGTATGCTAACAGGTATATGTTTTTGATAATACTTAACATATTTATTCATAATTACTTAAGGACATGTGTTTAAAGAATGCTATCTTTAGGGGAAAGTATACCTGAAACCAAAATGGCAATATCAAGAAATGATGATGAAATGTATACTCCTTTGACCCATAAAAGGCATACACTGTTTTGTGGTACACAAGTAATACAGACCAGATATTATGAAAACACTAAAGTTTTAGCTGTTGTTATAAGAACTGGTAAGTAAATTGTCATAAATTTTAATTTATATGCTTTTAAATTTACTGTGAGAACCTTAAGATCGATAAATATCGCAGCTGCTTCTTTTTTCCCCCTCTAACTGAAACTTTTCATCATTGCCCTACTTTTTAGATTGCTCCATTCTTATTTTGGAGATTGTTTTTCCAGGCATTTTTTATGTAGTTTTTTTTAATTTGCATACTGAATTTCCAAAACATTTTAAATTGTTTCAATGAATATGATTACAAAACAAATGTATTTTTACCTCCTTTGAACATAATTGTGGAGTACGTTTTTTGAAGTAACTTATTAAATCACATGAATTTTAAACTGTAAACATCATTTTTAATGTTTTCTTTTTCCAAATTTCTTAATTCTCACAAGTGTATTTTCTTTACTACAGGGTTTTCAACATCCAAGGGTGAACTAGTTCGTTCAATACTTTTTCCTAAACCACTAGGCTTTAAGTTTTATAAAGATGCTGTGAAGTTTGTAGTATTACTGTTCTTCATCTCTGCAATTGGAATGGGTTATTCTATTTACTGCTATATAATCAGAGATGTAAGTAATTACCTTGTCAATTATATTTTGATCCTTTTTTCCCCTTGTGTGCGTAGAATGAATCTTTGAGGATCTTGGTCATTTTGAAAGTATCCCCATTGTGTAAAACATTTTGTTTTCAATGTCTGCCTGCAATATTGTATATACTGTGATATTGTTTTCCTCTGTGAAAATCATTACATGTTGGGAAATGTGTATATGTTATAAATGTAGTATGTATTTTGAGATATGTAAGAAAATATGAATACATTTGTAATATGTAATTTTCTCATTTTATTAATTTTTTTTTAGAAATATTTTTAAAATATCAAAAAATATATTTTGAAATGAGAATAAAAAATCTTACAAATATCGGCATTTACACGATGCAAGAATCAGTTAATTGTATTGATGTGTATTATGATACTTATGAGTAATATCAATTGAATTTCATTATATGTTTCTATTTATTGATGATCAGGGAAAATTAAAATCCTAATAGCATTAAAGTTATTTATTTACATAGTGCATTTTTCTTTAAAAAGAGGGGGGAAAATTGCTTTTTGATGCAAAAACATGATTCTAAAAATATGTTCATGTTTAACTAGAAAAATATCAGGGTGAAAATTTCACATGGCTTAACATTAGGATTGAAGATGTTTCAAGTCAAACAGATTAGCTGCCCAAATCGGAAACTAGTGACAACTTATTTGAGTTATAGAAATAAACTTTAGATTTTTTTGTTGTTGGGGAAAATTGCAAAAGTGGTGAGATTTGAAAATGGAGATTAAATTAAGAGATTTAAGATATATTGTGCGTTTTCATGGTTAAATCTTCAAGGGAATGCTGTGTTTAGGTGCATTCTGAGATTGAAATATTTTTATCGCTGTATTGTATGTAGTAGTAGTATGTGTATGACATAGCTTACAGTAACAACTATTGAAACAATTTATGAGCATTTATTGTGCTGATGAAACTAGTTTTTTAGCTTAAAACAGTGATTCCCAACCTTTTTATACTTAAGTACCACATGAGTACCATCTGAGAACTTTGTAAAGTCGTGGCATTCCACTGGTTATGTTAAAATTTTTTGATGCGGGGGGGATCAAATAAAATCTATGCACATATGAATAACTTTATGAAATGTTTTTGAGTGTATATAAAACAAAATGCAGAAAATAAATCCATAAAACTAGAAAAAGCCATTTACCATAAAATCTTGAGTATAATATGCACTTTTTTTTTTCACATTTTAGTCCACAAAAATGAGGGTGTGTATTATACTCGTGTACAAAAAAAATGTACCGTATTTTCCTGTATATAATCCGCAGCACCGTATTATCCGCAAAGCCTTTTTTTCGAGGAGTAAAAAAAAAGTTGCATAATCCGCAGCGCGGATTTTGAAATTTTCAAAATAAAAAAGAAAATACTACTTTGAATGATCACTAGATTTATTAATAATTAAAAACCTTCAAAATCTGATTCATCAGATTCGGAAATAAATTCATTATATCTTCATTTAACATATTATCAGAGTCACTAGATAACGAGTCCTCGTTGTTAGTCATTTTCGTCAACAATATTGCATTTACGAAACGCGTTTTTTATTGTAGTTTCCGAGACATCATTCCATGCTTTCAAAACCCAATTGGAGACATTTTCATAAGATGCACGCTTCAATTTTCCTGTTTTTATAAAATTCTTCTCTCCATTGGACATCCATTGTTCCCATAATTTCCTAATTTGCAATTTAAACGATCTGTTAATTCCGACGTCTAAAGGCTGTAATTTCTTTGTCAGTCCACCAGGTATTATTGCAATTTTTGCAGATGCGGACTTCAGGGCATTTTTAACCTTCTCACTGAGATGTGCTTTCATTGAGTCCATAATTAGAAAGGCTTTATGGTGAAAAAATGAATTTTTTCGTTTTCGCCAGATGCTCTGTAGCCATGACATCATTATTTCTTCATTCATCTAACCTTTCTCATTTACACGAATTTCAACACCTTTAGGAAAATTTTCTTTTGGGAGCGTTTTTCTTTTAAATATTAGCATCGGCGACAATTTCAAACCATTTGCAGCACAACATAAAACTACCGTAAATGAAGTTCTTTCATTTCCTGTAGTATTTATAGGAATACTGCTTATTCCCTGAACATCGACGGTCCTGGTTGGTGGTATATCAAATAATAAGGGAACTTCGTCCATATTAAAAATCAAATCCGCTGTAAAATTATTTTCGAGAATAATTTTTTTGCAAAATGTCACAAAGTCATCTGATTTTTTTCCCCAGTCATCAGGTAATTTCTGGCCGACCGTTGAACGACTACGAATAGCTAAATTGTTTCTTTTCATAAACCGGTAGCACCACTTGGGCCCACCAGAGAAGTTTCCAATATTCATTTCGCGTGCAATAAGTTGAGCTTTCATCCTTATATTTGTTGTAGAGACAGCTTTCCCATTTTCTCTCTCTTTCAAAATCCATTTATTTAATTCTTCCTCTAATTCTGGCAAGTGAGGTTTTCCACAGCGATTAGCTCTTTTACGTTGGTCGCATTTTACAAAATTAGTCTTGTTTTTTCTCCACAATCGAATATTTGATTCATCAACATTAAAAATCTTGCAGTTTCCCGATTTCCTACTTCGGTAGCCTTCTCTATAACTTTTAGTTTAAAATCTGCCGTGTAACTTACATGCTTTCGCTTCAACATGACGATTTATGAACTAGAATATTTTCAGGACGAAACAGCTCAAGTCAAGACAGATCGCGAAATGACGGTAGCGACTAACAACTATAGCTGAAATACATCAGCCAAGTCATTAAAGCTTTCAGTGCCATCTGTTATTTATTTTATGAAACATAAACGGCATTTCTTTCAAAATTTTATTGTAAGCTTTTCTGATGGAAAATGTTTATCAGATTATCCACGGCGGCATATAATACGCACAACGAAATTTGAAACTTTTTTAACACATAATCTGCGGATTATATACAGGAAAATACGGTAGTTTTAAACATTGAATACACAACAAACAATAGATGCTGTATTCTAGTGAAAGTTATTCTTCTTCTTCTGGTGCACTACAGCCTACTGCTGGCCTAGGCCGTCCCAATAAGTTTGTCATCTGGCCCTATCTAAGGCAATACTCCTCCAGTCTCCCCTATATATAGTTTTTATATCATTCTTAACGGTATCAAGCCACCTACATGGTGGCCTTCCTCGCTTTCTAGCTCCCATAGGTTTGGTAAATGTGAGCTTTTTTTTTTTTTGGGATTTGTGTCTTCAGTCCTGTATAAATGACCCAACCATCGAATCCTGTGGAATTTTTATGACCTTGACGATGTCAGGTTGTCTGAATTTTCAGTAGATTTCATAATCAAACATTGATCTCCAAACACCATTTTTGCAAATTGCACCAAATATTTTTCTTAATATTTTGCGCTTGAAGATCAATAGTTTATTTTCATTAGATTTAGTCATTGTCCAGCACTTGCAGCCATATAGTATGATGGGCCGTAATAGAGTTTTATATATATTAATTTTAGTGTTACAGCCAATGATAGTGAAAGTAATTAAGACTGATAATTTCACAGTATTGTTTAATTTGAATTGAAAATTTAAGTTGTTTTCTACCGAATTTGACATTTTTGTTTATTAACATAAATAAAATTTGCAATAAAAATAAATATTTGTGCAATTTTAAAATAAAATATCGATAAGTTATGGGTGCGTATTATAGTCGAATTAAAAAAAAATTCCAAAAATTTTGCACTAAATCAAGCATATTATACACGTGTGTGTATTATAGTCAAGATTTTACAGTATACGTGTATTGTACTTTTTATTATTGAACCCTTCTGTATACAACCTTAAATGCTCTCGCGTAACACCAATTGGGAACCATTGGCTTAAACTGTATTGCATGTTTATATAAGGAAGTATAAATTACTTTTTACATAAAAATTTTTAAATAATTATACTAAAAATTATACATAGAACTATTATTAGTATAATTATTGCTTTAAGATTGGGCTACTAATTATGATTTTTATTCAACATAAAGTTGGAAATGAAGGATACAGTGCTCTTAAAATACTAAAGTGTTTTGCTGTCCACATTTCTATATTTGTGTTTTCTATTTCAGTCTCCATGGTCTGAAACTCTTGTAAGAGCACTTGATATAATCACCATAGTTGTTCCTCCTGCCCTGCCTGCTGCAATGACCATAGGAACAGTATATGCTCAAAACAGACTAAAGAAACAGGGTATCTTCTGCATTAGTCCTCCTAGAATTAATATTGGTGGAAAGTTAAAGCTTATTTGCTTTGACAAGGTAATTTTCCCCCCTTCTCTATCTTTATATATTTAATACAGTCTTTAATCTTTGTACCCTTTTCCTCCATATACTTACTTTGAGAGGTTATGTTATAAGCATCCAATTGACTTCACATTTTGTATGAACTGTTGTCGGAAATATTCACTATAATTTTAATTCGTAAATTTATCAGTCTAATGAAATGTATGATCTGTCTTGATGAGGGCTGGAGTGAGCATATTTAGCATTGTATGTATTTTGTTTGTGTATTTCTGGGATTGAATATTAGAAATTTTTGCTGTAGTTTCGAGATTTAACGATTTGTATTTTAAATGATAGTTTTATTGTTTTTTAGACAGGAACATTGACTGAGGAAGGTTTAGACTTATGGGGCATTATTCCAACATCTGAAGGAAAGTAAGTAAACCCTATTTTATTTTTAGGCTAATGAGAAAAACAATACAGTGGAATCTCGATTGATCATTCCCTGAATCATCGTTTTCCCCGTATGTATCGTTTTTTCACTCAGTCCCGACAATCATATTTCTTTGTTATGTTCCCGCATCTATCATTTTCCCACATTTATCGTTCATTTCAGTCAGTCCCTTGAAAAACGATAGATTGAGATTTCCCTGTATTAAATTTAGATTGTGTTGGTGCTTTGTATTACTTTTAAATAATGTATGCTTAATGTAAGGTTTTTTTTCCATAGATTTAAACAGTTAGAGCATGATGTGACTGTATTATCTGATCACAATCCTTTAAAAGTTGCTATGGCTTCCTGCCATTCTTTGACAATTATTCAGGAGGAGTTGTGTGGTGATCCATTAGACCTCAAAATGTTCCAAGCCACTAAGTGGGTATGTAGCTACTTTTAAATTTTATTTTGGAACTAATGTTATCTGATCTAGATTTCATAGAAATACTAGCTGTTTACTCAGCATTACCTGGGTATTTATTTACCCTATTTTGTTATTAGACAGGTAAAGGAATGAATTCTACCTATAGTGTAAAATCTAAGTAATTTTATTGACAGGTATTTATAAGTATATGTACAGTATACAAATTATAAAGTAAAATTACAAATTCACTGTAATATTAATTTAACTTGATTATAAACATTTTTATTTCCCCCAATTCATCTCAGCAACCCCAAAAACTATGGATTCAACACTACCCTTGGTCAGTTTGGACATTATTTTTCACCTCTTCTTTCCCCTCCTCCCCAAATGCTGATGGGGGCTGAACTTGCACATAAACAGCATTGGAAGTGTCACTATTCATCTCAGCTACCCCAAAATTTATGAATTCAACACTAATTTCATATGTTTTCGATCATTTTTACATGTCCCGTCTCTCCCCATAGGGAAAGCTAGGGGTGTCTTTGGTATCTCCCCCCCCCCCCAAGTGTTCTTTCCCAGATTGTAAGTTATGTGTGCCAAATTTGGTTAAAATTCCTGCAGGCATTCCAAAGTGAATGCTGAAAGATACACACATACATCCATTTTTGTCCATATATATATATATATATATATAGGTAGATATATGTACTTTCTTAAAATATAGTTAGAATTTATATATATATATATATAGAGAGAGAGAGAGAGAGAGAGAAATGTGATAAATTGTACTATTTGCTATTAATATACAGGGTAACTTGGCTAAAAGTATCCAAAAGTTATGGTTTTTTTTTACGGAACTACCCATTAGGATTAAAAACAGTTTGTTAGATGCTCTTTCTATTGAAATAAAGTTTTAATATCAATCATAGATTTCGATGTGTGTACCTTTTGTAGCACAATAGACGTCTAAATAGTAATCCAGTTCTCTCCAAGTGTTTCGTAGCATATCAGGAGTTATTACACGAATTGCTTGAATGATACGCTTCTTCAACTCATCCACAGTTTCAAATTTTTTGTTTATACGCAACGGATTTAATGAATCCCCTAGCAAAAAAGTCTAATAACTCCTGATATACTACAAAATACTTGGAGAGAACTGGATTACAATGTAGACGTTAGTCGTGCTACAAAAGGTACACTCATCGAAATCTATGATACTATGATCGAAATCTATGATTGATATTAAAACTTGGTGAGATGTTCTTTCTATTTTTAAATAAATTGTTTTTACATTCTAATGGGTAGTTCCGTAAAAATAAGTCGTAACATTTGGATACTTTTAGCCCAGACACCCTGTATATGTATATGTAGGTCTATATAATTTATAATCAGTTATTCCTATTAAATTAAACTATTTTTTTATATACAAACATAGATATCTTTCAGTTACCACACCTGAAACCAAAACAAAAAAAATTGATATCCATGTACATACAAGGGATATTTTGTTGTATATACATAAAATATTTTGGTGCATTGTGATTTTAAATAAGGTATTTCTCATTTTGATGATTTAAACTGTGGAAATATCTTAGTTTTGATATACAGCCATCTCTCCCTTATTGTCAAGCTAAATCATTGCAGAATGCCTGGGACACTGGGCTTTGGTACTAGTCTACATGTTCCTGTCTCATGGTTGACTTTGTATTTGTAACTGTTTGGACTTTGCCAGTCTATTTAGCTCTTGTGGGGCAGAAGATGCCTCTAACATTTGAAATCGATAATCTACATTTAAAGGGATTAGGAATGCTGGGCTCCATGTAACAGTTGGAAAATCCTGAATACCTGAAACTCTTAACTTGATAATGTTGATCATATTTGACACACTCACAATTTACTTTTCAGGAATTTGAAGAACCAGGTGCTGATACTAGTAAATTTGATATGCTTAATCCAACTGTTGTCCGCCCTCCAGCTATCAAAATATCACCTTCTGGTCCAGATGCTGGCGACACTGCAGTAAGTTCTGTTACATTAATTATATATATATATATACATTTCAAATTTTTGTCATAACATGATTTGAAAATTCTGTATCCTTGTCTACCTGTATCCTTTACTATCAGAGTAATTTTTGTGTTTGTTTTATCAGTTCTATCTGCATAATTATTACAAAATGCTAACTAACTAAAATATTTTCTGTTATTAATTGTTGCAATTATATCCTGAAAAGAAAAGGAGTGGAATAGTGCACATTTAATGTAAATTATCCATAAAATCTGTAACACATTGATGCAAATCTGTTTAACAACCATAAGGTTTGTATTATATTAAAAAAATGACAATTAGTTTTTCTCTGAATTTGGGAAAGTCTGAAGATAAATTGGGACTAAACATCCTATCATCATCATATTACATTACAAATGTATGGCTATGGTTGAAGTAAAGTATATTTTCCTTCAGACATATCTGAGTATATGAAGGAAATATTACGATGGATAATCCAAAATGTCCGTATGGTATTAATTTCAATGCTTTCCAGCCTGAGAATGAGAAAATTAGTTTTTCTGAAACTGTAATTGAACTGTCAAATGAATTATTTTGGGTATGAGAGAATGAGAATGCACTTAGACTCACATAAATTAGTGAATTATGAATATTCATGAAAATTAAATGTATATTCAGAAATTGAATAGTTGGTATTAATACATAATGTTAGAAATATAATGTAAATATATATTAGTGAACAACTGATACCCAAGTTTTTGATTGGAACAAACTGGTTAAGGCAGAGAAAAAATTTCATATAATCAGGATTTGTGATATTTTTAATATTGCTTGACTGACATAAATACATTTTTAATATTACATAGATTTTATAGTATTTATATCCCTTAATTTTTGAATATTTGCTGGCATAACCTTGTTGGCTGGTTAAAGCCTTAAACTATATCTCTAACATTGGTATAAAGTATTTAAAATAGCAGAGCTCATACCCGAGTTTGAATAAATGAAAAGTTGAGGTGATATATAAAGCAATTAGTATTTATATAACACAAATAATTTGATAAAATATACTTTAGTACTATCTGTTCCTGACATCGTAACATAAAAGAATGACTATCATTGTCAGTACAACAAAACAAGTAACAAGTAGTGTTGCTTGTTGCAGCCTGCTCACAACTGAGGTTCCATGAGTTGACCTCTTAAAAAGATACATGTATACTATATACATGGTAATTGGTCAAAGGATTTGCATATTCTTGTGCTGACTGACCAATTAGAATATATCGCATGCTGATATTATTTTGCCAATCCAAATCAGCATGTGGTGTAGTTGGAAGCAAGAATGCATGATATATTTGCATAAAAATTACAATGAGTAACTAGCTTAAATTCATCCCATGTAAACTTTGTTTTTACTGTGATATCTAACAATAGTCAATCATATATTTGTATAAAAAATGAAGATTTTAGCGATTGTGTTAATATATTCAATAATTATTTTTTAGCTTGTACATGAACCTGGTATAGATGATAAAAATCTCTTAAGCTTTCCATTGTCACCGACAAAAGATAGTTCTGTATTGGATGAGGTAATTAGTTGTCTTCTTATATGCAATTTCCTTATACTTATATCGATAATGCTATGGATATGTTTGGTATAGATATGATCAAGTGTATGAGTGTGTTCTGTAGAATTTGATAATTAGGTATAATGCTTTTTTTTCTGCATCAGAAGAGTGAGTATTAACTTAAAAAAAAAAAAAAATTTCATGATAAATTCTTCAATGCATAAGTGATTAAACAAAACTTAATGGGGGAAAAAGGTGTTTGAATAGTATAGAAATAAAGGAGCTATGTTTGTGAATTACATTTTAGAAGTGCTGTTTGTAAAGCATTTTAACTCTGTACAATTTTAGTTTTTTGTTTAAAATTTTTTCTTTTTTAAATGTGACTAACAGAAAAATGACATTTATTGCTAATTTCATAGAATATGCAAATATTTTGCTTTGTGTATTTTGAAACACATTACCTTTTTTTAAAAAAATACATTTCCCAAAAGTTTCAATTGTTGAGCTTCATTCATCTACAGATCTTAAGATTTATACATGAACAAAGTTTAACATCAAAATCAAATGATACAAGAAATTCTACCAAAAATTTAAATTTAGAATCTGGGTTTCTGTTCTGAAAAATTGTGCCTCAGTTCAGAGGTTTGATTTATTAGATGCAACTCTTGAAAGTGGAAAGGAATATATGTTGTAAGAAGAACGGCACAACTACTTTAATTTTTTTTTAAATTAGAAGTTCTGTTAAAAATGTGTGCATCTTCTACATAACATAGTTTTCAGAAAAAAATTATTTCTTATATGGTTAACCCCTTGACAAAGACCTCTGGGATGTGTCGTTTGCTTATTACATCATTTTAAACATTGATATCTGAAACAAGGAAGCAGATTGAATTCCCTTTTAGTGTGCCTGTGAATTATATTTAGGAGTGTAAATTTTCTGTTTTTGTAGAGTTGCATAACTTGAGATATATATAACAATATATTTTTAATGGATAGTTTCATATTTGTATGTCAAAGGATTAAAATTTTGCTCCAGTAATATTTTTATGCATTCCTTATAAGTCATACTTCCTCATTACTTTAATGAAAGCTTGAAGGATAATTCTCCTGATATGTTTCATTGTACTTTCACCCTTGTGATAATTAATGTGTGAGCTGCTATTTAGTTTCATGGTTATAAAATTAATATCCTTCTTGCAGATGCCCTATGAAGTTGGTATTATTCGCCAGTTTCCTTTTTCATCTGGCCTGCAGAGAATGAGTGTTATTTCCCGTACATTGGGGTCAAGACATATGGATCTTTTTTGCAAAGGAGCTCCTGAGAAGATAGCGTCATTGTGCCTTCCAGAAACAGGTATGGAAGGGATATTATGATGTTATCAGAGGTGTATAAAAAAATTCTACCTTTTTCCATCTGTTTCCTGCACCAGACTTTACAAACTTATAATCATTGAAATAATTAATTAAAAAGGGGGCTTGTTTCATTTATAAAGCTGTGGAAGTAATATAACACATTATATATATATATATATATATATATATATATATATATATATATATATATATATATATATATATATATATATATATACTCAAGAGCCAAAACATTATGACCACCCCTACATTTTGCAATGAATTCGCCTGGATGACGTGGAAGGCACGTGATCAGGTGGAAGTGGTATGTAACTGCTGCTGGAGAGTCTGAAGAATCATTCTTTCACTTACTTCTGTGTGTGATGGGAAAGGCTGCGGATCTAAGCGACTTTGATAGAAGGCAGATTGTAATGGCTCGAAGGCTCGGAACAAGTATTTCCAAAACTGCACAACTCGTGGGTTGTTCGCGACCTACAGTTGTTAGTACTTATGCAAAGAGGATGAATGACGGTGAAACCAGCAGTAGACGACATGGTGTTGGACGTCCACACGCTATCAAAGAAAAAGGTCATTGGAGACTGTCTCGCATGGTGAAGCAAAACCAGAGCCAGACAGTGGCTCAGCTGACAGCCCAATACAATGCAGGGCCAAGTAGAATAGTATCGCAGCACACTGTTCAGCGGACACTGTTGGATATGGGGCTACGCAGCAAATGTCCCACTCGTGTGCCTTTGCTGACCAAGCGTCATCACCAACTGCGCCTGCGCTGGGCCCGGGAACATCGCGACTGGTCCATGGATCAGTGGGAGAGAGTTGCCTGGTCAGATGAATCACGGTTTGTCATTCATCATGCCGATGGCCGTGTCAGGATACGTCGTCTTCCAGGCGAACTGTTGCTCTTTCAATGTACAGTAGGTCATACACAGGCCGGTGGTGGCGGTATTATGCTTTGGGGGACGTTCTTTTGGGCATCTCTGGGACCCGTGGTTGTGGTAGAGCAGACCATGAATGCTACAGGGTATCTGAACATCATTGCGGACCAGTTGCACCCTTACATGGCCTCTGTTTTTCCAGCTGGAAATGGAATGTACCAACAGGACAACGCCCCGTGTCACAAGGCTAAAATTGTGTTGGAGTGGTTCCAGGAACATGATGCTGAATTCCAGTTAATGTCCTGGTCGCTTAACTCACCGGATCTCAATCCAATAGAGCACATTTGGGATGTCATGGGACGGCAGCTCAGAGTTCAAAGACTACCAATTCGCAATATCTCAGATTTGCGTGACCGTTGCTTAAACATCTGGTACAATCTGTCTCCGGCCATCTACCAAGGACTTGTGGCATCCATGCCAAGGCGGGTTGAAGCTGTGTTACGCGCCAAAAGTGGGCCAACTCGTTATTGACAGGTGGTCATAATGTTTTGGCTCTTGAGTGTGTGTATATATATATATATACACACACACACACACACATACATACACACACACACAAAGTGCAATTTTTTTTTCTGTGTCGAAGCTTTTCTTTTCTTTAGCAAGTTAATTCAGTTTTGTCTGTGTTTAAATAGTTACTCTCTTAAAAAGGTATCATCTCAATGGCTGTAAAAAATGGCTACATTTCATTTATATTGGGAACATTCTATGAGAAAGTGAATATTTTAAATGATTATGCATCAGGGATGGATGCCAAAGAAATATTTTTTTAATAAGTAATCAGAGATAAGGAATAATTTAAATATTGGCATTTAACTGAAATTTTAGCTGTTCATACTCTTTGGTAGTAATGACATGCATAAAAATTTTTTAATGTAAAACCTGAAAAACTGGAATAATAGGCATAATCACCTTGACATTGTGGCAATCCTTCCATTGCTTGTGCTTTGAAATTATTTCTTTTGGAGAAATTAGCAAAATATTTAAAAGTGGGTTTGTTTATTTAATACTTCATTCTTTTAAAATTTAATATTGTTAGTAATTTTTTAGTGTTTTTTTTTTTTTCTTTTTTTAAATAACCTTCCAAAATACTCAGCATTCTCTAACATCTGAAAATTTGTTTTAGTTTGTGATGTGTACAGTTTGGTATAAATATTTTCTGCTATTTTGTTTTATAATTTTACTTATGTCGCCATTTGTGTTTACTTGTAGTGCCAGCAAGTTTCCCAGAGTTATTAAAAGATTATGCCTTACAAGGTTACAGAGTTATAGCCTTAGCCCACCGCAAGCTGGAGTCTAAACTTAGCTGGCACCATTCTCAAAAAATCAAACGGTTTGTATTAATTTTTGTAAAAATTTGTATAGTGACTGATTGTTCTTATTTTTTTATTGTTTAAATAAAATTTTGATGTTTTTTGTTGGTTATTGTCACCATATAGAATTTAATTTTTTTTGTCTATTAGGCTTGAAATTTTTTGCTTGGTACTATGAAATTTAAGTGAATCTTTCTTTTAAAATATTTTGATTTACTTGATAAAACTGGTGGAGGGATATTATTGATACAAAGTTTGATTTTATCAGAAGAAAATTAGATCTTGCTTTAAACATTTTTAAAAAAAAATTCTTCTCTGTATAGTGATCAGGTGGAAAAAGATTTGACATTCTTGGGTTTATTGGTGATGCAGAATACCCTGAAGCCTGAAACAACTCCTGTAATTAAAGTTTTGAGAGATGCAAAGATTAGATGTGTAATGGTTACAGGTTAGTTCACTTTATGTTCATATTTATGTATGCTGTTTAATGGTAGTAGATTCAAATTTCTGTTTTTGAAATTTTTTGCTACAACTGTTTTACTAAATTCAGAATCAAAGAAAAGCTTTTCTTGGTGAAACAGCCTAATTTTACTGTATAAGGAAAAGTACTAGAAATCAGTTAAATATTTTACTATAGAATTTTAAGTTTTGAAAGTTTGTTTTGTGATACATTTATAACATAAAGGAAAAAAATCATTACAGAAGAATAATTTAAGAAGGTTTTTGCATTTTGGTGATATGCACAACTGATTGTAGTTGTTGAACTTTTATATTATATATGTCAGGTGTCGTAAATTAAGTTTTTATTCAGCATCAGTGTGGATAGAAAAGAAATACGTTAATAAAATGGGAAAAAATTGTTAAGGTTATACATGGAATCAAATATTCTAGTAGTTATTAAATAATTATTTTAATTCTTAGAAAAGAAGGGAACCAAATTATATTAACAGTAATTAAAAATATTTCTTGTACTTGTTCAAGTCTTTCATGGAATTAAAATGAATAAAAACATAGACTCAAATTTTACAATGTAGCTTACCACTTGAAAATAATTGTGTAAGTTAGACTTTGTTTGATGGAGTTAAATTTTAAGATTTTTTCCTTAAAACATTTTTAGCTCTTACTTTAATTATGAATTTTTATTTACAGCAATTTGTGGTCTCAATATCTGAAAATTTTATTTTCCTTTGCACAATTAGCTACTTTTATTGTTAAAAAAAAAAGAAGTCTATTGCATTTTCTCTGGCATTGAATAGGTAGTGATCTAGTCTGAACTGGTAATTGACCAAAAACTGTGAATCTAGTCCAGACTTCGAATTCCAGTTAACCTGAAATTTTTAATGTCTGCAAAATTCTTACGGGTGTCTCGAGGATGTCAGTGATCCAAGGGAAATGAGGACCCTCTTAAATCTGAATCACTTAAAAGCTTACTTACAGACACTTTGAAGTACGAATTGATATTCAGGAAACAGACAATTTTCAAACAGGCCATATTTGCATAACTATTGTGTGATGATCCTCTAAATATTCCTTACAAATTTGTTTGATCCATAAACATGAGAAATATTTAATCAGAACTGCCTCAAAAAATCCCTGCAATATGTGCGTTATTTTTTTCAATCTATTTTTGTGACTTTCCTGGTATCTTATAATAGTTAAAGTTGCATATTTTTATTAATAGAGATAAATTAACAGCTGAAAACAAGGATTGTTAAAATTCTTCATGTGTAAAGAGGTGTGTGAATTTCAAAGGCTTTTGAGGAATTGCCCTGCTCTAAATAAATAAAATTGTTGTTAAGATGTTAGGCGTCATTGAAATATGTACATTATAGATTTTAAGTGGGAAATAGGTGATACATTTGTGTTCACAATGAGAATTTTCTTTATTGGTATTTAATTATGTTTATATTTTTTATTTTAGGTGATAACTTGATGACTGCGATGAGTGTAGCTAGAGACTGCCATATGATACCTGAAACAGAGAAAATTATAACAGTTATGGGAACCCTTTCAGACCATGACAAACCTGCTCAGCTTCAGTTTGAATATGCAGAAACTCCTACTATGAGTCATTCCAGCTCTACTGTCTCAGCTGCAATATCTGTTTGTGGGGATACCAGTCCAATGGTTTGTTGTTTTTCTTTATAATATGTAATTATAAAATGTGTTCTTGTTTTTAATCTATCTCTCAAAGTTGAATTGTTTGTTAAAGCAATGCTTTGACCTGATATCAGTGAAGATTTTTCCTTTTACAAACACAGGTTTATTCTTAAACTCATTTTGTCACCTTATGTGTTCTTTATCACAAACCTACATCACTCAAAAAGAGGCAATTATCATATATAGGGGTACAAAATTTGCCGATATGAGCAAAAGAATGTGAAAATCTTTTTACTACTTTTCGGCCAAATCTCGGTGATAAATGGCTTTTTAAGCAAAATTAGGTAATAATAGTAATAATTCCTTAACATAATTGCTTATCTAAGAACATCCACAGTCTTTAACTGACAGATCTCTCGAAATTTGCTTATTACTTATTGCTAAAGACTTAAGGAAGAGAATGTGAAGACTACTATAATGTTAGCTTTTAACTAAGAATTTTGATACTTACCTAACCAAGTAAAATTATTGTGATTTTTTTTTTTAAAGCAAAGTTTTTAATATATATATATATATATATATATATATATATATATATATATATATATATATATATATATATATATATATATATTTATTTGTGAATAAATGAAAAATTTTATATATTGTAATTTTTTTTCTGAAATTTCGATATTTTTTATGCAAAATTTTCGTAACCCTAATCATATACTTAGAATGCAGCATAGAATTCTTGAGCTGCAAATTGTTGCACTGAAGTTATCAAAAATAAGCTGTTAGTGAAGACTTTGACCTTTTGTTATAAACAAAGCTATTAAAATTTTATTTACCTTTAGCTGGGTCTCCTGTTTTATCCTTAGTAATTTAAGTTACTTGTTAGCAGTCCCCACAATTACTTCACTGCCATTTTTAAATTTAAAAAGCCTTGTATCTATTTGATTTTAATGCAGACCAGTAAATAAACTTTTGAAGTTTTATCTGGTTGGAGAGTTGCACTTCAGTTTCTTATTGAGGTATGAATGAATGTTATATATAACTAATTGTATTATGTTCCTTGTCAATTGTTATGTCTTTGAAAACAAACAAAAAGAACTCTTGGGAGTATTCAAAAGGTAGAATTCAAGCTGTATCACTTATTTGTATATTTTAACTTAATTGTAAGGCTAAGGTAGTCTTGTTATCAGATGCTAAAATTATTTGATATCTGTATTTTGGTATCTGCTTTTGTTCAGATTAGTTAGAAAAATATTGCTCACAGTTGTAGCTTTTTAATTTTTTTATTTTGGATAGATATATATCTCCTTTGCTTCAATTTCTGGACATTTATTTTTATTTTATCAAAATTTGGTCATTGGTTTGCATATATATCTTACCTTTTTGACAATCTAAAAGTGTCTTTGTCTTTGGTTAAAGGTTAAAACATTTGCTAATATTGTTTTCCTTATATATATCTTTACTTATATAAAAGCCTAGATGTAGGTAACCATTCCGGGACGGACCAAGTCGGGAACATCTTAACATTGCGACGCCATTTTCTGAAAATTTTCTTGAAAAATAACACAAAAGTTACATATTTTGAAAGCCCTTTAAAAAATATGAAAATTTCAAGTGAACACCTAGCTGAAAACCGTTTAGTTTTTGAAATATCTTCAAATTAAAATATCCATTGAAAATAATCATTTATTCAATTGAGTCATTCGCTCGAATTTCGAATTCATTCTACTCAATGGTTTTTCATATTCCCTTTAAATAACTACATTTTTAATGTTTAATTTTAATGTTAATTAAATTGTGTTTCCCTTTGCGAATTATTATGTAATTATTATAAATTAATGCCTGCTGTGTGGTGAGTCATTTACTTTTGAGACTATTTAGTTTTGTTTTATTTTGTTGTTTACTGCTGTTTAAGTACAGTTTGTGTTATTTAATTGGCTAACTTTTTGTATTTTTATTTATTTAATATTGATGCAGAATTTTACACTTAAAGGAAAATTATATTTTTCTGGAACCTTTATAGCATTATGTACCTGTATTCATCGTAATATATGTTTAAAATCTTTCTTCATTACATTCAAAAATAGAATCTTCATGTTTCTTTTTTTTTGTATGAACTCTTATGAGAAGGAAACACTGATCAACTTTCCGTCAATTTTGACGGGGGTTATATACTAGTATATACAGAGGCTGTTCGCACATTTTTTAGACTATTTTGGTAAGTGGTAATAAAAAATCGTTTGCTGCAAAAGAAATAATTGCAATTGTACTATGTTTTTAAACAACAAAATTATAGTCTTTGGCTTGAAAGTTTTGTTTTTATTCAAAATGGCGTTTTTAACAAAGCAGTGGTTCGAAGGCTACATTTATGCTCTTTCCGAAGAGAAATATGCATACTCCATTATCCAAAAACGATTTGAGAGTCATGGTTTTGTGATATCTAAAGCGTCGATAGGTAATATCGTCAACAAGAAAGGAAAAAAAACATCAAATTGGAGCCTCAAGTGGGACAAATTCCAAACAAGTATCCAAGGAAAAAACGGACATCTTCGACTATTGCAAACGTACGTTGTTTAATGTTAAAAGAAAATCCCCCTAGTCAAAGGACAGTTGTAAAATCATTAAAATGCTCGGTGTCCACTGTAAACAAAATGATAAACGTTGATTTAAATCGTAAGAAAGCGAAAAAACACAATGTGCATCGTCTTCCAAATCATATCGCTGAATGCAGGACACGCTGCAGAATTCTATATGAGAAACACTTATCCAAAGAAAAATGGAAAACAATTGTCACAATAGATGAATCATGGGTGTATTTAAATGATTGCAACAAAAAAAAGAGCCATTTATTATCATAAAAGGGGGGAAAAATTTAAGTACATGGTTCAAAGAATCGCAAGAAAGTTTTTCTAAGGGATTCATGATTGTTGCTGGTTTTTCTTATAATGGCAAGTTAAAAATAAAGATTGTGGGAAAATGTCAAGATTAACTCCAAATACTATCAGGAACATATTTTATCGCCAATTTTTCTGAATGAAATACCATCGCTTTACCCACAGTGCCATCAATCTGTGAGACTCCATCAGGACAAAGCTAGCAGTCACACATCAAAATCCACTGTAAATTTCCTAAAAGAAATGGAACAAAAAACTGGTATCAAGGCCATACCCTTCACTGATATCCCTACTAAATCTTCTGATGTATCACCTATGGATTTTTGTGCTTTAGGACTTTTAAAATCTGCATTATCCAAACGTCGTCCCAATACCCTTACAGGACTCTGGAAAGCTGTTCAGGAGAAATGGGATAGCATACCTCTTCTGACACTTCAAAATGCATTATTATCCTGGAAATTACGGTGTCGAAAGATAGTTCAGAATAAGGGATGTCAAATAGAACATTTAAAACACAAGAATTTTATGTAATTTAGTTATGTAAATACAATATACATCGTCTAAAAAATGTGTGAACAGCCTCTGTATATATTATGAACAGTTTTTACGGCTCCATGGCTCTACTGTACATAAGCTATAAGTTGCTTATTAGCCTAGAGCAGGAGTAGTCAACTTAAAAACACTGCAGTAGACTCTCATAGTCTAATAATCTGTATTTCAATTTGGCCTATAACAGACATAATATAAAGATTTCCTTGTTTTTCTTAATTTTTCTTATTTCAAATTTTTATATTCTGGGAGTGAGATTTTATTAGTTTTACTGTAGAGAGGTTTTTGTACTTTTGCAGCTAATAAGTACAAAGTCTTCAGATAGTCGTCAATTTTTTTAAATATTTTTATTTTATATTTATTTTTTATTTTTGTAGGACTAAATCATTTGAGTGAGTTTTACTAAGAACATTACGTATCTTATGCATTATATATTACTTGTTTTAAAAAGTTGTTTAATTTACAAGTATAAACTTTGGTTTATATTATGAAACATGGTTTCTTACATTAATTCATTAATCATGTTTGAAATGACTAATAATGCTTTAAATTAAAAAAAATTCTTTAATAAAGTAGTTCATTTTGTCTCTTATTTCTGTTATACCTTTTAAAGTCTTATGTATTTCTTTTCAATAGTTGAATCACATGATAGATATGAAACTGCAACATTATCACTTTGTAATGGATGGGAAGGCATTTTCTATAATTAGAATACATTTTCCTGAAATACTTTCAAAAGTAAGATTTCTTGCTTTTCAATCATGTAGTGAATTATCGTTAATATTTATCTAGATGAGAGTATGAAATTGTATTATTTTCCTTCTGTAGATTTTAATACGTGGGACTGTCTTTGCAAGGATGGCACCTGATCAGAAAACTCAACTTGTGGAATCACTTCAAGATGTTGGGTAAAATATATCATTTTGCAAAATTTATTGTCAAAGCATTTTACTAGATTGCAAATTTTAAGTTAATGTATGGGAAAGTGTTTTATTTGAGAGTTCTATCAATAATAGCTTGTAACTAAACTTTTTGTGCAATAGAAGCAGTTTTCAATATTATAGTTCCTAAAAGTCTTTGATTTTTGCTTAAAAAGGAGGTGTAAGATTTATTCTGTAGATGATTTTGAATTTTTCTTATTTGTATGGTTATTTTAGAAATATTTGCAAGTGTTTATCTGTGATTATGAAATTTATATTATCATATTATCTTGGATACTCGAATACACATTCCTTGGATACTCGAATATGGTTTGCGATATGCTTTTGAGTGATTCGCTGGTCATTTTGAATCAAATCGTCGATGAGTTTGCGATGTTCATCGTCTGTGGCAGTGATCGGACATCCGCTGTGTGTTTCATCAACTATAATGGCTTTTCCTGGCTCGCAACCACAAAATTTTACTACCCATTAATTTTCAGTACCCCTATCAACAGCATCGTCACCATAAACAGCCTTTAAACGAAGATGAATCTCAGTAGGAGTCACTTTTTCAGCTGTTAAAAATTCGATAATAGCGTGCTGTATAACTCGCCGTTGCGATTGGGTTACTAGAACACGTCTCCATACACCCGCTTTTCAAAATACACTGGATGAACACAACGACTTAAAACCTGCGATGAGTCTTGAGGGGGATTGTAACTTCCATATGCCACTTGGTGCAGTTTTGAAGGTCTTTTCGTTCGTGCTCTACAAGCATGTGTGCATTACTTTTCAGCCTACCCTCGTAGTATTAGATTCATTTTGTTTTCCAACTATTTATAATTAAATAGTTCATATTTAGTCTCTTCCCCCCCCCCCCCTTAAGTCTGTATTTTTGGATATTTAGAACCACATTTTCCAGAGTCATAAATAAAATCTATGTGTTTTTAAGAATGGTTAAACTTGTTATATTTGATTCTTCTGTGTGTGCTCTTAAAAGTACATGCCAAATGTACCATTAACTTATTATACAAGGTTATCAGGAAAGAATCATCCGATTACAAACTTTAATATTTTCCATAATTTCAAACAGAAAATTATAATTAATGTCATTGTAAAGGATAAATGTTAAATTTTTAGTTTGTAACAGTGTTTTAGTTTGTGCAATATTTTCATCAAAGGTTTATGGACCATTCTTTTTTGCTGAAAAATCAGTGAGTAATATTACCTACGATGTTGATGTATTGGAAATTAGGCTTTTCCCTCAGTTGAAGGAAGATATGCAAAATTTCATTTTTCAACAAGATGGCACAAAGCCCCATTGGCATTTGGAGGTTCGTAAATTTCTAAACAGAGAACTACCACACCATTGGATTGGTCACAGTGCAGCTGATAATTTGGTCCTACACAGCTACTCTCCTAAGTCACCGGACTTAACCCCATACACTTCTTCCTTTGAGGATATGTCAAAGATCTTGTGTTCATACCACCTTTGCCTACAAGTTTACCCAAACTTAAAAACGCATTTGTGATGCTTTACAAACAGTTAATAGTGAAACATTGCAACGTGTTTGGCAAGAAATGGCATATCGCAATATTATACGAGTGACTAAAGGAAGTCATATCAAACACCTGTGAAAAAAAAAATTAACATTTTTTCCTTTACAATGACATATTAATTATAATTTTCTGGTTGTAATTATGGAAAACATTAAATTTTCTAATTGGATGATTCTTTCCTGATAACCCTGTATAATCTAATAAAGAATAACTCCTTCTGGAGTATCAGTATTCTTTCATTTAAAAATTTATAGATATCCTTATGTCTATTATCTTGTGCACCTCCCCCCCCCCCAAAAAAAGAAAAAATGTCTATATGTATATTTTTGAAATTTTTTTTTTAGAAGCTGTAACATACTATAATATCTTGTTTAAATGAAATGGCATACATTTTGCTAATAATTTCATATATCTTTTAAAATTTTAAAGGGAAAAAAAGAAATCTTTTAAAATGAAATCTTTTTCGAGTCTTTACCTCCATTTTCTTATTTTTGGTGAATTTTTAAAGATTAATTTTTAGAATTTAATTTATTAAATGCTGATCACATGGTTTCTTTTCTTTTTGTGATACTTTAAACTAATTTTGCGTCACGTGCATAACAATGAAATAAATTGACAAAAAAATATTAAAATAGAGTAAAAGATAAAATTTAACCACTAGACTGAGATGGAAGTTTTTTAAGAATTTAATTCAAATTAGTATGTTTTATGGATATTAAACATGCAGATTAATTATATACATTGACTGTTGTATTTAATTTGAATATTTTCTTCTACATTATTTTGTCTATAAAATATCTGTTATGATTTTTTTATAAATATATTTATTTTTGGCATTAATTGCATACATTGACTGCTATATTTATTATAAAATATATGTATATATTTTGGCATTAATTGCATACATTGACCATTGTATTTAATTTGAATGTACTCCGTAGCGAAGCACAGGTATTCAGCTAGTTATTGATATAAACCTATTACTTATATTGAACACCCTTTCCCAAACTTTGATTTTGGAATTAACTTTCCTTAATCCTTGGGTGTCATACAATTCCATTAATAAATTTTTCTTATGTCTCTAAAAGGTTTTGTGTATTAATAAATTTATTCTTTTACAGATATGTTGTTGGAATGTGTGGAGATGGTGCTAACGATTGTGGAGTAAGTTCTTTTATCTTAAAGTTATTCCCTGGGTAGAAAATATTAAAACTACAATTTTATTTACACATCTACTGATCATTTGATATGTTCCTCAGACTTCATTATTGGGGCTACTTGTTAAAAAAGTGTTTTGCAGTTAGATATAAATATGTTCCTCCTTATGCAACATCAAAAAATCATTTACTACCCATTTTACTTTATGATTTATTGTTTGAGAAAAATCAAAAACTGTATCTGAATTTAAAAAACAAACAAATGCAGCCACAAAATATTAAACATATTAAGGCCCAAATAATCAAACCATTTTGAGAAGCTAATAATTTGGATTTTGAGGATTGCTAGTAGAATTTTCTTGTGCAACAGCGATTAGTGACTATTTTCCTCCATGTAAATACCTTGTAAGGTGGAATTAAAACCAACTGTAGTGGTTTACATATGAAATCAGCTATATCAATCCAATTTTGACAGCCTGTCAAACATGATAAAATCCTGCTAGTTTTGTTTTGGTACTTGGAAGATTTTTAAAAATTTTCAATTTTAGGTTGTATTTGAATGAACCTTTTTTAATGTAGGATTATGTTCCTCCATAATGGTCCTTCGGAAAGCAAAATTTCAAATGCTAGTCTGTATCGCTTCGACAAGCAGTAAAAAGTTAAACAGAAAAGTACCAAGGCGCATTAAAATTTTGACATACATACGTATGTATATATAGTTACATATATACGTAACTCATACATATACACATACAAAAGAGGTAAGCAACGATAAGTAATCCTATGTTAATAACCCGCTGTAGGTTCGTTAGAAGAGACTACCGGATTTTTAAATTTTTTAAATTTATTTATTTATTTATTTTTTTTCCTACCGTTGAGAATTTGAGATTTGTCCATCTCAGTTTAGATTTTCACTTTTCTATGTGAATTTAATAAAATGTAATAAAATGTGTTTTATAATAAAATGTAATAAAATATATTTAAAATAAAATGTTTAAAATGTAGCATATTAAATAAGTTAAAAACTTTTTAACATGTTCTGAACATAGTTAAATTTAATGTTTGAATATTTCAGGCTTTAAAGGCAGCTGATGTTGGAATATCCTTATCGGAAGCAGAAGCCTCTGTTGCAGCACCTTTTACATCTAATATTCCTAACATCAGATGTGTTCCTATAGTTATTAGGTATGCTTCAGTCTATGCATATTTATATTCTGTGTTCCTGACATTATGTTTACAATTATTTGTTGCTTTGTTCATTCCAGGGAAGGACGATGTGCTTTAGTTACCTCCTTTTCTACATTCAAATTTATTGCGTTATACAGCTTGACACAGTTCATATCAGTTTTAATTTTATACACCGTAAGTATTTTTTAGATTTCTTGAATTTTATTAGTTCTGTGTGCCAAAATCTATATTTTAAAAAAATTACTAATCTGCTTATTTTTTGTTTTATTTATTTTTTTGCTAGAATTATATATTAGTGGCTAATCTTAAGTGCACTGAATTTGTTATATTTGTTTCATGGAAAATGTGCATGCATATATTATTAGAGTGTACAGGCCATCTCTTACTTTCGTACATACTTTTTTTATATAATCTGTACTTAGTTTGATTGCAGATGTATTTGTTTATAGGATAGGATCTTATTTACATTCTATGTCTGTAGCAATAGATCCCTGCTTATTGTTCCAGTTTTTCTGTTTGCTGTTAAATACTATTTATGATGAAATGTTAATTTTATAAATGAAGTACTAATTGGGAAACTTATTGTTAACAATTCATATGGTGTAATTCATTTGATAGATGAATAATAACCATTTCTCAGCCATAAAGAAATAAAATGCATAGCTAATTTCATATTACTTATGAGAATTAAATATTTAATACATCATTTTTAATGCTGCTAAAGCACTTTTTTTTCATTTTCTTTTTGTGTGTGTGTGTTTTGTATGGTGTTGAGTGTTTCAGCAGTTTTTTTTTTTGTGTTTGTGGAATATTGATTAAAGATATTTTGTTGATTTTTAATGATGGGTATTTAGTGCCTGTTTGGGCATTAAATTTGAGATGAATGCTCAAATATGTGCTGGTCAAGAAGATATTTGGCCAGATTATAAAAGTTTGAATTAATTAAGGCATGTGTATAAAAAAAATTCATCTATCAGTTGAGTTAGTCATTGCTAAATTGTCACATTAGAGCAGTGGTTCCCAACCTTTTGTGGCCCATCTCCCCTTTCTGGAGGTTGACTAACACCTATCGCCCCCTTTTCATTTTCATTGTATGCCTAATTTTAATTTGAAGTAAAGTGTAAATAATAAAGCAGTTTTATTATTTTAAACAATTTTATTACCGTATATAAAAACAACCAAAGTAGTTTTATCCGGTCACTCTTAAATAAAATAGAAATAAAATTAAAATGTACATTTTTTACAGATTTTTTTTAAGAACAAAGAAGTGAAATAATTAACTAAGATCATTGACGTACATTTAAAAAACAGGAGTACATGTTTTCATTTTTAAATTGGAATCTGGAAAAATTGAAAGTTGGCAGTTAAAATTTGAAAAAATAAATGAAAGTTTGAAAACTTTGTTATTGTTTTATTTTACCTTTTCAATGGCTGCTTTGTGCTTGGTGGATTTCAGTTAAAGCTTGAATATCCGGCTTTATGTCCGTCAAGTTCAGGCGCAAATCTCGTTTGAGGCAAATGTCCAACTTATTTCTTTGTTTTGTGAGGAGCTGGACAACAGAACTAAATCCCTTTTCAACTAAATATGTTGACAGGAACGAGATGAGAAGTGGTTCAGTTTTTCCCCACAGTTGTCCATAAGCTTCACCCAGGCTAACTCGTAACCTCTCTGCTTGAAAATGATTTTCGCCTCACAGTCATACTTCAGATCTAGAAACTCCGTCTGCAAAAAGTTAGGGCCTGTTCACATAGGAGTCCGTTACGTTGCGTTAAGGAAAAGATGACGTTGAGACGAAATTAAACCAATCATAGGCCTCCAAACGATTAGCAATGAAATTTTTAACGCCTATGATTGGTTTATTTTCGTCTCAACATCATCTTTCCCTTAACGCAACGCAACGGACTCCTATGTGAACAGGCCCTTATCAAGCTTATCCACAGCTTCAAACGAGAATGGATCTAGAATCCAATCCGGAGTTTGTAACTTGGTCAAATCTTCAAATCTTGATTCCATGTCAGTTTTTAACTGGTCAAGGTGATCAGTAAAAATTAGGATTTTGTCTTCTGGGAGTTCAGGTGTCTCGTTATCTGACACTCAACACTTTTTAAGGGTCGAAAACTGAATTAGCTCTTTACGGCCAATATTTACCTTGTGAATATCAAACGTGGCGATGAATGATGAAATAATTCCTTTGGCCTTGATAAGGTTCATCTTGTTTCCTTGAAGCCTTATATTGACTTCGTTCATTTTTTCAAAAATATCTGTAAGGTACGCAAGTTCCAACTTGCGTTGCTACAAATTCTCACTTAAAACAGGATCAAAAGTGTCGAGAAACTCAGTAACCGTGTCAAATAATTCCAAGAAACGGCGCAGTTTTCTTTGGAAAGCCACCTCACGGCCGTATGTTGTTGAAGCAAGCTTTCTAATTCCTCATCATTTTCATGGCAAAGTTGTCGGAACAGACGGTCATTGAGGGAATTAGCTTTGATCTTGTTAACACCAGTAATAACCAGTTGTAGGTTGTAGGGTTTCATGCAGGACACCATTCAATTTTTTAGCAGCTAAGTGTTGACGATGAATGACACAGTGAATAGTGATGACCTCTGGCACTTCTTTCTTAAGGGGGGCTAGACACCCAGCATGACGACCTGACATGGTAGTAGCACCGTCTGTTGTGCAAGCGCTCACGTTTGTTAGGGGAATCTCTTTTCCTCAAAATAATCTTGCACCACTTTAAAAATCGACGATCCCTTCGTATCAGTGATCAAAGTTCTAGCAAACAACATTTCCTCGGTAATTTCCTTTTTTTCATTGATAAACCTCACATAAGCTAATAAAATTGCTTTGTTATCAATTACAGTTGATTCGTCAATCTGCAATGCAAAATTATTTTTTTTCAACAAATTGGCGAGTTTGGATTCAACATCCGTGGCCATTTCGTCAATTTGCCTGGAAATAGTATTGTTGCTCAAAAGAACCGATTGACTTATCTTATTACTAGGGCCCTCGCCTAGCATGATTTGAACAATTTTTTTGGTAGCCGGTAAAACAAGAGTTTCGCCAATTGTGTGAGGTTTACCACATTTAGCGATCAATAAAGACACCTCGTAAAAAGCAGGAAGACCTTTGTCAAGATCGGTTGCTCGTTTTTTAAATAATTCATTCACATTAAGCCGTTTATCAGCTTTGAGGTGTTGAAAATAACTAAGTTCTATACTCACTTTATCACTGTGTACTCTTGATAAATGATCTTTCATTCGCGAAAGCTTCATGGCTTCATTACTAGTAAATGTTTTATCGCACACAAAAGACAATGTGGAAACTGCACATTTTGCGGTGACGCGATAAAACCGAATTTTAAATACTCAGCTGAGTATTGACGACACTTCTTTTTTGAATCCATTGTACATGAACTTCTACACTTCAAAACAAACGCACAAAAGCAGAGAAGACACGCACAAAAACTGATGATGAGGCACACAAAGGCTAGTGAAGACTGAAGACGAATGTAGGTCAATGGCAAGTGTGGTGTGATAGCAGGAGAGGGAGGAGGTTGAGTCACCAGTAGGCTGCGCTGAGCAACAACAGGTGGGGACTGTGGAGAGCGGGAAGAGCAGTGAACTCGCCGGCTGAGAATAGCCAGTGACTCGTGCTACCCGGCAACTTCTACTGTACAGGTTCTACTGTCCAGTACTATTTTAATTTCCCCCCTTTGAATACTCATCGCCCCCCACTTATCGCCCCCCACTATTTATTGCCCCCCTGATAACCCAAATCGCCCCCTTGGGGGTGATCGCCCCCAGGTTGGGAACCACTGCATTAGAGTGTAGTGATTATGTGTTCATACATTAGCTAAGGTTAGGTAAAATAGCCTGTATTTTATCATGTAATATGTAAAATGTGCTATGGCGGTTCTATTCAGCTTGTGATATTTATGTTTTGTATTCATCTATATTAACTTTTGAGGTTTATTATTACCAGTACATTTCCGAAGAGAAATGTTTTCAGTTATTTATTTTTCATATGCAAAGTTACAGATGTTAAACCTTTTTTGAAATCCTAATGCAAGTATAATGTACAAGTTGTACAAAAGTTGAGTATTGCCTGTACCTCTACATTTTTTGAGAAAGGCAAATATTTATTAGATAAATCTGTGGATGTAATTGGTAGCTGTGGCATATTTAAATATGTAATTAGGCAGTAAATTATTTCCTTTTGTCAGTTTGACATGTTTTAGTATATAATTAGCTCCAAATTAATCATGAGTGTACTTATAGAGCTTCATAGAGAGAAAATATTAACACTTCTGTAATCTAGCTTATATGTTGAAGTTTTGTTCTCCCTCTACCTAATGTGTATATAACTTGTTAGCTTGATTGTTTGCCAATACCGTAAATTATAATTATTTTAAAGATTAACTTATTAGAGGTTTCTCATAGAATAAAAAAAAAATTAAACTGTAGGTGATTTATTTTATAGTTTAAAACTAAAAATTGTAGTGTTTTAATTTTTTTAACCCTTATTTGTGTTAGATTATTAAAAATCAGTCAGTGGTCCTATGCTGAAATTCTTAAGTGTGACTGATTGCTTGAATTTACAAATAAAAATCATAAACATGAAATTTTGGGGGTTTCCTGAAATTTGATAATATAAAATTTTTAATTCTGGCTGTATTTTAAATTTTAAGTTTATTATTAAATATTTTATGCTTTATTTAATAGAAAATTTTAAAAATTTACAGCATATTAAAAAAAAAGTCTGAAAGCTAATTTACTGTTTCTCTCTCAAAATTATAAAATAGATATTGTGGATTTATCAGTATTTATATATATTTTTTTATACACAGGAAACTTCTTTCTTGTACAGTACAATCTCCGAAATCCAGAATCGTTCAGGACACGGCAATTCCGGATTTGAGAGGTTTTTAAATAACACTACAAAATTTTAGGAGAAAAAATAAACACACTTTAAAAAAACATGTAAAATGGTTTATTTATTAAATAAACCTAAATACAGAACATAAAATTGCATTATAATTTAAACATTTCAGTCAATAATGTCTGTTGCTTTAGTTTTGGCTTATTGGAAATTATTTTTTCTCAAATCCTATAATTTCATGTTCAGAGATAAAATTCTGGTGTTCTAAGCCTAATATTGTTTTATCTGATGACTTTATCAGGTCATCCATTGATATTCTTTCGTTTTCAGGGCATTCTGAGTCACTTTCACAATCGCTGTCATCATAAGTTTTGTTATTTACCACACTATCAATAATTTCAGAATCGCTCAGAGAACCGACAATTGGCACATTTGGTCCGATTTATCCAAGTTAATGTTGCCTTTATTTGCACATTACTAATTCTGCTATTTCATCTTCTTTCCCAGATACTTGAAAACCTTTAAAATCATTGCTATCACTTCCTTGAAAGGAAGTGCATTTTTTTACCAATCATTTTGGTAGTGACACCTATTGGTAAAATGGAAAAGTAAAATTGACCATTTATTAAAACATTCTGAATTTGGGGGGTTTCTGGATTTGAGACGTCTAGATATGGGATGTTGTACTGTATCTTAAATTACTTTCATGTGTCAGCTTTTTCTATCTATAACAAGAATTTTATTTTTCTGTTTTGTGATTTTACCAATTTTTTTTTTCGTTTTTTCTGGAAAGTTAATGATGTTTAATTATTTAGTATATGCCAAACTACTAATTATGTCAGGCTTGCTCCACAGAGATTAGTGTTGTATGTTCATGTGATCATCTTTCTAAATGAAACTTATTTAGTGTATATCATGAAGATGAAGTTGGAAATTAATTCATTTTGCTTCATATTTTATTCTTACCATTAATTTTTATGAATGATAGAGATGTTTTTAAATGAATATACACTTTACATTTTTTTGTTTGTTTTGTTTAAATAACCATTTTTTAATTTAGGGTTTGATTTAATTTACAAACAAATTTATTTTGTGGAGTGAATTTATATTAACATCTTTGAAATTTAATATAAGAAGAGCTTTTTTAAAAGATGATTGCTTTAACACACAACTACTGAAAAAGTTGCACCTAAGATTAGTCTGTAACTGTGTGGGTGCTTAACATAATTAGTGTATCATGTATAAAAGTTGTGATATTTTGGCACAGAATCAAGTGATCGAGTGAGATTAGAAATGAATGGTCCACACCCGTGGGTGGCGGTGCAGGTGGCTCTTCGTGCCGTGGGCTAGAAACAGTCACGTGACTGGCCAAATCCTGCAATTCCATCTCGCCTCCCTCCCTAGGCGTAGGCATTCTAAAGCCAAGGGGGATCCCCTCTTTGTGTTTAGTGGGAAAAAATATATAAGGGTTTGTTCAAAAAAGGTTTGTAATTTTGCTGCTGTAATACAGGTGTGTATGTTTTGTTATTATGTGGCTCTCTTATGACTTATGTAACCATCATGTCATGTGAACATCTGGTGCTGCTGATTGTACAAACTGTTATATAACATTAGCAAGTACTTTAGATTTATTTGACCCTCAAAATTCTTTTTTGACTCTGTTATGGCTATAAGGTTCTTTTTATCTTTAGTGTTGTTCTATATTAGGTTGTAATTTCTAGGAGACAAAAGTTTGTCTTTTTAAACTTTTGAACTCATCTGTTCAGAAATATTTTCTTTTATGTGTTAAGTGATAAGAATATTTTTGTTTCTTTTCTTTATGCATTTATTTGGGATTTTTTTTTTTTTTTTTTTTAAAGTTTAAATCTCTGATATTTCTTATTTCCATTTTATATATAAGGTCTGTCCAAACAGCAACTTTTTGGTTTAAGGTTCAGACTCTTTTCCAAAGCAATTCTCTTCTATATTTGTGACATTCTGAACTCATTTTACTTTTCTGGGGTGCATCATGAAAGTGTTTTGGGAAATGTAATAAACATTGATGAGAAAGAATTTCTTTCTTCTGTTAAATCTATCAAAATTGGAGAAGTTAGGCTGAATTTCAAGCATTCACTGATGATAAATTTTAAATGAGTATGTGAGTTGTCTCTGTACAGCATCCAGTCTTTTTGTATTCTCTTTTGGTGCTTTGAAGTGACATGATGCAACTGCAGTTCTTTTCTTCCAAATCAAGCAACATGGGCTTTTCCTGGTGTTACCATTTTCAGCAACTACTTAAGTTCATGAACAGTTCGGGGGTTATTTATATATCTAATCAAGAACTGTTAAGAGGTAGTATTTTCAGTTGGTATGGAAGATTGTGCAATATAAATATAGATTTTAAAAGAACCTTAAAACAATTGATGTGTGCGTGTGTTGGGGCAAGCAAGGAAGCACAGAGAATTGGCCTTTATCATACATTTATTTTGCAATACTAAAAATTCTTTTAAAGTGAAATTAATAATAGAATAATGTTCCCCTTCATATTATCATTCAATACATGAGGAATCAAAATCAGAGACAAAAGATTCGGTCAAAGCAATTATTTCTAGGATCGTTCGGGAGGCACTTGCTACTGTTGAAGAATACAGCGATGAATGATTTCGTCGACAGGGGCCCACATCATGTCATATGCAGCATGATCATGTCGGATTCCAGGACTTTCCTCTAGACTCCAAGACAGCTCAATCAGCCTTCTATAACGTCCGAGCTCGAGGGAACAGCAAGCGAAATCTGTTGACCTTCCCTCGTTTTTTCTTGGAGGGGCTGTTGTCTGTTTACCGGAGCCATTTTGGCCCGCCCCTTTTTCTCTCATTGGACAGTGGGCTGCCTTTCTCTTAGCAGTTCCTGTCCCAATTGGTCCCTTATTTCACTGCTTATGTTCACAGTCTACCAAGTAACTCCCCACCATAATTATTGTTTGAAATACCACTTTTATCTGAAAGTTTTATTGTGGGCCATAAAATAACGTCACCAGCTATCTTGCAATATTTATAGTCTTGATCGCTATCAATGGCCACACAGACAGCATTTCTTTTATGCCACCTTAGTGTTCCTCAAATCTTTATTTTTTGCCTCTGAAGTTATTATAAGAGTTTTATTATTGACCGTCTCTCGACCGCACACCGCAGTGAATTATAACATTCAGCGCTTCTACAATAAGCATCCTGTGACCAGGACCTACCTATTTGTCATACATAATTTACATGCAAGTAGAGTTACAACTGTCTGCTATATTAGTTAGTTCCAATATTTGAAAAGTCTCAGTAAAATTTTTTGAATTTTTCTCACAGCTCTCAGTTCATGTTTTGAACTCCTGACAGTTTCCTTAAGTTGAACCTACTTTTAATACATGACAAATTAACTTGGCATACTTGTGAAAAAGGGAAAGCTAAAGTTCAAGGTCACTGCTACCTATTACTTTTGTTGTCTACTGTGTTCACTCATTTGGTCCTTAGAAGTTTGGTTTATTTTTTGGACAGGTCTTATATATAATCAATTGTATTTGTGTAATCAAGTTTGTTGGAATGTTACATTTTTAGGTAATATTTACACAAATTGGCAGGTTCATTTTATTATAGTGTGCTTAAGGATATTTAATAAGAATTCTGGAATTTCTATACTATAACTTTGTTTGCTTTTTGTTTGTATCAAGTGTTTAGTTTCCTTGTTAGCTAACATGGATATTTATAGCTATTAAATATCATTTGTAGAATTTAAATATCAAAAGTAGCTTTATGTGTATTATTAAACCTCCTGTAAAAATCTGAATGAATCAAAAAAAAAGTTTTAGTTTTTAATTGGTTGGTCATTTTTAAAACTTATTAACCAGAAACTGTGTACAAATTTTGTGTAACTAGTAATTAATGCTGTAATCAGAAATAAAACTATTAATTATTGTTTCAATAGAGTACATTATCCTAATGCTAATTTTTTAAGTATTCAAAAAACCACAATATGTTAAAGCCTTTGTAGTTTTTTTTTTCCTTGGTCATAAAACAGAGAATACATTGGGAAGAAAGACTATTTTTTAGATTATTTGAAACTGTATGAATCATTTTTGTACTTAAGTAGCTAGTGTTTAGCTTTATGTTCACTCAAGGTTATTTATATAGTGGCAAGAAATTTTACTTTTGATCAAGGCCACCATTTTTCAGACATGCTGCTCTCCTAAAATTTCTAAGATAATTGATGAATGTATCTAAAGCGTATTGTTTATTTTCATCAGTAAAAGTTCAAAATTTATTACCCGAGTGTTTGTTTTGTATTTAACGTGCATGATATGTCCTTTTTTAAATACCAAAGTATTTTAATTTTTTATAAGTTTGTGTTGTCGGCTTTATTCTGATATATTTGTTGAATAATTCCTTTTTTCTTCCTTTCTTTCTTTCTTTCTATGTGTAGATCGATACAAATTTGACTGATCAGATGTTCCTTTATGTTGATCTTGGAATTATCACTTTACTGGCAATTGCAAGTAAGACTTAAAAAAAATACTTAAATCTTTAATCATAAGTGACAACTGTATGCAAAGTTTGTAGATTTCAATAACTTTTTAAATGCAAGAATATTCAACAAAAATTTATACTTTCATTTTGTAAAATAGTAAAACTAGAATACTTTTTAAAATTGAAATTGAAGATAAATATGAAGAAAAAATACTTCATTTTATTTCTTTGCTATAAAGATCTTTTGAACTGTCAAATTTATGAACATTTACACTCTTGTAAAACTTTTCCCTTTTTGTAAACTTGTATGATATTTTAATGACCAAAAAACATTTAAATCCAGTGTCATTTGACAAATTTCTAAGCTTTTTTTGGTTTTTTATTTTTCAGATTTCACGTTTCTTATTTTTTGCAGTTGTCCAAAACTAAATGAATATCTTTTACTGTATACAGATTGATACAGTCATACCTAATTTGTGAGATCTGAACAATCTAAATTCTTATTTCTTGCTGTTAAGAATCATGTATCAGTTGTAGCATACTTTTAAGATTTGAAACTTTGTTTCAGAAAATTATTTGAAATACTCTTGATTATTTAGATTAGATGTGACTCTCATAAAGCTGTTACTTTGACAAATTAAGCTGTATGAATTTACTTGAAGATTTAAAAAAAAAAATACTTAAATGAATAAAGTAGAGTGTGTATTCCCACAAGGACATATTAATGCATTAAATTTTAAAAATAACATATAATTGATTTCTATCCCTTTATACAGGTGTGTATGCAGGTGTATATGAGATAAATTTTCATCTTCTCATTTTATTTTACTTTGTTTGTGTATATGCAAGTAAAACTGACATACTTAACAAAACACCCTTGTGCTGGAGTCTTAATTTCCCCCCCCCCCTTTTTTTTTTTTTTACTGGAATCCTAGTATGTAATGAAAATGTCAGTGAACTCGAGTGTAAAATTCTGTATGCTTCCATTTTTAATAACTTAAATCTCTCTGACCTATATAAATAATTTTTACAGGTTTAATCTGCCTGAAATCTTAATAGTTTAAAGTTTAATTTGATTCAAAAATCCCCCCTTTTTTTTCGGTAAATGAGCTAATCTTATATTGTAATCATCTTATGCTAATATATTTTGTTTACCTTCCAGCAGTCGCATTCTCTATTCCAACGTGAAAGGTTGCGTGTATTTCCCAGATATGTTATTGTAAAATATAAATTTTTAAGAGTTTAATTAGGGAAATTCTGTTGTAATTAGTTGAGTTAATGAGTACGCTTTATTTAAACAAATGGCATTTAAATTACAAGATTATTCCTTTATTTAAAGAAACAGAAATAATGTAAATATAAATCTTGAAAACAATGTAAAATGACCAAAGAATTGTTGAAATGACGTGAAAATAAAATAAATGAATTTGGGGATAACCATACTGAACTATTAACATTTGTAATATAAAGGTATAAACATAATATAAAAGAAAAAGAATTTAAAATTAGATATAAAAAGGAAGAAATTAGACTTTATAGTCATTGAGTTGCAGCATTGCAGTCTGGGCAAATGTGTTTAGAGAGTTAAAAACATATAAATTTCTTGCAAATCTCACAGCTGAACCTCCTGAGCCTAGTGCGCTTGTCCTTTTGACAGGGCTTGCATCTTATTTTCCTTGACGTCGCTTCTTCCACTTCTTCAATGCCTAGTTATGCTTTTCTTTTTAACACTTTAATTTTTAGCTCACTTTGCAGAGAAATGCTCTTCGGTCAACATTTTCTTTCACAAGGGCACATTGAAAGCAATTAGATGCAAAAGTTCCAGCCATAATGTTTAATAATAAAGCAAAGGTTTCTTATAAAACAAATAGATATAACAAAAACTTACACGAACAGTCGTGGGTATATCTAAAATACAAATGGCGGATATGCGGCACCCTATTAACGCCTCAAAATTCAGACGATGACTGAAAGTAGGTCAAAGAGAGCAGGTAGGATAGCCAAGTGCTGGCATTCGTAGCACTCTCTGGCCTAAAGATATAAAACCGATTTCATCTCGAGTTTATCTCCCACATACACACAACTGCTGGAAGGTTAAATTATCTCTTTTGCTGTCAATTATATTTAGCATGCAATTGGTTATTAAATTATTTCTATTTTCAGAGATGTAATTTTTGCTTTTGAAATCTAAGTTAAAAATAGATTTTTTGCATATTCATAGCATTTTTATTAATCTGCTGTAGCAATGTATCTTTTGAAATTAATTTGTATTATTATGTTTTCAGTGGGATATACTGGAGCTTACGAGAAATTACTTTCTCAACGTCCACGAAGCAATCTTGTCAGTGTCCCTAATGTTGTATCCCTCTTAGGACAAATAATATGTATTGGTGCTATTCAAGTGGGTTCTATTTTATTCTTACAACAGCAAAAATGGTATGTTCATTTATTAGTATTATTTAATAATTTGTATGTTCTTTTATTTTAAACTTATTTCAAACTGTATTTCCATTGAGTTTTATTTCAGTATTTAATGTTGAAATACTGATTACCTAATACTTAAAAATGAATTTTTATTCGTAGTTCTGTAGTTGACAAATTTGCATGTTATAAATTTCATGATGATTAATGTATAAATTTAAACAACTTTTGAAAAAAATTAAATAAATCTATTGTAAACATTTTTTTTTTTTTTCATATTGACTAAGCTCTCAATATCACACATAAACTAGATCTCTCCTGATCTTATATATAGTTTGAAATTGTCCCTTGGTATAAGTTTTGCTGTATCTTCTACAGCCATTTTCTCATTGGGAAATTTAAAGGGTTTTAAAATGGGGGGGAGGGGGGTCTGAGTGTTTAATTCTGGTATTCATAATGTTACATATATTATATTTGCATTTGTAGTTGTCACCAATTTTATAGTTAAATAGGATAACTATTTATTCATATCTTTTACTTAATATTTGTTTGGATATCTTATTTCATTATATGCATATTGCAGAGTATTTTATTATTTTTTTTTCCTCTCAGGTTTGTCCCTGTTACTACTGAACATGAAATCTTTCCATGCTGGGAGAATACTGTTGTGTTTTTGGTATCCTGTTACCAGTATATCATAATAGCTCTGATAGTTTCTGAAGGGCCTCCATATCGAAAGCATTTATATACAAATTGTAAGTTTTAAATTTATTGACTTAATCTTTTTTTATGAAATAAGATATAATTGTTTCTCTAAGCTACTGTTAAAATTTGTAGAGTTTTCTTACTTTCAGTTCATTTAGCTATTGCGAAGAATTCATGCAATTTTCTCAATATTTTTGATAAAGTTTATTGGTTAAAGATTAAGATTTCAAAATTACTGACCAATGTGTATTTCCATTCTTTTAAGATGCAAGCATGCACAAAAAATATTAGCAATACTCATACAAATTAACAATTTTCAGTATATTTTCCTGTTCTAAGTGTTATATTAGCAGTAGCTTTGTAATGAACTAACTGAAGAACAAGTATAAAAATTGTTAGTCTATAAATTGCCAATTGTTGTTATAGTGAAAATACCTGTGTTAAAATCCTTCTGTTTGAGTTTGTTGGATTTAGTAAGCTATTTTTAAATGCAGAATATCTTATACTGATAAATGTTTTGAACTAGCTGATATATTTTTGTATGAATACATTGTAAAGACTTTCTTGCTCTGTACATGGAAATCTATTAATTATATTCTAAACCTGTTAGTTTTCTTTATGTATCATGATATGACTGATAAATTTCAATTCATACTATATATTTCTCCAATATTTTTTCTGATATATTGATGTTTTTATTTTATAGATTTATATCTTGCATTCTTGTTTATATTAACGGCCTGTACAACTTTATTGTTATTTAACCCTTTCCCTGATCTGGCAAAAATCATGGCTGTAAGTTTACTTTTTACTTTATTCTCTACATTTCCGATACATAACATACATACAAATGCTTCAAGTTTTTTTTTTAATTGGTTGCTTAGTATTTTTTTCTTTTCTGGAAAGGCTAGATTTTATTCTTTCATTTAAACTGCGAAACACACAGTGCTTTTTTTGCTAAGATTATACTACTCCATCATTACTAACCTTTTATTTTCATTTTAATTAGTATTTATATTTAAACTAGTATTAATATATTCATAACATATCTGGCCTTTGAAGTAGCTGGTTGTTATAAAATGAGAAAGACTAGAAAAAAGTGATAATTACTGTTTGTGTATTTATTTCCATCCATGATAAGGAAAGAATAAAATATAGAATTGATTGAATTCAAAGTGGTCAGAATTCAAATAATAGTAGCTTCATTTATATTAAAGATGAAAGTACATCTTATTCTTTTGTATTATAATTTATTGTAAAATTTTAATAGGTGTAATTAGCTCTGAGATAGTTACTAAAGATGTTTAAAATTTAATAGTTTTAGTTACTCTATTGCAATAGCTTTTGCAAATTTAAATTATGTTTTGTTATGGAAATCTCACTGACAGTCTTTGTATTTGCTCAAATCTTACTATGATCTAAGCTTTTTATTTTCTCTGTATTTGTTTTATACTTAAAACAAATACAGATTTTTTTTTAAAACTTCTAACTCATCTTCATAAACATCCATAGTTTGCCCTACATAATTTGTAATTAAGTATGTGATACATATATTCTTTGCTATAATTTTATTTATATATATATATTTTTTTATTTTCAGATTGTTGAGTGGCAGCCTCACCAGCATCTTATGTTTAGAGTTGTCTTATTTATGGTTGTTTGTTGTAATTTGTTTCTAGCTCTAGCATTTGAGGTATAGTTATTTCTATATACATATGCATTTTATTAATTTAAAAGTATCAGTGCTATTTAAGGACGCCCGGTGGCACAGTGGTTAAAAGCTTAAAGCTACCACACCGTAGGTCCAGGGTTCGACCCTGCAACTGGGCAAGGTCCACTCAGCCTTTCATCCCTTGAGTGGGTTGATAAAATGAGGACTAAGCATGCTTAAGAACTAACTCTGGGTTGTCCCGCATCAGGTTGATCACCTGACCAGGAGATAAGTTGTATGGTTTTTTGGTAAACGTAAAAAAAAATTGCAGGGGAAATTTTTTTTTTTAATCCTTTGTATTAATATTCTCTTATTAGTTTTTTGTTATTCTTTCAGTAGATAGTTTTTAATAAAATTTTTTAAGTCACAAAATTTGTTATTAATTGTTAATAAAGCCTTTTATGGATAGCTTATCCAGAAATTGATAAATCCTGAATATCCCAGTTTTTGTATTTAATTTCTTATTCAATATTGGTATTTTATTGCTTTAATATGAACTCATTGTTGCTGGGGTGGAAATGTATGTTTTAGCTGCAAATTAAGTGAATATCATCATTTAGGTATGTCATCATTAGCTTTAAAAACTTAAAAAATAACTTTAGGAAAGCCCTAGTTTAAGGTTTCATAAAGTTTACTCCTCTAAAAGTGAAAACAGGGGAAGAATTAAAATTCTTTAAGTTTTTTAAAGGTGGCAAAATTCTAATGGCCAAAACATGTACAATTTTTCTATTGCAATGGATATACTAAAATAGTGAAACCCAGTTCTCAGTTATTATGCTCCTTCCTAAAGATTTTAGCAGTGATTAGCAATTGTTGCCCTTTAACTTTGTAAAAATTAAAGTACCGGTCAATTAAGAGTCTAAGAAACTGAATGAATATCTCTGTGGAAGTGAAATGTATACATTTACTAATTTGTTTCTCTGAATGCTTGAATCTTTACTAATTAATGTTATACTTTATTCCTGTGAATCCATATTATTATAAATATTCTCATTTATAATATGATGGATGAAATTGTGGATCTAATAGAGGAATATTAATTTAAAGATCAAATTATTGATTTCATGTGTAAAAGTAATTCAAGCCATCATTTAATGAAAATGTTGTGTACTCAGTGATAAATTAGTGTTAAAAATTGCTAGAAACATGCTTGGCAGTTTTATGCTTCATAGCATATATCAAGCTAACTTTGAGTGTTTGAATTAGTATTGGTATAAAAATAATCTGAAAGGACAGTTTTAGACAACCACCTTTATAGATGCAGAAATATTAAAGAAATAAGGTAGGTGTGTTGACCAGCCTGTTGACTTGAGAACTTCATTGATTATGCATGTGAAACTGAGTTGGTAAATTGTGATTATGGAATATGTATTTCAGATATGTTGATTTCTTGTTATTTTGTCTCTCGGTATTCCTTTAAAGATAAATTTTTGTGTTCTGTGTGTATTAGATAAGTTTTATTAACTCTTCAGCGGGCGCACCTGTGTACAGAGTGCAACATTTTCATAATTTTGAATGGTTTGTTTTTACATGTAAGGTTTGAATGTTCTAAGCCTTTTCTATTTATAGCTATACACTTTCTAATGCAGGTCTGATTTTCTGACCCTTATATTACTTTCCATTCATTGTCAGTCATGCTTTAACCGTGGTAAACCAGCGATTATACTGGATTACAATACGACAAAAGCAAGAGTTGATGTAGTTGATCAAATGTGCAGCTATTACACGGTATCCTGCATATCATGATGGACAATCTCATTTTTTTTTTAAGGTTTTTGGACATAATAGTAATCAATACGCAAGTTGTCTTTAGGTCCAATAAAGCAAACAATTTTGAAATAAGGCGATTGTATCTGCATTCTTTGACCTTTTAATTATAAATATCTCAATATTATCAAAAAATTTTATATCTTGTCATAAAACACAGAATTATACTTTTCAATTTTGAAAAAAAAACTATTACAAAAGGAATAATCAAGGTTGAAAGAGACGTTGCACTTTGTACCACGCATGCCTGCTGGTGTTCCAAAAATTAGTGCACCTGCTGAAGGGTTAATATCTGTTATGATTTTAAGTGAGTCAATACAATGTTAAAAACTTAATCTTAGAGAAAATTATCTTTTTGATTAAATGCTAATTTTTCTTTGGGTTGCTCCATTTTAACACATATATTAGGCTAATTCTGTGGGATATACCCTTGAGGTATCAACTTTTTAATATCAAATTCCAAGAAAATATGCCTTTGTTATGATTTTATATTATAATGGATATTTTATCATCATAGTGATGTGAGGTATGTCAGCAAACTTTTTGCATTAATTTCAAAATATAACCTTTTTATTTACTTTATAGATGTTGGTAGCAAAGACACGTTGGCTTCGTTGGCTGGTTCGATTTTTGAAGAACAAAACTGAACCAAAGAATGAATATAAGAAAATAGAAAAGGTAATATCGCAGGACTATCTTTGGCCCCCTATGGACAAGCCAATTATTTCATCCGGTCCAATCCTTATTGGGCAATGACGATTACTGTCTCTTAGTGCCTTTGGCTTTTTCATTCAAATTTTCTTGTATTACTGTTTCTATAAACATTCAAAGGAAAACCAGACACATTTTGTGCTTCATATTTTCATACAGTTACTATACAGTGGTGGATATATAAAATTAAGTTTGTATTGTAGGTAACCTATACTCAGGGGTGACTGGACAAAGATCAAAAACAAAGTTATTCTTTAAACTTTACATAGTGTTCTTCTGTATATTAAGTTGAGTGGAATTTTAAACATTTGTTTTTGTTGTTTAAATATATTTGTTAATGTTATTTTTAAATAAATGTCTGTTTGTCATAAGTTGACATATTATTTTCATTTTTAAAAACCATTGTGTACATTCTGTAAACAAGTACATTAATATAAATTTATCTAGTATTTTTTAATTTATTTATTTTGAGCATAAAATTTTGTTCTGTTGAAAATTTGTAGTAAAATAAGGTGATATGTTTGAATTAAGATTTAAGCATTTTCTGTCAAACATTTACTGCTCTATACAGTCATCCCTGTGATAATTTTTATTAAGTTATCCATTGTGACTTATTTTTGTATGTGCTTAGACAGATATATTGTCACAATTTTTGTAACATGTTTTGTGTGATATTAAAAAAAAAATGTAATTCTCTAGAGGATGTTTGGTAATGGATATTCAAACCAGAATTCTCTAGTGTGTATTTCAAAATGAGGGACCGAAGATGTTACTGTTTCGTTTTGTGTGATCTTTTAAACTATTTGTATATATAGTTTTTACATATAGTGGTGTACTTCCATGATATTTATTTTCTTCAGCCTGTTTTCTTTGGCTTGTGATATGTTCAGAAAAGATGTGATCTGTCTTTTGGTGTTATGGCAAATTAGCTGCGATTTAAAAGGGAAGCTTTCTACAATATTCTTAAATTAGTTCCTTTACATTATCTTTCACTCAGTTTCTGCTATGTAAACCTTTGTTGAAGTGAATGAGATCAAAGTTAGTTTTGTTTTTTAGGTATTTCTGTTGCAATTTTATTTTAAGAGGATCACGTAGTGCATAACCTCTCTTCATGTACTTGAGTTAATTTGTGGCCTTTCTTTAATGAATTATTGAATCTTTTAAAAATTAGTTATTACATTATTCAGAATGCATAACAAAAGTATTTTTGTAAGAATGAAAGTTAAGTTGCAAAGCAGTGAAGTATGTTTATATAACAAGCTGACTTTGTCTTTTGTCATCAAGCAAGCTCTAAAGCTTTATGTGTAGATTTGTGCTTGTATATGTTTTTAAGTTATGCTACTTAAAATATGAAAAACAAAATGATGCACTGCAAAAACTGTTCAGAATTAGAAAATGGCACTATGTGATTGTACTAAATGTGATTCCACCCCTATCCCAAAATATAGTAAATTGATTTTTTTATTATATTTCATTGTGTTTCAGATTAATTTTTTTTAGGATATTCTGCTTTCTAGAGTATTTTTATCTAAACTGAAAAATACACATTAATATTTTTTGAGTATAAAGTAATTTTTTTATTCCTTTCAAAACAGTTGTAACATGATAGGTTGCTGCATTACATGTCTTGCTTTTTTTATAAGGCCTAAAATGCTTTTTTTAAACAAAAATTTATTTGGTTATTCCAAATTTTTGTCTTAGTTCCTGATGTGTATATCACTCGGTTTTCACATTCTATCATTTATCTTTATCAATTGCTTTTAAATGTATAATTACGTATGTATGGTACATTTTTTTGCAGTAGGTAGACAGATTTGACTTCCTTTTAGAGAGCTCTTAGAAGTTATCCCCATCTTGCAGACAAATCATATTTTAACAAAATGCTATTTTGCTGTGTTCCTCTCATACTTAAATGCAAGTTTTTAAGAATCTGAGGTTGTGATTAACTTCTAATTTTATACCATCATGTAGTTGCAATTCAAAGTTAGACAATTAAAAAAAAATGTGTTGTAAGTGACTGTGTGTATACGTATAGATATATTGGAAATTAAATTATGTTGCATCATTGTTGTACTTTGAGTGTGTGTCATTTCTCATACATACCTTTGTGTGCTAGGAGAAATAAATTTGATAAATATCTAAAAATTTACAATTTTCCTCTCATTTAACATTTATTTTGGAATTAAAAAAATAGTTGAAAAATATGCTCTATATGTTTCTAATTTGTGAAATGCAGTGAAAGTTGGCTTTTTATTCTTTTGGAGCCAAATTAATAATTTTGGACTGATTTATGCTAATCTACACAGTAACTCTGCGTAACAAAACATGTATTTAAAAAAAAAGTGTAAGTTATATTGATAAGATATTTGGAAATGGGTGAGTTATGCATAAGGGAGAAAATGTCTCTAGAAATAATCTTATATTTTTAAATTTTATAATACACATATAGTGCTTGTGCTGTATTTTATTTCTGATGCCTTTTTTAATTCCAAAATTAAATTATGGATTGGAGGTTTTAGTTTTTATAATGAGAACAAAGTGTTTGTATGCTTGCTATTCTATTTTTTGCCTTGCCAAAAATGGTTACGATAACTTACTAGGTATTTCTCTAAAACTCTGAATTCTTTTATGATCCCTTCACTCAGACTTATCTGCCTGGTTTGAAGTAGTTCTCTGCTTTTTTTTTTTCTTTCTTTGGCTTAAAAGTAACTTTTCTATCCTAAAGAATAGAAATTGTATTTGGATAATTAAAACATTTCATAGATTATTTAAACTTTGTAATTGCATAGTGATAAACTAAATCATTTTATATTGGTGGAGTATGCTCGATTTTTTTCCCCCTATTGCAGAGGCACTTATTGTGAGACATTTGCCTTTTGTTATTCACTGTGAAGTCTTTCTGGCTACTTTGTTGTGGGGGCACCAGGGTTATGCATTATAGGGATATCAATCCTGTCTATAAGGGATTGTGGTCAGAGCATCCATTTATTTTTTATTTATTTATTTTTTTTTTTAACTTTGGAAAATTTCCTAATGTTGAAAACAAAAATTCATTCAACTGTCTTTACAGTAATTAATGTAATTTAAATGTGGATGCAAATTGTTAAAATTCTGCTTTTTAGTTTTAATCAAATGAGGACTGAGAAATATTGCACATCAATATCCTTATTGCTTAAAAAGGGTTACATGATTTAAAATTTAAACAATCCTCATAAGTAAAGGTGACTTCTTTGAAATTTTATTTGATTGTATTTGATGTGTTTCATTTAGGAATATATGCCTTGAGCTACAATTTTTATTATTTGGGCCAACAGCTACAGGAAAAAAATATATGAAATTGATTTTGTCTAGTTAAGAAAATTAGTTCACAAAAAGCAAGGCAGATTTTAAAATATTGAGCTGTTCTTTAAATTTTGACTTGTGTATTATTTGTATTGTACTATATGCTGAATTTTCAAATTTTTGCTACTCCTGTTCTTTACAATCCAATTATACTGCATGAAAGATCTTTTAAATGATTTTATTTGCTGTTAATGATTTTTAAATATTAATTTTTTTATATTTAAATGGCTTTGATAGGATTTTTGAGAAACAGTATCTAGATGCTTCTGTTTAAAAATGTCTATGCCTTAGATTACAAAATTCAAATGATTTATTTTGAGCATTTTTTCCACATTTGATTTGAAAGCTGAAACTGATAATTTGCTATTATGCCATTTATCAAGTATTATCTGAGTATTATTTCCCCCCCCCTTTTTTTCCATTGTAAATCAATGTTAATGAATTTTTCAATTTTTTTAATTGGTGGCTGGGGTGTGTATTTTAGCCTTGGTTATTAAGGAGTTGAAATTGTCATACATCTCTAGTCCTATGTGAATTAACATAAAAAATGTGAAAAATTTCATAGTTAAGACATGAGTGTAGATCTTTGTGTGATGGAAGAGAAAATTAGTTCTATTAGACTGCACTGTATGAATATATATATGTATGAAACATATGTTAATCATATTGAGTTCACTCTTGGAATTCTTGTATATAAAATTAATGAACTAAAAAAATAGGTTGTGAATTGTGGTGTGTCTAAATATATATACTTTGTGAATCAAAATCTAAACAGTTATTGTTAGTATGTAAATTCCTGTTGTATTGAAAATCAACTGTAAAACAGAAGTGTGCTCAAATTTTAGTACCACTTTATGATGTGGGTTTTAAAATTTTTGTAATGTCACAGCATTATAATTATCTTCAATTGCATCAGTTCCATTGGTAATATTAGTAAAGATCTCAGCCTGTAATGAATGTTAATATTGATTTGAATCAAAGAATTTGCATTGTAATAGTGACTCTTAAGTATTCAGATGATTGTGCAGGATCTTGAGAGCTGTTGTTTTGTAAATAAATTAACGGAAGATTGTGTCACTTTTATTTTACTTCATAATTTTTTTCTCTTACAAACATTTTGAATGTCACACTACCAATAAAGGAGAAACACATTACTTAGTGGCTAATGTGATTGAAGAGAGAACGTAGCAGACATAAGTATTGGAAATGAATATTTAGACAGCTGATTTTATACTGCTATTCCCTTTAAAATTAAGGAGCATTTTCTGATAAAAAACATTAAATGTAATATTTTCAACATAGCAATTGATATGTTCCTGTTTCCTTCTTAGTTTTCACTTTTTTTTCTTGTTGTTGTCAGTTATTTTTGTTTGTTTGTTTATTGCTTGCTATTGAAAATAATTCTAAAAAAAATATTTTAACACTAGAACTTCCAAGTGAATCAAAGTGATGTTAAAACATTGATAGGAAAAGTATATCTTAATTGTGGGTAGTTTTAGCATTAAATTTCTGAAACCTGTTTAGCTAATAAGTTTTCTTGCTTAACCATGCAGGAATTATTGCTTTTCTTTGTTTATAAAAAATGGAAGTGTAACACCAAGGGGAGTATTTGTACCACTCCATATTTTCTTTTACTTTACTAATTATTTTAAGTTACTTTATTATTGTCCTGGTCATCTTTTCCTTGTAAACTGATCCAACTTTTTTCATTGCCTTAGATTAAAATGTGTACTAATGCAGTGTTACTCAACCTGCTTGTTCCAAAATGGAATTTCTGCAATTAGTAGAAAAGCAAGCACAAAAGCACTATTTATCTCTTGAGAAATTCTCTGAGAATGCTGCAAAATACTATTTGCTATTTATAAAATGGAAAGTCGCAAAAAAATTGTCTTTCATTTTTAGTGTCTAGTATTTACACGTGTTTGGAATACATATTTGAAGATTATAAATTTTTAATTTCCAAATTTCTGCGGTTTTCATCTGAGTGTACTGATATTTCTAGTTTACCTTTGAACTGCTCTCTAAAGGTGGCCATACAGATGAAGGAAATCCTGAACTGAACCCTTGCACACATGTGAAATTTTTTTCCAATCGGGATTTCAGGGACTGTACAGTTCGCCACCGATCTCAAGACTTCCCCACACATGAGGGAGAAATCCTCAAGGTTTGGACTGTGCAGTCAAAACCTTAAGAATTTCCTCTGTGTATGGGTACCTTAAATGATTTTTTTTCTATACTGCAATTGCTTAGTTTTAATCAAGGGATAAGCTTAGTTTGCTTATCCCTTGCACGTACGATAAGCAAACTAAGCTTATCCCTTGATTGAAGTATCTTTGAAATACTTCCACGTAAGCTTAGTTTGCTTACGTGGAAGTATTTCAAAGATATCCTGCTCCCAGAAGGAATAAGAGCCCAGAAGGTCTCTTTTGCTAGTCTACCATGTTACTCAATTTTTGAGCATATGCATCGTTCAACTATGTAGTACTTTTGTTAGTCCATGTTAGTTTTGGGATTACAATACCTCAAGATGCTTTTCAATGTTATAAAGAGTATTGGTGTGAGGCAATGATAAAAATTTGAAGTATTTAGTTGAAATCAAAGGTTCACTGTGGGATTAAGGTATTGAATACCTGTAGGAAAAATAAATAACATTGTATAAAACTCTGACCTTAAACAACTTATCCCAGAAGCAAGTTTTATTCTTTAGGTGAAAAAAAGGAAAAGTACTGGAATATGATTGTTCATATGTATTTCTCATAATCTTTCTGTAGGAGATTGGTTGCATTTATAGATACTAATTGTGGATCTCTGAATATTAAGATTGTAAATTATTTCACATGTAATTGGAACTGCATTCCATTGTCTGGATTATTGTGTAATAAATTGCTTTTTGAGCAGCTTTAAAAGACCTTTCGTTTCAGTAATGTTAATAGTCTAAATACATAGATATACATTGGTGTGAGTAGGGTTCGTATGGTTGGTTATAAATTTTTGATCCCTTGTAGATATTTAAGTTTTACCAAAAAAAAAAGGCCTGAAATGTTTTGCCACTAGAAACCCACAGCTTTTCATAGATCTAATAATATGAATGAATACCAGGTAGGCTTTCAGTTCCAAAACAATTAGCACTTGCTGTGATGAATCTGGATTTTTAATGTACTACCATTTAAATAATTTGAGGCTTTTCTTATCTTTGACTTGACTGAAGGTTGCAGAAAACGGATGGTTTTTTTCTAACAAATCGGTTTATTACATCGGCGGTTTTGATGGCATGGATTGTTTCTTATCGTGTGTCGGAGAAATGACATCTCAACTGTTAAACAACTGCATGTTATAAAATACCAAATAAGCCAAATGGTTTAGGGATGCAGTTCCACAAATATATTGGTTGGTAATTTACCTTTAATTCACAGTACTTTGACTACTCTGGAATTATAAGTTATGATTTAAAAAAATTTTTTTTTAATACACTGAAACAAAGAACAATAAGCCCCCCTTCGCTTGGTAGTAGCTCCAAATTTGAACGGGAACTGCTGTGGTGTACTGTAGAAGCATATATTGTTCACATGAAGTACAAAACTTGAGATGACCTCTTAATCAATACCTGTATAGTTTTATTTTAAGCATTTGAATGCTTGGGATACGTAGTGCAGTAATCAAAGTGGGAACACAGAAATGTGTGTGAATCAGTGCCATAAAATACTGTTGTTAGAAATATTTTTGTTCATCTGTGGTTAAAATTTCTTTGCATACTTTTAGCAACAAGTATCTATGGCCGTGTTTCAAAAGTACAAAAAAAACTATTTTAAATTTAGATAAGGACAAAAATGAAACAAAGATTTACAAAAAGTACAAGATGTAAAAAAAAAAACATAAATCTTACTGTCCTAGAAATACAATGGCATAGGGGGAAAAGCATCTGCCTGAAAAGTGAATGACAACAATCGGCGTGAAGACTTCAGGAAGAGTAGTGGTAACTACAGTACATGGCCCTCCACTGTAGGATGATATAGCGATGCATAAAACTTCAGTGATCAATAAAAAAAAAACGAAAGTAGGAAGGAAAATAGAAAGTGGGGAAAACAAAAGGCTTCGATAGTACAAGTAAAGCTAAAACTTGGGGGGGGGGGGGAAGAGACTGAGCAAACAAAGAATGGGACAAACAAAAGTTACGAGCAAGAATGGCATAGGGCCGTTTCTTGTTATCTGGGTCAGCAGGGTCGTAATCGGCAAGATTTTTAATAAGATCATTTGGTAAATCTTTATGGAAGTTAATCGTAAGATTTTGAATAGTGGGGAGATTTATCTCCCTATAAATGTCAGCATTGCAAAAATACCATAGGGAGTTAGTGATTTGCCGAATAGTCATGTTTTGAGCACCTGCCAGAATTTTAATGTTGGAATCCGCTGCATACGACCAAACTGGTCCAGCTTACGTAAGTAAGGGTCTAAAGAAAAATTTATAAATGAGCATTTTGTTACAAAAGTTCAATTTACTACTTCGGGCAATTAAGGGGTAAAGTTGCCTTTTAGCATTACGAAATTTATTACGATTATTAATGATATGTTGTTTCCAAGTGAGTTTTTTATCAAGGGATAACCCTAGGTGTTTGACCAAGGGATAATGGTGGAACCGATTTTAGTATTGCAGTTAGCATAGGTTTTATCGAATGAGTGAACATAGTGGCAATGCACTTATCAGAGTTAATTTTTATTTTCCATTTAACGAGCCAGGAATTAATAAGGGCAACGTGGTCATTAATAGCTTTGACTGCATATTTATGATTATGATTAGAGGCAAAAATAGCTGTGTCGTCTGCAAAAATAGCAATTTTGGTCTTTATGTACTACGGAATGTCGTTAATGTAGATATTAAACAAGGTGGGACCGATAAGAGTACCTTGAGGAACCCCAGTAAAAATGGGATAGGGGTCTGATAAAGTATTGATTTTTACTTGACAGGTACGATTATTTAAATAGGAGGAGATGTAGTTGATAAGCTTATGGACGAGACCATCAATCCATATTCGGTCGAAAGCGCGTGCTACATCCAGAAAAACTGCAGCAGAGGACATTTTATTAATTTTAGCTTGTGTTAGGATCTCAGTGATACGGAAGGTCTGATGTGGAGCAGAAAGAGATTTACGAAAACCGAATTGATAGGGAATAATGATGTAATTGGCTTCCAGATGTTTGCTGATTTCGAGGGCAAGAAATTTTTCAGTAATTTTGCTAATAGTGTTTAATAAAATTATAGGACGATAACTATCGGGAGAAGAAGGGGGTTTACCGGGTTTGCGAACTGGAACAGTAATGGAATTTTTTCCATTTAGGAGGGAAATACTCAAATTTAAAATAGAAATTATGAGAACGGTAATTTTGTAGATATAATGAGGAGGGAGATGCTTAAGCATAGTATGAGTGATACCATCATCTTCAGGGGACTTCCTTCTGGGGAGATTTTTAATAATATCTTTAACGTCAACAGGAACAATGTAAGGGGTGGGGCTATCGTGAGGCGTATTATTAAAGAGATCCAAATTAGTCTTGACAATGTTTTCAGTGCTGGAATTTTGAGAAAGAGTTTTAGCAATAAGGTTACATTTTTCGAGTTCAGGGCTAGCATGAGAATTGGAATTGGGAATTTTAAGAGGGGGAATGGTAATAAATTGGTTTTTGAATCTTTTGGCCATACGTCAAATAGAATTGTTTGTAGTGTCAAGAGAAGTAATAAACTGTTCCCAGTTAGAATTGGCTTTGACTTTTAAGTAATATTTAAGGTCCTGATGAGCGTTATTCATTATAGATTATTGATTATAATTTTATTGATATCTGTTTTATTATGTTGCCAATTCTTACGCTTTTTTTTTTGTTGTTGTTGTTTATCAGTAATTTTAAGTTAGGGTTAGCGTTAGATTTATTACTAGGGGGGGGGGGTACTGATTTGGGTACTGTTAAGTAGGCTACAGTTAATATCATAAGTGATACTATTGACGAGATCGTCAATATCATCAATACCATTAACAACAGGGTGGGCAAAGGGGTTACTAGCGAGGATGTTTTTGAAATTAGACCAGTTAGTAAACTTTTTCTGTTTAATATTAAGAGGATTATGATCAAGGGAGATTTTAAGTAACACAGGATTGTGGTCAGAGGACAGGTCGCAAATGGAGTTAATGTACAGATCATGAGGGATACCTTTAACAAGGGCAAAGTCCAAAATGTTCGGCATGAAGACTGAACAACAAGGTCCTTTAAATACATCTCTAGTAACAGAGCGTGACTAGAAATTTGCATAATAAAGTAAAACATCCAATGGAAAAATTACAAACTTTGAGGACACTCCCTCAAGTAATGACGTACGATCGGCGAAATGAAAGACTCATTCATTTTGTTACGTTACATTAACGTGAACTGTTTACGATTCACGAGAGCGGGAGAATAAAAACAGGGAAGAATAATTATAAGTAAAATAACTTAAAGTAAAGGTAAAGTAACATATATAAACAGATAATTTCCTAACAATTTTCTTACACATGTATGGGGTAGTAATTTTGTGCACTACTGTAGCTGAATTGACATGGGATATAAGGTGCACACGGGCATGGAATAAGTTTCTCTGACGTTCTGTTAATATTTCAAACTTACAAGCAAGTTATCTCCTTCAGAATAATTTCGTAACCATTAAAATTACCTAAACCATTAATCCAAAAAGTTAACAAGGAGTGTATTCTGCATGTAACAGCTTTTGAAGGTGACTTTACAAACATGAAGCAAAATGGATAATTAATTCTATATGACGAAAACTGTCCGTTTAATTATGCATGATTATTAAGAGCATTAAGAGAGCAACGTGCTAACTCTGATTCAAAGGTTCAGTGGTAAACCCAAGGGGGACCCCCCCCCCCAAAAAAAAAAAAAAAAGAAAAAAGAAAAACTTCCGAGAAAATATTCCCAAAATCTTTTTCTAGATTTTTTTTTTTTAAATTTATGCAGGGTCGTGTCTTCTAAACTATTTATGAATGAGCGGTCACATAAGGTGAGAGTATCCTACAGCTCTCTGGTATCTCGACCACTGTGAACACAAGGGCGAAGGACGTAATGCTCGGACCAACGAACGTCACGGGTATCATGTACAGGTATTCCTCGACTTACAACCGAAATTTTTAAATAATTTTTTTTTCTCAAAAATACTGTTCCTCGAATGTAGAGTACATACCTATAAGTATTACATAATTATTGAAAAATGTGATGCAATATTCTGCAATACTGCAAAAATTTATGAAGGAATAATAAAAATGTATGATGCAATAGTTTCGATATCCACACGATTTTATGACCAAATATTGACTCAACTTCGTGAACGTTTATCTCAGCACTGCAACATTTAAAATTTTTTTGTTTGTTTGTTTGTTCCTACAGCAAGTGCAATGGGGGATTTTTGTCAGTTGAGGGAATGTTATGCCCGCGATTTGCCTTCTATATCAGTTCCAGCAGTTTTAAACTCGCAATTCAAGTTGTGTTATAAAAAATTTTAAAAACTGTTTGTACTAGCTACATTCAAAAATACCATTGATGCAGTTTCGAAGCGTGGCAAAATGATATATCCTAGCATCTACAGGTTATTAAAAATATGCAACGTTTCGGGGAACGCGTCAGTGAAAGGTCATTCACTACCTTACGCCTTTTAAAAACCTATTTAAGATATACCATGATACAATCACGGTTCAACGGACTTGCTTTGCTCTTATACCAAGAGAGATTAATGTAACGACTATTGAAGTCCTTCAAGAGCTTTGTTAAAAAAAATGAAAACTGGATTTTATTCTTAAAATAAAATTTTATAATCACCTAATGAATTTAACCTAACTTCATTGAATTTATATTAAAACTTGAGTGCGCAACTGCAAAGGTAAATGATTGATTTAATATTTTTTTTATATATATATTGAAGAAAGACGGGGATTTTACAACATTGCTAGATAGAAATATAAAATTTGTATCCTGGGTACTCATTAACAGCGTTTTTGCCAAAACCAAGAATCTTTCGTTTTAAAATTCAAAATTAAAATGATATTTTTCAACAATCCAACGATTTCAACCATTGTATATATCTGTTACAGTTATAATATCGTAGAAATAGATACAAATGGGGTTAGAATCATTGCTTCGGTTCATCCATGACACAAAGTCTAACATGTAAACTCTGATGAGTGTTGTAACATTTTTAATTCCTTAATTATTTTTACCCATTATTATTCGAACTCTGAAAAAAAAGAAGAAAAAATACTTGTAATGCATCGTTTTTCAGTACGCGTTACATACAGTATGGTACGTCAAAATTTAATGTCACTAATTTTTAGTATAGAATTTCCTCGCTTCATATTATTTTAGGAAGAAAAAGGGAAGAAAATAAAATAGTTGCGTTTGTCTACTTCTATTCGCTTTACCTAGATGGCGCCACTACTTAATTTCATTCTGTTATGGCTTTCATTTCGGAAATGCAAATCTTATTTTTATTTATTTATTTATTACTATCTTTTGGCTTGTTCTCGCGCGGGAACTTTGTAATACTTATCAAGATATTTTGATTGACGAAATCGCAAACATTTTGGTACTCTCTAACACAGATATGGTGAACATAGAAGTTCTGTTTTTTTCTTCATTAGTTTTTAAGCATCATTTTAAACACAGTTTTTACTCGAAGAGGTATACACCCTGTGTTTTTACGAGCATGACTACAAACCTTTTTCTTGATAAGATTTTCCCCACCACATATTAAAGTTTGAAAAAAAAATTCTCTCATGAATAATTTAAAATATCTATTTCCTACCTACAATGTTTTAAATGCAGTATATCCATTAATCTTACAGATTCTAAGAACAATTCCTCAGTTTACGTCTATTGATCATTCTTCCCTCAATTTCGAACATAGGTACACTAGCAAAAGATAAATTTATAAAACGTTAAAATTCTATTTTACTGTAGCCATTTTGCATAAATTGAAAGTATAACTTTTTAAACTGTTAAATTGTCTGTAAACCCCCATATTTAAAAAAAAAAAATTTGTCATTGCATAAGCAGAGATTTAAGAAGTCGCGAAAAGCAAAACAAACAAATTTTTCAAAGTTTCAGTTTTGTTCTAAGGGGAATGGAAATACATCGAAAGTAATTTTCCATCAATCTTTTCGTTTCATTTTCTAAACGTTGAGTTTCATAGTAGTGTCATTTCATCCCCTTTTGACTAACTCAAAAACCATAATAATCAATCAATTCCCCATTTTATTATTATATATATTTTAAAAAGTGTCACTTTGATTTGGAATAAAAGGAATAAAAAGAAATGAGGTAATTGTACTCTGAACTTATCGAACTGTTAGAGAAATTTAAAGCTTTTAATCCCAATCTATTCAATGCTTCTCCGCATTACAGATTTAATCCTCATGTATACAATTCATTATGCCTTAACGTCTTTATCATGGATTGCATGTCAGCATATGAAAAGGCGTGTAGAGGAAAACGAATAAACTAAATAATTTTTTCAGCTATGTTTTAAATACGCAATATTTTTACCTTGAATACTTTAGAAATTTAAGCAAACAAATTCAAATATGTTCATCAGAGCCGGGCCAATTCATCGTGGCGCCTGAAGCAAGTTTTAAACACTGTACCGCAGCCGTTTAAAATTTTTAAAGGGACTCTAAGTAATGAACGAATCTCTATTAGAAATAGTCTACTTTTAGGATAACGATCATTTCGGAAAAAAATATGTATTAATTAAAAAGTTTTATTAATTAAAAAAATAAAATTTTTAAAAATACAGAACTTTTTAAAAATATTTCAGGTAGTCTCATCTAACGAAACTACCGTGGGTTATTAACGTAGGATTACTTATCGTTTGCTTACCCCTTTCTCTTTTTTTTTCTTTTTTATGCAGTTTGGCATTTTTCTGTTTAACTGTTTTGCTGCTACTGGGTTTGGCGCGCTGCCAAAATTATAGCTCGCGACGCAGGACATTTTTTTTTCTCTCCGAAGGACCGTTATTGAGGAATGTAATCCTACGTTAAAAAGCAGAAAAATAGATAAATTTGAATATAATTTGTTATGTAATAAAAATAATGACTAACTCATTCTTTTAATTTTTATGGCAGCAAATTGATTGATTGCATCGCTATAATTAATTGTTTTAGTCTTTTCTATTGCTAGACCTTTGAATCACTCGTGAATTGTTGGTAGATAATTCTCTAAAATTCTGAATTTAGAAAAATGGCTCTCAGCTGCTGCTACAGTTTCAGGTAGTGTTATTATAATTCTTAGAGCTACAACAACGTCTAGCCGCTTCATCTATAGCAGGGATTCTCAACCTTTCAGGCTCTGTGCCCCCCTTTGAACATTGATGTGAGGTCACGCCTCCCCCCCCCCCCCCACCACCACCACCATATGTGGTCAATACAAATAGTGCATTCGGAATTTGAAACTGAAGCTGGTTATTAAATGAAAATATAGAATAGATAATTTCATACACAAAATTTAATATTACTACACATATCTTAATTTGGAACATATTATTATTAGAACATACGGAATCAAAGAATTAAATACAGATCAAATATATTTGAGGTAATCAAGGATCTAGGTGAGGTTGGCATGTAATACCAGTCACTTTCACAACATTAATGAGAGAGCTGGCACTTTGACAGGTTTTTGAATATTAGGTTGTAACTGTGACAAAGCACACCTTAGGTCACTTTCAACGTCCAGACGTACGACAATTATCGTGTTCGTGTTCGTATGTCGAAAATACGTTACGGTTACATTGTGACCGCAAAATTGAGTACAGTAAATTACAGTTAGTTTTACTTTTTATTTTACTTTTTTTAAAGCTCACGCCTCCCTTGAAATTCTTCTACGCCCCCCTAGGGGGGCGCGCCCCCCAGGTTGAGAACCGCTGATCTATAGGACCGGCTCTGTTGTTCATACCCTTGCACAGGCAAATAACTGTGAAAAGTGATCTATAGTAGTTAAGATTGTATTCCGATAAATGAAAAATAAAATTTACAAATTCTTTGAGGTATTCATTAGCCAGCGGGGAACAAACATCTCTCCCATGTTTATTACAAGATCCATTTACCTTACCTGTGTTTCGTCCTTGTTCTTGTTTAATGAGCTACCTCACCATAGCCACAAAAATTCAACACCGTACAGTTTTATGAACCTTTCACCTCTATATTTTTCATGTTGATGGAGATTGTTTTAAATAAAAATATCGGGACATTTACTTGACTTATCTTTACAGAGTCTCAAGTTATGCAAATAATTTTCGAAAAGTGACACGAGGAGAGAGATTTAAAATGGAATCTTTCGGTGCTGACATATAGATGGCGCGGCTATTTTAATCCGCGGAGGGTGCCTTGAACAGAGTCACTGGTGACCTGTGCAGTACGATGTTTGGGATTTTCCTTTCCTTTTTTTTTCTTTAAATTTAATTTCTCAACAGAGAGCTCGGGTTAAATACTTGAAAATTAATGGTTAAATAGAAGACTGTAAAACACATAATTAAATGTACAAACTGAGCGTAATTAAACCCTTAAGTTGAAATTAATCTTTAAAACTACGCCTTAATGGAAATTGAGTTTTCTTATCAGGACATCATTGCAACATTATTATTATTATTATTATTATTATTATTATTATTATTATTATTATTTTAAAGCAACGTTCATTAGTAGATTAAGAGGGTAAATCTCCTTAAAATCTTCAAAAAATCCAATTTTTTTATTATGAATTAATTTTAAAGAATAAAATGCAAGGTATCTTTCTTTAAAAAATGAAGTCAATACTACAATTAGAACCGCTTTTATGGCCAAATGTATAAGTCAATAGTAAAGTAATTTATGGAAACTTTTAAACTTTAAATGGCTTTTTCTAAAAACTGTTATTTTCAAACTTGTGAACACTATTTCTTCAAAACTAATGGCCACAAATTGCTAAAATTTTGTATACATGTATATCTAGTATGTTTATAAAATTTCTACCTAAAAACATATTACTAATTTTTGTAGAGCAATTTTTTGAGAAAAATTTTTATGATATTTCTTGTACATTACAATACACTTGACTGAAAAAATATTTTTATGTGAAATATGGTAATTATTTTAGGTGTAGATTAAAGTATAACCTATAGAATACATCTAAATAATTTAATATATATCTCTTATAATTAAAAAAAAAATTACATAAGAGAATCACCGTGACGTCTTTTTTAGCTTGGCGAAATTTTTGCATTCCCCGAGATAAAGGCTCCAAATGAGTGCAATAATATAGGTTATGTTTTCCCCCGTTAAACTTACAGTTGTTTAGGAAAGTCAGTCAATGCTTCCAGGTTAACTCATAACTTTGTGTGCAAAGCAACAGTCATGGACCGAGACTTCCCGCACGCAAATGAGCTTTGACAGTAAAACAGATGACTGTAGCATTTATTGGTTGGCTCCGACAACTATGAAGGCCTTATAATTACTTTTCGGGATCCATCAAATGCAGTGGTTTCTCTACAGGGGGTCCGAGGGCCAGCGGTAGAACCCAAGAAGTGTTCCGCGAGGTCAGAAGTAATTAAAAATTTTTAAAAAATTGGTGGCATCGTTTCAAAACGACCGCGAATTTAAACCCTTTTTTTTAAAAACTGGGAACAAGAAGATTTTTAGTTCCCAGTTTTTGTTCAAATTTTAAAAATTCCTGTATTTCCTGTATATCTTTTGGGTGTGAAAAACATCCTTGTTCTGCTAAAAAATTTCTAATATATTTTCTGTCCCTCGGACTCGCAGCATCACAGCAATTTTACGGCCAGTAAAGTAAATGCGAGATGAAAAATCTCGATAATTTTTTAAGTTTTCGTACGCTTTTATACTTACAAATACGTTTTCTATTACGCAGGGCCTGATTATGAACGCTGGGGGCCCCTGGGCAGATGCTATTTGGGGGCCCCCCCTCACGAACATTTATAAAAATAAGGACTATCCATGAGCTATATATACTATTTGAAGTACTAGGTGCATACACCAAGGGGGTTTGGGGGGCCCCTAGCATCAGGGGGCCCTGGGCAAAGTCTCGATTTGCCCATGCGATAAAAAGGCCCTGCTATTACGTAAATTAAGTTATTGTTATTGAGTTTATTTGTAATTTTTTATTAAAGTTGTTTATCACAAATAGTTTGTTTATTCAGGAGATAAAACCCATTTTTGCTTCTAAAAGGATTGGTTGGGAGAGTGTCCCCGACGACTATTTTTTAAAATTTTTTCTCAAGTGATTCCTGATCAACGAAAGGTTAGGAACCATTGATCAAAAGGACGCCATTTCATTAAGTATTAATTAAAAAGTTGAAAGGGGGGGGGATTTATAAATGATTATTACATGCACTTCTGTTAATAAATACATTAAAAAAAAACCTCACCACTTTAAAAACTTTGAGAACTAAGGGTCTGTTCACATAGGAGTACGGTAGCGAAAACGTTAAAGTATTGAAATATATTTAACCAATGGCAAACCTCCAAACGATTAGCAACGAAATTTTTAACGCCTATGATTGGTTTATTTCCGTCTCGGCGCCATCTTTCCTTTTATGCTTCCGCTACCGGACTCCTATGTGAACAGGCTCTAATTCACAAGCAATTAATTAGGAATTAGGAAATTAACAAACAAAAAAAGTACCACGTTAATAATATTTGTTATCAACACCGTGTGCACATTTAAACTAGTTATTATTTATAACACCACTACGCAGGTCGTTAGCAATATAGCGAGTGGTTAGCGTCGTGAGCTTCCAATCCCGAATAAGGGCGTCTTCACATAGAATCCGTCAGCGTTAAAGATTCCGTTGGCGCTGATTGGTAAAATAGGTCAATGATTGGTATATGATTGGTTAAAAAATTTTACGCTGACGCTGACGGATTTATTGTAAACAGGCCTTAAGGCTTGGTCGTCAACGTGTTGTCCCCTCATAGGGAGCAATGCTGGCTCACCAAAATGGTGCTCCCACAATAAAGTAGCCAGCAAGACTTTTCAGAGAATAACAAAAGGACAGTGTCTCACGACAAGTACTTCAGAATTAGAAGAAAAAAAAGTTATTAGCTAAGCAGACGGATCGTTGTTATGCTAATATTTTAGCGTTCCATCTTGCTCACTATGATGAACGGCAGCTAGATATATGCGGGATGGGTTGGCTGTTCGTTTGTTTCCTCACCACCACCACAATATGTTGTTTATTTTAATTGTACCTAGAAAATGATCTGAAACTGCGGGGAATTTTATCACATTCTATCAAAAAAATATATAAAATTTGTTTTTTTGATCAATTGGAATTTCTGTTAGAAAAAAATCGAAGACAAACTAAAATTTTTAGATTCAGTTTGGGAATAAATAATTTGAAAATGCATTAAAAAACGACATAGAATCCTCTATTATTTTGTTCGGTTTTGCAGAAACCGGACAGGTCCTTAACTTACCATTCCTCTGAGCTTTTTATAAAAAAGACCGGCAAAAATGTTTTTAAATTGAAGTCAACTGAATTCTCTAGAGCAGAGCTTCCCAAAGTGTGTTCCGTGGCGCCAAAAAATTTTAGGGGTTCTATGAGACAGTCTAACGGCAATTGGAAGCGAAATTTAAGACAGTTTCGATGTACTCGATGAATATCCGAATTTAGCAAAACAGGCTATTCGTATTCTATTGCACTTTGCAACCACTTATTTATGTAAAGCTGGGTTTTCAAGATACGCTGGGGCAAAAACAAAATATAGAAACAGAATTGACGCCGCACCAATTATCAAACATGGCGCAAATTGTAAGAGGACCATAGAATCGAAGAAGCAACAGCATTCTTCTCATTAAAGTTTTTTACTTATTTTTTTTATTTACCCTCATATTTTTGTGTTTATAATTACTGTTATTTTTTTGAAAAATTTTTAATGATTTTTTTGTTTAATTCAATAAAATCTTAGTATTAAAACTTTACTTGTTTCATTCAATATCACGTTAAATTTAGGAGAGGAAGGGGTCTATTGCTAAAAAAAAATTGAAAAAAAAATGGAGAGGGTTCCGTGAACTTTAAAACATGTTCTGAGGGTTCCGAGATCAAAAAAAGTTTCTGAAACACTGTTTTAGAGAAAAATTCTGGGCTACTCTATGATTCTTCTTTTGTTCCCAACTAATCGTGTTTTGCTGCGGTAGCTAGTTTTAAGGCCTGTTCACATAGAATGCGTGAGCGTCAGCGTTAAACAATTCCGTTAGCGCTTATTGGTTAAATGGGTCACTTATTGCAGTGCTCCGCAACCGCTGTGCCGTGGCACACTAGTGTGCCGCGAGGTGATCGTGACTGTGCCGCGGTGATTTTATCGATTATGATAATAAAAAAATTAACCACCGCATTAAATAGAAATTTTTATAAGTAAAATATTCCTCTAACTTTTTGTTAATATGTAATTTTTCTGGGTTGAAATTATACACAAAACAAAAACATGTTGTTAGCCATACATTGTATGTATGCTCGAGCGTCATATTTCTGGATTTCAGTTAAGAAAGAATATCCACAAATTTCTGACAAGGCCATTGCAATTTTGCTCCCATTTTCTACGACATACTTATGCGAACAAAGTTTTTCGACACTGGTTCTAATTGAAAATGACAAACGATCATATTTAAAGGGCCTTGACTATGAACTGTAGCTCTTTCTATTATAGAGCCAAATATAAAACGTGCAAATATAAAACGCACATTTATCAAAACACTCTCAAATATCTTATTAATAAATTAGTTATGTTTAAATTAACTTTGATTTATTAGGCTTAAGTAAAGACCAAAAAACAAATTTTAATATAAAAATTTAAAGATAAAATTTTTTTACTTGTAAACTATAATTTTATATTTTTGTTCTTGTGCTGTTGTACAGTTCAAAATGATTTATATAAAACTTAAATGATTATAATTATCTTGATACAGAACTATTTTGATCTAGAGCTATTTTGTTGTGTTTTTTTATCTAATAAATACATATACGTATTTATTGTAATTTATATATTTGCAAGCTTTTTCTTGTGGTGTGCCGCGGAATTATCGAAAAAAAAGTTGTTGGGCCGTGGAAGATAAAAGGTTGCGGAGCTCTGACTTATTGGAATATGATTGGTTAAAATTTTTACGCTGACGCTGACGAATTTTATGTGAACAGGCCCTTTGATTTCTGACTGGCCACGACCAACACCGACTCAAACCAACACCGACTCAAACACAGTGTGTTTGAGTCGGTGTTGCCACGACTGTCTCCAGTCACATCTTTTCCGGATTGGTCTGGCTGATTCGTCGAACTGCGTCTTGTGCAATTCAAATCAACCAATGATTGCTTTACATCTTAACATGTGCACTGCAATTTTAAATTTTAAGTCCCATTATTTAAAATATAGGAGAGCCCGTGGTCTAATGGCCTAGTGGCCAAATGACTCGCATTTGTCAAATAACATAAATAATAAATAACATTATTTTTACCATGTTTTTATTAACTTGCTTTCTTGTTTGTTTGTGTGTGTGTTAGTCCCTTACAAATCTTGCAATCGATTTTTAACTAACTTCCCGACTAGCTAGACATTTGAAACTTTTAGAATAGCTCAGAACACGATGACAATGCATTTTTTAAATATTTTTAGCCATCTTTAAGCAGATTTGAATCCATTTTCGGTTAATTTTGTTTTGTAGACTGGTGCAGCCATCTACCGGCCGGGACGGGAACGAAAAGTTAAATGCAAATTAATTTTCAATTAACTTTATTTTCTTTCAAGTTGATGGGATAATTCATCAAAAAAATTTTAAAAAGTATTTATTAATACATAGAATTGTAAAGCTTATATGATTGAACAGAAAATTTAAAACATGGTACATAAAAAGTTCTTTTTATCTTGTAATTATTCTTACATCATCTGAATAATTTTCTATTAGAGAGGCAGATAACGTTATTAATAGAATTTTAATATTTATCAGTGGAAATATTATCAATAAAAATTTAAAACTGACAGTAAAAAGTATAAAAGTATACTCCTTTTTTTTTCTTAAGTATTGTCCTATTTAATTTGAGGCATGAACAATATTCCTATTAAAAATATATTTTTATTTTTTAAGTATTTAATTTAATAAAAGTTAAAATTGTAAGTAAGGTGCTTGCATTTTATTTACTTTAAGTGCACTAATTTCATTATCACTCCGTGCGTTTCTATTATTTTGCCTGCGGTACTGCTTACGCTGCTGGTTTGAATACTAAGCGCGTATGCCGAAATTAGCATATCTAAAGCAGCTTCTTTAATTCACTCAAAAGTTCGATTCTTGTGAATCGAATCTTGTGTATACCTTACAAAATGTATTAAGAAAACATCATTATTATGTATGGAAAAATCATACACATTGAAATTATATTACTACATTTAAGACATAAAACATTATAACATTATACGTTGAAATAAAAATCTAATTACGTATATTTCATTAAATGATCTGCGCCCTTGCCAACTGGGCGCAACTGTCCAGTGATCTGAACGTCTCTAGTTCAATGCCCGTCGCTGACAAATCCACTGCCGTGTACACTAATGGCAGCTGGTGCACGAAAAATCTGTCGTGGCTGCAATGTCCTCCAAGTTCTCAAATTTACCTCTGGAGGTGCGGGGTCAAGTGTACCGGTCTCGTCACTTGACTCGGTTCAAAATTACGGGACCGGCTAAATTACGGGATAGTACTGGCCGCCTATACGGTGCCCCCTTAAATGAATGGCCAGCAGTCTCGCGGTGTGAGTTAGGGCGTCCGTCCGCATTCGATGTCGACCACTAGGTGGTCTGGTGTCTGCGAGGCGGTGTCAGCTCGGTAATTTACATTCAGGCGAATGTCTAGCGACAAGTGTCTCCGCATTTGGAAAAAAAAAAAGAGTCATTAAATGATCAGAGGTTTTGTTAACGTAAAGATAATATATTATTTTATCACTTTTATCATAATCTCATTTACAATGATACGGATATTGACGATGGGTTTTTTATTTCTTTTGTAAGAAAGCAAAAAGGAATATTAGAAAAATTATAAAAACGCGATCTAAGGCGGCCAGTCATGGTTCCGAAATAAAAAAAGTGGCCGTTTTGAAGGGTAGCCGTCGAAAAGAGGTTTTTTTTTCCCCATAACAATGGCTCTATGGAGTCTTGAATCGGTTCTGAACAAAAACTGGCTATAGGGTGGCCGTCTAATAGGGGTGCCCGGCTAGAAGAAGTTTCATTGTATATGGATTTCATTAATTTCCTTTGTTCTTTATGGAGAAAATAATACAGCTCTTTAAACAATATTCTAATCAAAGTGAATTTTTAAATATTAATCTGGATAGAAATTAGTGTTTAAATATGTGAAAGGAAATTTCAAATATTTCAACTTTTTTTTTTTCCCATTTCATAGTGTTTCTTAAGTATTCTAGAACACGTTCACTATTCTTTCCCCTCTTGAAAGAAAAAAAAAGGTAAAAAAATAAGTAAAAATTTACATTATTACAATTAAAAACTATTTCATTATTATTTAAATTTTATTTGAACAATTGCGATTTCGTAAATCTAAATATTAAGAATAAAAGTACTATTATGAGAAATAACATAAAAAGCGTTAAAAAACAACAAAAAATGGAAACGTCATATTACTGTCTGCATCAATTTCATCCGAATTGAAATTAACCAGAATAGAAACTGTTATGAAACACAATCCAAGATTTTTTTTTTCTAACAAGCTCTTTATTGTGAAAAAAAAAAAGAAAAATCTACATCTCATAAACATTTTCCTCCCATCACAATACCCCCAAGCGTGTTCCCCTGCTCTTAGCAGGAGACGGCATCCTGCGTGCGCGGGAGCGGCGCGCGCCTCTCTCCCATTGGCTGCCTCAAAATGCGCGTGCAGGCTACGTCATCGCACGTGTCTAGGAAAATTTTCGGTTCCGAAGCACGTGCAATCTCTCCGTGGGATCCGAAATCGAAAGATGTCATTTATGGATGTCCGGTATCAGTGATTGTTTGTAAATAATGTCGCTTTTCAGGACTTGAGGCATTTTTCATTTTCGAATGTTTATTGTTATTTCTGTGAGCGGATATGCTCAGTTATTATCGTTTGGACTAGTTTAGTATTTTTATTGTTATTGTTAGATTGTTACAATATCGGAACAATTTTTGTCGCAAAAATGCCGACTAAGAGGAATCAAGATTTACTGGATTTAAGACAACCGTCAGATAAGAAGGTAAATTTAATTTACATTTAATCCTTTCGTCTGATAGTTATTTTATTTGATTTTATTTAAAAACTTATTGAACAATTTTTTGTAGTCTTATGAGAGCCGGAAAAAAACCATAAAAGAAGCACAAAACACTTCAGCTTGAACATTTTACACGTTTACCACTGTAGTCCTTTATATTTTTGTATGGTTTCCTAAAAGAGTTTAGGTAATTCTAAACAAAGCTTTCTCATAGTGATGTTATAAAATATTCGCAAAAATTTGATTGTTTTTAAAGAATGATAAATTTTAATTTAAAATAACAATGAAATTCTAGTTACCTAATCGATTGATATTGCTGTTATGTGCTGCCTTAGAGGGCTCAATGTAGATATTATTTACTAATGTAAAGGTATTTAACTGCATAAAAATATTAAGCAACTAGAAAGTAAAGAAATTTTTTACCATATGTTTAAATATATTCTAATTTATTTTTTAATTACTATAATAATTTATCCACGCTAGTCATTCGATTGAATTAATTGTACGTTACAATAGTTTAAGTTTAGGAAAACTCTACAGGAAAAAAAAAATTCAGGTAGTCTCTTCTAACGAAACTACCGCTGGTTATTAACGTAGGATTACTTATCGTTGCTTACCTCTTTTTTTTTTTTACAATAAAATTCCTACATACGAAGAGAAGGATGAGTGATAACCCTATGCAGAATAGGTCGATGGCAAGAAAAATAAGTTACATATGTCTACTCTGCCACTCTTGATTTATAAATCGCGACGACGGTTTTAGCTTCATAAATTTTGCTTTACCGCGGACCGTTATGGAGGAACGTATTTCTACGTTAAAATTCCCTTATTCTATAAAGCTTGTGTTTTTATTGGTAACGCAATGGCAATATTTTTTTTCTGTTGAAAAAAAAGGATTAAAAAAAGAAAAATATATAAAATGCTTATATAGCTTTTCATTCAAATGTCGTTTAAATCATTTCATTTAAGTCAAATTTTATGAGCATGTAGGATTTCAATCCAAAATATTATATATATTTTAATCTAAAATATAGTGGCAAAAATATGTCTTTCATGGATTATATTTTCACGCCAATGTAATTTCGTTTGATGTCCGTTCAAGGATTGAACATTTAATTTATAAAAGAATGTATCAGTCGAAGTATATTTGCTGCGGACTTCCAACAGAAATTTTTCAGCCCCAAAAAGAAACGTTTTTGTAAAAAATGCGTATTAAAGAATACGTATTTCTTAGAAAAATTTATTCTCTCCGAAACAGAAAAATTGCCTTAAAAAAAGGATCATTTTTAAACCTCTGAAAAAAAAAAAAATACGGTGGCTCTAACTAGAAACCATACAAACTCTGCTATTAGATGTTCTTACAAATATAGCTATACTCTCATAGCTATACTTTTCGAAGCGGAGTAGGCCGTATTAACGTAACATGCCTGGAAAGTTAGCAAAAGCACAAAGCTTGATCCCGTTAAGTGCGGTGGTTTTATCCGCTACCCAATAAATTGTAGTGTCATGTGTGCTGCGCACTGAACATTTTAACTTCAGGTGGGTCACGAAAATGAATACGAAAAAGTATTATTCATCTCATAATAATAAAAAAAAACTTTTCCTAAATTGGTGCTTTCTTATATTCTTAACTGTACTAGTGCATTAATATATTTTTAACTGTATTATTAGTCCCTTAATTTATTCTTAAATTAAAAACAAATGTAGCATTATTCTTAAACGTATTGAACCTAAATATAACGAATTACGAATATTGAAGTTAACTCGAATGAAAATGGATCACAATTTTCTTTTTTTCCTTTTGATCTGTAGTCTTTAACATATATATATATATATATATATATATATATATATATATATATATATATATATATATATATATATATATATATATATATGCAACATCGTATACACAATTTGTTTATTTAGTGCAATTTTTCCAGAAATCGAATACGCAAGGGCGTCGATTACATCAGTTTAAATTCTAGCTTTCCATTATTTCAATTTAAAATCATAATCATTTACAAATATCAACAAATTTAAATCGCTTGAAAGAAGTGAAAATTTCATATTCCTCGTATATAAACAGCAGTCAGTCTATGTAATCACCTAACGAGCTTTTCGTAGCTTTTCGTCTCAAGTGCGAAACATATTTTTCTTCTTTTATAATGTGTTTTAAATTGCGGAATTATTGCATTTAGTTTGTCGTTGTTTATTTAGCATTCCTTTATGTAGTTTAGGGCTCACATTTATGAAATGTGCAACAACTCTTTCGTTCCACTTTTTTTGTTTCAAACTGTCGGTTGATAAAAATATTAAAATTATCAGTTGCTTAACCCTTAATGTGATTAATCTGTTGTTTTCAGACCTTATATAATGTAGAAAAGCAAGTGAGTATTCATTATCATAGGGGGAAAAAAGCTTTTATAATTTGGAGAATAAAAAATGGAATCGTTATTAACACATTGAGAGAAATAATACTCTCACACGAAGATAGAAATATTTATTATAACATTACTATGTTCTATAATCCTTGTAATGTAATTAACAGTTGTTTCGAAGCTGTGTTCCGTCTGTTTATCATAAGCTTTGTTGAATGCTTTCTCTTGCTTTTATAAATTTCAATTTCGAAATTTTTAAGCTGTGTTCCGTCTGTTTATCATAAGCTTTGTTGAATGCTTTCTCTTGCTTTTATAAATTTCAATTTCGAAATTTTTTTTCGTAGAATAAATTTGTACACCATTAATGCATAGTCGAAAGCTTTTAGGTGTTTCAAATGCTTTATTTTTTCTGCTAGTATACCCCAAAAACGTTTTTGGAACAATAACGCTAAATATCAATAGTGTGACATACTTAGACGAGTACTCGGTGTCAAAGCTTTAAAAATTTATATTTTAAATGCTGCGAAGATCAGTTTCATCAGTGATATTTGAACATCATATCACCTTTTTAGAGTAAGGCATTACTAGTACAGTCCGACCACAGTACGAAGAACCACGGTTGGCATAGTGCCAAGACGATTCTATTCACACTTTAGGTAAGGCTGCTTAGGAAGGAGGGGGAAAAGTCTTGTATTCTCTCGACATTCTTTAGAATCAGTTACTAACTGCGCTTGCTTGCTTTTTCCTCGTCTGTTATTTTGATTATTATATTAAAATTAATGCATCCTTTACCCAATACGACTGCTTGGAATAAGCCGTTCCGTAGTGATTGTAAACGTATAATACACAATGTGATTAAATTGTGTGATAAAGAAGCACTAGAAGGAAATGTTATTGTTCCAGTTTCGCAATCCCCAAAGAGAGCTAGTAAAATGACCGGGATATCAATGTCCAGTGTAAAAAGAATACGTAGAGAAGCAAAGGGTGAAGAAACTCCAAAATTTGAATCTCCGAGGAAACGTCAGAAAAAAAGAACCACCGAAAACGTAGCTTTAGATGATTTTGATTGTGATGTAATCCGAAAATATCCACTCCTATAAAACTCCTATTTTTTAAATAGATTTGCTTCTTTCTTTTTATTATTTTGAAATTATTATTCACATATTCGATCAAAAATAAAGTTTTAAAAAATAACTTTAAAATTGCGGACAAAAGGCAGTCTGAAATGCATTCCGTATTTCATAAACAAACACATCCGAAAATATGACGTTTTCCCCTATTTTCTAAGTAGACTAGCTTTTCTCGCGCATGCGCAACAGCTTCCAGGGACCTAGCTTCCGTGGTCGGACTATATGTTGCATTTGATGACCTCTTCGCACGGAGTAGTCACAGAGATAAAGTAACGTGATTTTTTTTCATATAGTGGTCATTGTGGCTACTAATGACGATACTTTTGTTTTCTTTGAAGTCTGAATAGCTGTCATTTAATTATTTATATATATATATATATATATATATATATATATATATATATATATATATATATATATATATAGTGGAACTTCGATCTATCGTTTTTCAAGGGACCTATTACACTGAACTAAATGTGGCGAAAACTATAGATGCGGGAACATAACAAAGAAATATTATCATCGGAACTGGATGAAGTAAACGACACATACTCGATGGGCAGGACACCCCCCCCCCCCCCCCCCAAAAAAAAAAAAAAAAAAAAAAAAAAAAAAAAAAAAAAAAAAAAAAAAAAAAAATATATATATATATATATATAAAAAAAAATAATAAATAAATAAATAACATTCTGGAGTTTACTGTATTGCATTTTAACATCGAAATAAAAGAACATTTTTAAATGTAAAATTTTTTAAAACTGCATTCTTATTCAAAATTTAATTTTTAAATAAAAATTCAAATTTTTATTTACTGTCTTAATTTCAATATTTTTGCTCCAAATTGTTTTATACATTTACTGAAACGTATTACACAAGATTGTGCATGGACTTTTAGATTATATAATATTAAATTTTATAATTTTTTAATATTATTATTAAATATTAATATTAAATATTATGAAATTTTAGTAAGTTTTATTTTATTCTTAGTTAAAAAATAGTGAAATGTCGGGGAGGCTTAGTCCAGTTTGAGTTGTTCTTCATTTTGATGTTTTCAGAGCAGTTTAGGAAAGTTCCTCAAATTAAGCAAAAATTAACTCAAATTAAACATTGATACAACTATTTTACAATCGTATCAGTGTAGAATTATTGAAAAATTGTTATTTAAATATCATTTACTTTAATGTGGTTTCTGTAGTAACTGTAACAAGTATGAGAATGATTAATTTTTGCATCATTCACTTTCAAGGTGTTTTACATTGCATCAATAAATTTCATGGGTGTTTGAGTCACAATCATATCTGGAATGCGTATAACAGTAATAAAACTAATAAGTATTGCACGGTTGTAATCCCAACTTTTTAAAAATAAGGTTTTCCTGATAAGAACTTAAATAATAAGCTGAATATAGTTGAAAGACGAGCCGGGGGGAGGGAGGGGAGAGGCTAATTTCATTTAAACATTAGTATGTACTTCAATGGTCATGAAATTTTATTTTTAAGGTCATGAAAAGTCATGAAATTGACTTTCTCAAAAGTAGTAGACACACCCTGTAGTTTTCAAATTCATCTTTTATACATGTTTCTTCTGTCACTGGTAAGCGTTTGATTTGCTTCTTTCTATAAAAGCATTTATGATAAAAATCCCCCATCTATCAGACCTTTCTTTGAGGTAATATTTCTGATTGGTTAGTTTTGTCCACGTTTCTTTTTAATTAATGCACACAAGCACATAAACATAAGCATATTCACACCCTTACACGTAAACAAATTTATACTTTTCGATTTCTCCAGCTCCCTTGAGACCTCTGCCGGGGACTATCTGAGAAAAAACAAAATGAATGAATAAAAAATGCAGAGTATTCACTTTTGTAGATTGAATAAATAGGAGCATTCAAATACATACTCATGGCGTATCAAGAAGTAATTACATCAAATGCATGTCTAAGGCATATTAGTGTGTGTACTTATTTTTTATACGTTAGCTATAACGTACTATCGAGAAAAAAAAGTAGCTTGTGGAATGTTTGCGTGAGCATATCAGATAACAACGTTCGTCTAAAAAAAATGACACATCCTCACACATTGTCTGTTTAACAGATGTAGTATAGTTCAACAACATATATCCATCAATGAGCGATAGCTAACAGAACAGTATCCCTTGTCACAATCATGTCAAGGAACAAAAAAATAGGCGGGCATTTCAATTACGAACGTATATTTTTCCTTCCTCAAATCTCCTCAAAGAACATTTTTGTTCTCAACATTTTTAAGCACACCTTTGTCGAATGAAAAAAAATCTTATTTTTATGAATGAAAAACCTTGAATTGTAAGTATTGTTGTTTGGAAATAAGAAAAAAAAGGGTTCTTTTTTGAATCGTTGACTTTTAAAAAGTCAAATGGTTATAGCACCAGGTCAATGCGTTATAGAAACTACTCAATGCTTTCCCCATTTAGGCTTATTTAGTAACAGTTATAAAATATAGAATTACAGCAGGGTATTTCTATTATAGAGGAGAGGTACATCATTTCAGAAAGTGATAATGGCGACAAAAAAAGATGACTACGCGGACATATATGGATATAATCACTGCCTGGAGAACATCTATATCAAATCTACAGTCTTTTGTCCTGCATATTCATAAGAAAACAGTAGTTATTTTGTTTGAATCGAGCGTTGATACGTTTTAAATTACACACTGACAGCTCGTTCGTAAACATGAATAATCTTTAACAGCAGAAAGAAAAAAAAAAAGAAAACGGTTACAGGTGTCAAAATTCTTTTTTCGCTTCCTAGTAGAACAAGAGAGTTATCACGTTTTCAGCTTTTCCGACTGCAATTATTAAGAGAGTACGATTTTAAATTGAATAACTAAGCGGCATCTGGCAGCAGGTGTTTGAAAACAATCTGTAATCTCTCCGAACTTCGCAAAAAGCAGTTGACAACTTGCGTGATCTGTGATTGCAGATTGAAAATAAGTTTTTTTTTCTTTATTCACCGATATTAATTATTTCAAAAGGCCGATTACGTCTGAAGATTTCCCACGATTCAGCGGAGTACGTATAGCAGTAGAATTGGACTTAGCTTTTTCACTCATTAAGTGTTCGTATAATGATATGTTTGTTATCCATTCCGAGAAGAATTCGTGTTTGATAGGTGATCTCAAATGAGAGATGGGATAAAATTGTTTTTGTCCTTTTGTTTTCTGCTAATAATTTATATGTTCTCGATATTTATGACATCTAAACTAAATCTGGGGACTAAAAGAAATGAACTCAACACATGCATCAGGCATCAGGCGGAATTAATCTTATCAGAAATTCAACGTTTTTCTTCTTCATTGCCTTGTGTCTGGCAATCGAATACCAGGGTCACGTTTTGAACGTTTCTAATCCGTCGATTTTGCAGTTTTTAATCTTAATAGTTTTGAGTTAGTTTTTAAAGCGTTAGGGCCTGTTTACATAGGAGTCCGTTGCGTTGCGTTAAGGAAAAGATGACGTTAAGACGAAAATAAACCAATCATAGGCGTTAAAAATTTCATTGCTAATCGTTTGGAGGCATATGATTGGTTTATTTTCGTCTCAACGTCATCTTTTCCTTAACGCAACGCAACGGACTCCTATGTGAACAGGCCCTAACGCAGTATTGTTAAATATCTTAAATTATGATTGCGTTTTCGAAAAACTTTTATTGCCATTTTGTTGTCAAGAAATATAAAGATCTAGATCCTATCTACCATCTGAGCCATACCTTAATGCACTTAAATTGTGATCATTATTTGATGTTTCAGAGTCCAAAAAAATATGAAAGCAGGTTAAATTAGTCAATGAAATGCACACGCACGCACACTCATATATGTATACATGCATACATACATACAGTGAAACTTCCTTAGCCGGCCACCCCTCAAAACGGCCACATTTATGTGTGTATGTATATATATATATATATATATATATATATATATATATATACAGGTGGTTATCAAAATAATGGAAACACCTATCAATATTAGTGGTGTTTATGAATGTGCTTCGTATTCACTAAAAAACAAGTCTGGCCACCGGTATTTTTTTATATAATATAGTGTATGTATTATTCTAATGTCAGGTAGCAGTAATGAAGCTAAGGACATCCTGCTTTTGTGGGGAACAGCGTAAAATGTCAAGTCTTGCAAACCTTGCGAAAAAGGCAAATTGTTGGAGCGTGTTTAAATTGGAGTATCTGCTACTGCAACCCCCAGGCTAATGGGTGTTTTTCTAGCTATGATATCGAAAGTCATGATAGCATACAGAGTGCACGAAAAAACACCCTTTACCAAACAGAATAGGGAACAAAAGGGAGAGCTGGGTGGAAGAGACGTACGAGGTATTGAAGCGGATTGTGACACGAAGAAAGAAAACAATTGCAACCAGAATGACCGAAGGACTCAATCTGCATCTGAATATCCCGGTATCAACCATTAGAGGTAGAAGGAAACTTCACAAACAAAGAATTTATGGAAGAGTAGCTATTCCCAAGCCACTTGTAATAAATGCAGATACAAAATATCGTCCACAATGGTGCCACGAGCGCAAATCCTGGTCGAATAATATCATTTGGTCCGACGAATCATTGTTCACATTGCTCTTCGCAACAGGACGTGCGTATGTCCGGAGAACACCTACACAAGCGTAAGATTCTGGCTGTCTCATCGCAACTGTCAATCATGGAGGTAGATCTATCAGTGTTTGGGATGGCATCTTATGGTTTTCTTCAGGCCCTATTGTAACCCTAAAAAGGGAGACTGAATGAGAAGGACTATGTCGAAATTTTAGCTCACTAGTTCATCTTATGGTGCAAACATTGTTTCTTGCAGGAGATGGCGTTCTCCAGGATGATAATCCCCCTATACATACAGCTAAATCTATCAAGTATTGGTTTGGAGAGCATGAAAAAGAAGTCAAATATCTTATCTTGCCCTGTACAATCCCCCCGACTATATATCATTCAACCACTGTGATCTGTATAAGCGGAAAGAGCCAGGTATCGATATTCACCACAGCATCTCTACAGGAAATTTCACGATTTTTCCCTGCAGAATGGTAGAATATATTCTTAACCACTATTCATGACTTGTATAATCCAATTCCAAGGTGAATCAGGTGGTATTACATGACTAAGGTGATCCTGAGCCTTATTAATAAATTTTTCATGATGTTTATTAGTGTTTCCATTATTTTGATAACCACCTGTATATGTATGTATATGTATATATATGTAACATACTGAACAACCCAAGGAGAGAATGGGCGTCCAGCACATCACAGGGAATGAAGAGTAGTCGTGGCTTGAAGAATAGATGACACTGCAAGTTACGGCATCACAAAACTTTATTAAGAGGAGATTTTATTACGTCTACCCAGTATAGTTACATGGTCCAAAAAGCGCACAGGTTTCTGTTCAGGCGGTTTATATAAACTTTGTCATGTGATCAGGATAGCGATTAGGGATTTGCTGTTGTCGATAAGTCACATGTGGTTTTATGTAATCTGCGCAGAGCTTATCTAAAATATTGGGGGACGCCGCGCATATTTGAAAAAGGAAGCCATTTAATATTTTCTCTCGAGGTTATTAGAACTTAGAATCAAAAGCGAAATTTAGCTCGTACGCCCAAGGGAATTTAGAATAATGTTAGATTTTAAAATGGTATGGGGTTTTTAATGTTTTATATATATATATATATATATATATATATATATATATATATATATATATATATATATATATATATATATATATAATCTTCAGTACGTACAGCTTAAATAAAGCACTGATAATTTCGTTATTCACAGTAATTTGGGTCTTCTCCATCTCCAGACATCCTTTTAGCCTGTGCATTTATCTGTATCGTGCGATTAAGTAATTCTCCATAAAAAATATTTGCGTTACAAAAGTTTTATTTTAGAAATGAACATTTTTCACAAATCATTATTTCCAAGATTTTTTGACTCTTCTAATAACTGGCGAATTACTGTGACAAAGTATAATGAAGAAACTGACAAATCATGTCTGTTGCATATAATAATAACATTGTAATACACATGTCCTGCGTGCGTTTAAAAATTGCTCTCTTTACATTGAATCATCCGATGTCTCTTCTCTGGAAAACAAAAAGTTATTTTTCTTTTTAATTACTGCCGTCGAAGGTACGTCTACGCGATTGTTTAGATACGGTTTTGAATTTCTGGTTACTTTGAAGATCAGGTACGAACGTTGCAAAGTCGTGTTCGCCTAGCAGGGCAACATGGCCTCTAGATGTAAAATCATAAAGAGAAACGTGATACGATATGTATATTCTATCAGAGCCGTATCCTAAATAAGGGATGTTGAGGTGATGGAAGCAGATTATGAAGCAAAATATACCACATCTTGTACGACGCTATCTTTGTTAAAAGCTCATTACTTTGAAGTCTGTACGTAGTCTTGTCTTTCGTAAGCATTATGCAGTATATTTCAAAATTATAATTAAAAGGTATCTGAAACGTCAATTTACCAATCTAGGCACTTCGAGCATTTTGCATCGCAAACCTGACTGTATTTCCTAGAAGATGGGATCAAAACTAATACCCTCTGGGCGTATTTCTTTAGAACTTATTAGCTATTTCTTTACATGCTTCTTGGGACATGAAGGCCTTCGCATGTATTCTAAAGTGGGGATTACTTGAATTTTTTCCCTCTTTCACATTTTTGTGATTTATTTAATTATTTTTCATTTTCTACAATTTGCCGTCAAAATCAATGAAACACTGCATGACTACTCTATACCCTTCATAATATCTAAAGAGAAAAATCTATGAACAGAACCACTTCTTGCTGTGTGTCTTTAAGTTTCACTTATTTATCTATTCATTTCACATTGTCCTACTTTAATAACTTATGTACCGTGGAATTTTAATTTTTTAAATTTTATCTTGTAAATTTGAAATTTTTAAATTTTTTAAAAATTTTATTCTCTAAATTTATTCCACATCATAATTACTTATTTATTTTTTAAACTAATTATCTTTACCTTCTAAATTTTAACTTCAAATTTTTTACTACTGAGCACATGTACCTTAATATTCATAACTTGCTTACAGGAAATAATGTTACCATGACAAAGGCACAACTTGATTTGGATTCATTTCACATTTTTCACTTTTAAAAAAATTTTTATTTTTATTTTACTTTACTTTCATAGTATTTTATACTGCATTTTTTGATTTTTCTCTTTAATTTTCTCTACATTTGATAGTTTACTTTTATTTTATTTATACGTTTGTAGGGTTCGCGTGTTGCTCAGATGCAAATTTCTGGTAGCTGCGCAGGGCAGGCCAGTCGAAGTGAGTTCAGAGCAGGTGTCTGGTCTATTTAAGTGACACACGCTGAGTTGGCAAGAGACCAAGAAGAGAGTGGAGATTTGTACGGTAGTTCGTTGCGCTATTAGTAGGGATACGGAGATGCGAGAAATGTTAGACTGAAGGTGATAGCGGTATTTAACTGATAGAGCACGTATTAGTATTTAGCCTAGGTGGCTGCACGATTTCGATAGTTATTTCAGAGCCCGATGGTTACGGGTATTGTTAGTGAACGTATATTCTGCCTGAAAGGGTTCATTACGACTTTAAAGTTCAGTTTCTTAGTACCGCAAGTTGCGGTACTGTTGTGTTATTATTTGAAGCCCCAAGTAGGTCTATGTTAGTCTACCTCTACGTAGAATAAAAAAGGAATTATTTATGTTTATGCCTCTTACTTTATAGTGTGCCTGGACCGTTAGAGGATTGCAGGGTAAATAAGAAATAGAACCACATACGTTTATTTCTTACCACCTCTCTGAGTTCAAAAAACGAAATCTGTCTATTCTTTGTTACACGTCAGTTTTTCGATATGTATAACAAAATAAACGAAATTCAACCGTCACGACAGAGAGATAGTTAACACCTGTCATCCATCAACTTACGACGAGTTTTACCTCTTTTTCTTCGCTCATGAATGCGCTAGTTATAGAAAACCCGTATATTTGTTTATTTATATATATATAATTTTTTTTTTTTTGGTCGTGGGGGGATGGTAGAGAGGTTCGTTGAAACATGATAGACGTTTAAAGAAAATTTGCTGATCAGGTTTCGAATGGATCAACGTACATAAGCATAACCGATGGGATGATGAATCGAACCGATTGCGCAAAGCAAACTAACAGTACCCATCAATCACGTTCAGATATTTTATTGCATACATAATACACCTGACAGCATCTCCCTGAGTAATGCACGGTTGACAGGGTTAACTATCCGCCGAAGCAAAACGAAAATGACCTGCTACTATAAGATTTAGTGCATCGTGTGGGTCGAGATATAACAGCCGGCCGTCCGACGTGATTATTCCACCGGCCGAGGTTTAATCATTTGCTGCATAAAAGAATTTTAATTTAGACGTTGTGCCCGCATGGATAACAGTCAATTAACTGTCATACACTAATAAATTTTGGGCCGTTCGAGGCTAATAAATTTCAGGCCTGATTCCTGTTTGCGTAACTGGCCTGTATCGGGATTAGTTTAAATTATGTTATTGACACTCGGGCTATTTATTTAAGCGGCAGCCAGGAAATCACTGAACTTCTATATTTATTTATTATGACAAGGAAAGAATGAGGCTTTTCAAAGTGTTTTCCTCGCTAAAGATAAAAATTTAAACCCGTAATTGCGTAGTATACAGTTCATCGGTTTGAATGTTTTACGGCAAAATGCCCTAATTTGAATAAATAACGACATCAAGGCCGGCTGGACATTGTTCAAATGGATCCTCTTTTAAAGTCCTCTTTCGGAATGCTCTTTAATGTGGACGTCACCGTTTTCTTGGTGGCTTCGACATCCTCAAGTCTTGTTCCCTTCAGCAAATTTTTCAGTTGTGGAAACAAGGAAAAGTCTGCCGGTGCTAAGTTCGGAAAGTATGGAGGATGCTGCATCTCCACGACCTCATGTTTGGCCATTTTGCTGAAGGGAACAAGACTTGATTGAGGATGTCGAAGCCATGAAGAAAACGGTGACGTCCACATTAAAGTGCATTCCGAAAGAGAATTTTAAAAGTTGTTTCCAAAACTTATACAGCCGAGCACAGAAATGCATTACGGCACGTGGGCGTTACTTCGAAACATATTAAAATGGTATGCATTTCATGTAATATTTTCTGGAGTTATTTTATCAATCCTGGAAATTAATGGCCGCACCTTGTAGTTCGTATTTCGCAGTTTATGCTAATGCAAATAAAAATCTAACTAAACCACTCATACTAATAATGTGATCCAGCCCACTGACCGGGCAGATTGAGGAGTCAGTCGGGTGAAATCAAGATAGGTAATGGCCAGTTAATATGTGACCGATTCTGGCCTTCGCTGGGACCGTAGCTGTAACTCGACGGGCGTTTTTAAGGGAATCCGAATACCCGTAATTCGGCTGAAATTGCCCTACCAAAAATTCCCCACTCTCAGTTTGTCGGTTCTTTTCCGATTTTCTGAAACAATCCGAACCCATACCTAAATTTTACGTACTTCGCTACCCTTAAGGCTGCTATGTACTAAGAAAAAAAATCATATTTCCCTTTTCCTCTTCTTGCAGACTCTTGTGTTGGGAGGAGTCCAGTTGACAGTTCGAGAATTCCCCCCCCCTTAGGATTGACATTTTTAGGGACTGTAATGGCTCTCTCTCTATAGGGGGGTTAAGCGCTGCCTCCAAATTTTTTATTTAAAATATATTTTTGTCAACTATTTACAGGTACATAAATGCTGATAATCAAATAAAATTTGTATTGTCAGAAAGCCTGAACTTTTCTAGCGCTACAAGATTCATTTTTATAAATTTCGTCCACCGAAAGAATTTATGAGCGTTTAAAACACACTATACCAGATTTTCCCCCGAATAATTTAAATTTTAAAATATTAATTGCATTTTTTTAAAAAAACGAAAAATGTACACAAATGTAAAATTTCTTTCTCTATGACGGAGTACAATTTTTTAAAAGAGATCATTGAATCCAAGTCGGCAATCTGTGGACAAATTTTCTCCGTAGGTTAACACTGAGGTGAGCGAATCCAATGGGGTTAGTACATAGCAGCCTTAATTGATGATGAAATGCTGGGTGCTTGACTCCATGCCATTGACCATCTAGCTTCCCTCTTCTTTTGTATTCTATTGCTAAAATCCTTCAAGAGCATGACACGTGCCTAAGTGTTGCGAGGTCATAGGCTGGTGATTGTTAACATAGAATACAATCAGGAGAGTCAACTGGCATACAGTAAAAAAAAAAAAATCAATAAATAAAAAAAATAAAAAATAAAAAAAAGTGAGCGGAGACAGTTGTATACCCAGTCAAAAGGCAATGTTCCTCAACAAAAACCCTCCTCGGAGAATTCCGAATGGTATCGATTGATGCAATAACACGTCACAGAGATTTGTCTTTCGCAGCATTTTGTAGCTCTTTGTTCCGTGGCATTTTGTACAGATCTACTATCCATTACTCGCCCTCTATACTTTTAATGAAATATTAATATGAAATAAAAGTTAACCTTTTCCTTACGGGGTGGGATAGCATTTATCCCAAGAATACGGGCCCTATGAATGAATATATATATATATATACATATATATATATATATATATATATATATATATATATATATATACATATACATATATATACACATATACATATATATATACATATACATATATATATACATATACATATACATATATATATACACATATACTTATATATACATATACATATATATATTTACATATATATATACACATATACTTATATATATACATATACATATATATATATACATATACATATATATATACATATACATATATATATATACATATACATATATATATTTACATATACATATGTATATACATACACATATATATATACATATACATATACATATTCACATATACATATACATATACATATATATATACATATATATATACATATACATATATATATATATATATATATATATATATATATATATGTGTGTGTGTGTGTGTGTATTCATTCATTCTTGGGATACATGCTATCCCACCCAGTAAGGTAAAGGTTAATTAAGAGAAAAAAAAATTGATTTAGGAAAAAAAAGCTTAATATATATAAAACGTAGTTACAGGAAGAAGAAAACTAATCCCATTTTCAATTATGAACTGATATTTTTTTAAAGCGATTAATGCGTGAAAAATTATGCTGCATCTTGGACTCTAGTTATTTTTCTGAAAATGTGATAAGTGAATATCTTCAGCCGTGTTTTGTTGCGAACTTACTAATTAAGCTAACATATTTAATCGTCAAACGGTACAGTGGTTTGAGACGAAATAGATGGTACGGTCGGGTCGGATCCGACCCGATCTCTTTTTTTGATGAGGTTTATGGTAGAAATAAGTACACAATAAGCATTTTTGTTGTATAATAACATTTATTGATAATCTGCATGAAATAAAACCCTTTTTGTAGAAAAGATGACGAACGAATTGTAATTTTGCTAAACAAAGAAAATCTCTCTGGCATTTACATAGAATGCTGTATATATTAAGTCTAATATGTAATTTAGTCTACCTAGTTTTAAAAGTTAGTGAAACCAATTTTCCGAGCTCAAAAATGCAAAAAATAATAAATACTCCTTTTTGGACTTCAAAATCGAAATTAAAAATTAAAAAATCTAAAATTAAAAAAATTAAAAAATGACTAGTGATCATGAATAATGTTTTTAAACAAAGACACTCGTATTTAGTTGGTTCCCCCCGTTTCACCCCCCGTTTCGCCGACACTGAAATTTCCTTCCCCCTCTCGTTGTAAAAATCCCCAAAATGAGGAAAATCACCACTCCCGTTGCGCCCAAACAAAAATGCCTTCCTCCTTCTCGTTGACAAATGTTTATTTACAAACTACACTACTCGCCTGGAGCGAACTGCTCCAGGCGCACGAATCATGGGGGTGCAAAATTAGAAAGGGTGAAATAAAAATTTGTGAAAACTTTTGTGTAAAAAATTCGATTTGTCAGATTTTCTATGAAATATACAAAAAATAAATGAAATATTTTTTAGATAAAAAAAACAAAGCTTTTAAATATATTAGTATGCATTTGACTGAAATCATAACTTTGATTTCAGAAAATATTCATTATAAATTTAACATTTTATAGACCTATAAAAATGCATGATGATTACTAAGAATGTTTGAAATCACTACTATAGGCATTTACTATGCGTATCGTAAGTTGCGTTTTATAGCAAAAAAGTTATATGCATCCGTGGAATCCCACGAGCGCAAGTTAACATCGGCGTAGAATCGAGGCAAATATTCGGGATATTTTTAAAGCAAGCGTAGTATTTAGAGTTTCATATTCCCTTTGTTTATTTTGTACAGTGTAAGGCAGGGGTGGCGAACCAATGGCACGCAACACAATATTTTGGGCACGCCACCGATCAAAACGGTTTGGATTTAAATTAATGTATGTTATGTGGCTTTCAAAATTGATGTTTTTTACAGACATATGCCAACATTTGCAATGAATTGAACATAAAGCTTCAAGGCACAAATAAAACAATTATCGTCATGATGGATCTCATTCGCGCTTTTGACGCTAAACTGCATGTTTTCTTGTACGATTTTATTACAAAAAACTACAAATATTTCCCAAACTTGAAAAAAATATCAGATTTAGATGTACATGAGAAAGCAGTCGAAGAAAAAGTTATTGATGAATTAAGTTCGCGATTGATTCTTCAATCAAGGAATTTTCAACGAGATTTTCTCAGTTCAAAGAATTATCGGAAGCGCTTAAGTTTATTATGTACCCTGATGTGATTTCATTTGATAAACTTAACTTGTCCCAATTCGATTGGTTGGAAATTGAAGAATTTGAAATGCAGCTAATTGATTTCCAGTCTAGTTCAATATGGATTCAAAAATTTATTGAAACAAGGAAAATGTTTGAATTGATTGAAACAGAAAGACTAACAAGCAATATAAGTAAAAATGCCAGTAACAAAATTTTGGCAATATGGAATTCGATTCCAGATACATTTAACTGTTTGAAGAAGCTGGCTCATGCTATTTTACCAATATTTTCATCTACTTATGCCTGCGAGTCATTATTTTTAGAGATGAATAACATTAAAAACTCGCTTAGAAACCGTTTGGAAGATGATTCCAGTTCAGCATGCATTCTGCTAAAAGCAACATCTTACTACCCTAATATAAGTTATTTGTCATCTAATCTGAAACAACAGAAGTCACACTAATGTTATTTTAATTTGAATTACACATATAACTGTATTTTTTTGTTAGTAAATAAAGGGTTTTGAGTTGTTAGTGTTTAGTTTTATTATTTTCCCAGTAATCACTAAGTCAAAATTATTTGACGGCACGTCTATGGCCTCATTAAACATTTCTTTAGAAAAAATGGCACGTTGATCCATAAAGGTTCGCCACCCCTGGTGTAAGGATTTGAAGTTGATTCTGGAATGAATGTGTTATATAATTTTTAAAACTTATTGAGTGCACTGACGATTGTAATTTATTGTTCCGTTTAATTGACTTTGTAAAATTTATGACTATTTTACTAAATTACTTATATACAGTGTGCTTTTGGATTCATCGACGTATAATTTTAAAAGTAAATGGTTTGTTTATAAATTATTATGTTAATTGAGGTTGCAACTTACAGAATAATATTTAGTTTTATAACGTAAGAAAATAAAATTGTTTTTAAAATTTCTAAAAGTAATAAATAAAAAATTATCAGCAATTAACAGATATATTTATATATATTCTGTTAATTAAATTCTGTTAATAAATGCCATATATTTATATATGTATTGTAGGTAGTTAGAGATGTAAAAGAAAAACTAAGTGGGGCTCAGTTTAGAAAACGAAGAATAAAAATATAAGAAACCGAAAAGGAAGTTTTAATGAAAGTTGCCAAAATATGAAAATTATTTAAAACGGTCGATTCAAATAATGCACTCGTTGAATTTTAATGGAAACAAATCGTAAGCTCAAGGCAATAATTCTCCAGACAAAACAGATACAGATATTGCGAATATTTCTGCGCCTGAAACAATTCAAACAGAAAGTGAAATTCTTCCACAACACATTGATATAGAAATAGACTCGTCTGACAAAGAAAAATTTTCGGAACAATTATTTTGATAATTGTGCAAAGTAAAATACTCGAACCTATTAATACAGTCTCGAAAATGCTGCAAGGTACTCATGAAAATATAGAGAAATCCGCTGAGATGCTTTCATCACTCCTAACCCAATTCCAGAACTTATAGAATAATTGGGAGTTTGTTAAAAAACGATATCTTTGAGTTATCAGCTGTATGGAATATTAAACTTTGTTTGCCCCCAAAAAGATGCGTCTTGTGAAAAAATTCTTTGCTTAATTACCAAGTAGATGAACTCATTGAAGATAGTGAACGATATTTCAAAGTCGAGGTGTTTTATAAAGTAATGGATTTAATAATTAATCAGTTTACTATTAGATTTGAATCCGTTCGACAGTTATGTACACTTTTTAAATGTTTATCACTTGCCTTAAATGTTTATATCTCGCCGCGTCACTTGATAAAAGTATTCTGAAAGGATCAGAATTGTTACAATCGGCATATCTTTCCCATATTTCACCTAATTTTGGACCTCAATTGCTTCGATTTAAAATGTCCTTTTATATTCAATTAAAACAAATTACTTTAATACGCGAAATTGCTGAACTACTTTTAATTCACACTGCAGACTCAAGTAGCTTCTTTGACATAATTACAGCTTGCCTGATATTTTCACTTTAACGGTGACGATGACGACAGCAGAAAGAAGTTTTTCAAAGCTAAAATTAATCAAAACATTTTAGAAGCATCATGTCACAACACCGTCTTAACTCATTGACCACTATATAAATTGAAAAACAATAACTTTCCAACTTGATCTGGAGAAATTGATTGATAGATTTGCAAACGAAAAAGTGAGAAAACGACAATTTAAGTTTATTTTTTCTTTGATGTGGAAACTAAACATGTATAAGTGCATTTTGACAATACAGTTTATAAAATATGTAGTAAATATTAGTAGGTACTCCGCACTTAAGGAATAATAATTTGTTTTATTATTATAGTAATATTTATTAAATTGAATATCTTATTGTTGAAATGTCTTTATTTTAAATTTAAGTGTTATTAAGTAAGATTTTAAATCGAAATAAGAGGATCATATAGAAAACAAATTTCGCCAGAACTCTTCCGAGAAACAAGGGGGCGCACTGATTGTACTTGAGCCAGGGCCCTGAATATGTAGCTACACCACTGCTATGCATACTCATAAAGAAGAAATCTAGATGTCTTAAGGGGATGGTGGACTTTCAAATTACCAAAAATCGAACAAAAATTGGAATTTTTTTGTGGTGTATTAATATTTTAAAAATATGTAAAAATTGGAATAAAATGCATTTAAAATATATAATGAAAAGTAAAATGAAAACTTGGTGGTTTTAGAAAAGTAAATATTAAAGGTAGGTGAAAAAAATATCTTTTAAAGGGCTTTTTATCAAAATTAGTCATTTCCAGATTTGCAAGTCTTTGAAATGCTCCTTGCGTCACAATTTTTGACGAAGTCGAATATTCCTTAGTTCGTAATATAGACTAAATATGCTTTGGCTTACGTATAAATATATAGTTACTTATATATTCTTGGAACTGGAACTGTCATTTCTGTGACGGCTCTTTCTTTCAGTTTCTGCTTCTCTCCGCTGAGAGAAGGTGTTGACCCAACCCTCTCCGACTTGAAATCCCTAAATATCTCAAAAGGGAAGCTTGAACGGGAAAAAAGGGGGGAAGGAAATTTTGTGTCGGCGAAACGGGGTGGACACCATTTAGTTATTCCTATATCTAGTAGTGTGGTCTAGTAGGTCCATCTGGTAGGGTTCCTTGTCAACTCGATCTCTTGCAATGAGAGGGGAGAGTACGGGAGGGGGAAAACACACCCTTGGGTCGGATCCAACCCCCCACTTTACCGTTTGAGGGTCGAAAGATCTTCACATTCTCATGAACATATTGCAACGAATAGTTATTGAACTGGAATAAACCATTTTAATAAATCAGGATATTTGTCAAATATATCGCACCAGGAAATTTCGGCAAAATTCTAACAGCGTTTTAAATGAGCATCAGATGTATTTTCAGCAAAAATTTCATATTCCACTGCCTTATTTTCAATCGGCTTTTCTTTGAACTGTTTTTATACCCAGTAGTTACCTTAGTTCTTCAGAACAGGAAGACACTCAGATTTTAATAAGGTGCGGAGAGATTTTTTCAAGTCAGGCAGAAATCGACCTCTGCATTCATTTCAGAATCTTGAAGGAAGTCACTAACATTTGAAAAAGATCAAAAATATTTTTTCCCACTGCTGTTTATTATTAAGTTTTATTAAATAGCATCTGACGAAACCCCCCAAAAATTTTCCGCGAACGTACTTGGAACTTAATGTTGTCGGGCGAAAACATAAATGGGCAGTTTCAACCTAATTTTAATCTAGCTTGATTAGATAGATGTAAAGGATTTTCAACAGTTATTAAATATGTAGACTATGCCAGTATAAATCACGTGGCACTCACCTTTTGTTTTTGTGTCTTTCCAGGCATCGAAACCTTTGATGGAAAAGCGTCGAAGAGCAAGAATCAATCACAGTTTAGCTCAACTCAAGGCGCTGGTCATCGACCCCAACACGACAGAGGTAAGAAGACTTCAAAAAAACTTCGTTGGTTATAAATTTTACAAATTCTACATAGGAAGAAAGCTCATAGATTGGTTGCTATACGCGTTGTCCTACGATATAATGCAACCTTTAACAAAAGCTAGATTGGGAATCTAGAGGTAATTCTGATCTCCTTTCTGATCATCCCCTTAGCATCAAACTGCCGGAAAGTTAGAAAATTAAATTCTTTCAAACTTTACAATTTTCTATTTTTCTCGGGGAGAGAAGCTCCCGACCTCAAGAACTTGATAATAAGATGTGAACAAATAAGGCGGTTTCGAACTTAGATGTCAACAAATTATCAGATAACTTATCTTCCTGTAAGTTTCTTTTTCCCTTTTCGTAATTAACTATCCTAATGACACTTGAGGAAAAATTAATTTTTTAGTGCTTTCAACATTTCAATAAATTTAGAAATGATACAACCTCGGAAGAGGAAGGGGTGGGGCCTCCCTAAACCCAAAATTCGGTTAAAAAAAAAAAAAAAGTCATTCCAATTTTAAGGGGGTCCAGGAAACAAAATTCTTCAAATTTTCGAAAAAAAAAATTATTGCATTAAAAATTTGTGTGTTCTTTTCCGCTTAAAATGACGTTTAAATCATTTTTCTATCTTAATTGGAACAGGAAATATTATTATTATTATTAATTTTTTGGCAACATTCTAATAGCAGCCAGTCTTTGTTTAAACCTGTAAATGGGTTTTTCTGCATGATGGGTTCTTTCACCATTTCTCGTCTTTAAATTGTTATAAGTCAAGAACCGTTAAAGATAAATGGTTCAAACTTGGAACATGTCTTTTTCTATTATTTTACTTTAATTTTATTTCAGCAAATTGGAAAAAGTATTTACTTTTGAAAATATGATTTTTTAAAAATAAGTTACATCATTTTTTTTGAAATTTTTACTCTAAATATTTTTTTAAAATTAATATTTAAAAAAACGCTGAATCGGAATTAAAACTTATATATTTCTGTTTATTCAAATGAAACAAATTTTGAAATTCGACAAATAATATTTCGAGTTATAACGATTTTAAATTACCCCACTATTTTTTAAAATTTAAAATTCAAAATTTTTTAAGAGAGGTTTTTTATGTGAAGTTTTATGATGTGATTTTGTTTACAAATTATACGGTTATCCATCACAAAAAATTGAAAATTTTAACTCGATAAATAAAAATTTTTTAAAATGTGTCCCGGACCGTGAATATTCTAGTAGACCCACGGAGGTTTAAGATCAACTTTTTTTCTGTTCTCTTTCGAAGTACGTAAATTTCCCCAAAACAGGACCCTATCCAAATATTTGTGCGATAAAAGCTTTTTTTTTGTTCCATATGGTTAATTTTAATATTTACAAATCTCGCACAACTTCCTAGATGAAATTCCTAAAGGATGATCCTGTCCTTAACTCCTGACTTGCATTCATGGAACATAACAGTATATTCTGAGAATTAAGATTGGGGCAGGGTATTTCCAAATAAGCATAGAAGGATGACCTTTCGTTAGAAATGGATGTTATTTAAAGTGCATTGAAAACTGAAGAAGAATGAAAATCATTGAATTTTGGAAAAGTCCCTTTATATATTTTTTATCACTATAGAAATTATTTTTATACTCTTTTTTTATAGACGTATAACTCTTTCCATTGTTTTGCAGAGAACTCGTCAGACGAAATTGGAGAAAGCTGATATTTTAGAGCTAACAGTACGGCATTTGTATGAAATTAAACGGCAACAAAGAACTGGTAAGTAATGAAATGTTTAGAAATTTATATTTATGCTAGCGCGAAATTATTTCTGGTACCTCTGGGGCTCCAAGAATTGTTTTTTGGTGTCTAATATATTTATTACTCAGTTTTATTAAACGAGTTCAGATTTGACACAGTTCAGATAAACCTGTTCTAACAAAAACAGTTTTATCTGATAAAATTAGAATTCGGAAAACTTTTTTTTTTTTAAATTTCCGGAAAAGATTAGAAACTAATTTTAATACAAATTTAAACAAATTAAAAACTTTTAATGAATAATTTTTTTTAATTTTAATTTTGAGCTGTAGAAATTTCTTAGTTTTTCCTAACTTTCTCCTAGAATGAATATATGCACTCTTGCATGTGAAGATTAAGTTGCTTTCCTCCTGGAAACGGTAAAACTTTATCTGTTCGGATAGTACTTTTTAATGTTTTTGGCTTTGAAAAGAAACTTTTGCTCAGTTAATGTACGTTCACACATATATCAAATGATATTCATTTCTCCGTACTGCAATTTTTTTTCTTATATTGCATAGAATCATGTTTTTTATGTGTATCATGACGTTCTAGTCTGAAGGTGAAATTAATTTTAATCAAGTATAATGAGATTGCGAGAAAATCTGTTTATAATCATTTGGGAAACTAAACAATGTGTTATGTTTTTGTGATATATATATATACACGGCCACCATATAGACGTCCACCCCTATTCGACGGCCACCCCTCAAAACGGCCATTTTTCATCAGAACCATGACTGGTCCCCATAACAACACCAACACACACACACACACACACACACACACACATATATATATATATATATATACTAGCGGCCGGTCCCGACTTTGTTCGGGTTGAACAAAATATTATACCAATAAATTTCCAGTTGATAGCCAATAAATTGTAAATCTTTTTTTACCTTAATAATAAACTAAATAATGCATTAAATTGATATTACGTCAGTTAATAATTAAAATTGATTTTTTAAAAGAAAAAGGCGTGCCGGAGAACGGCTAGGTTCGAACCGCCACCGTCAGAATGACCCACCGCGATTGCACCACGCTAAGGATCGTTGAAATCGGCACAAAAAGCGGTAGAAGACAGTAACGGAAACAATGGACATTGTTAGGATTAAGCCCCTAACTTTATTTCTACTGATCAGATATACATAATATATAGCCTATGTCCATCTGGAATAAGGTACCTTTCTAACAGTGAAAGAATTTTTCAAATAGGTGCAGTGGTTCCGGAGATTACCCTCCACGTACAAAATCGCTCTCTCTCTTTATATATAAGTATAGATATATATATATATATACATATGTAGATAGATAGATAGATAGATAGATAGATAGATATCGGAGAAGAGCCTAGGCTCAGTTCTCCCGGCCATTAGTATATATATATATATATATATATATATATATATATATATATGCGCTTGGAAGTGCGTTTATACATATACATATGTGAGTATGCGTGTCACATGCGTAAAAAAATCATTAGTGTTAAGTAAAATATTAAAAATAATTCAGGTAGTCCCTTCTAACGAAATACTGCAGGTTATTAATGTAGGATTACTTATCGTTGCTTACCTCTTTTGTATGTATATATTTATGCATGCATGTGTTATGTATATATATATATATATATATATATATATATATATATATATATATATATATATATATATATATATATATATACATATATATATATATATATATATATATATATATATATGTCGAAATTTAGACGCATTTTGGTACTTTTCTGTTTAACTGTTTACTGCTTGTCCAAGCGATTCAGACTGGGTTTGGCGCGCTGCCAAAATTGTAACTAGCGACGCAAGACATCTGAAGTTTTGCTTTCCGGAGGACCGTTAGGGAAAAACGTAATACTACGTTGGATCGTAACAACGTTTGGGATAATTAAAAGATCAATTAATGTATCAGGTACCGTTTGTACACGTGAGCAATGACATGAATCTGCTCGATCATAAAATATGTCAATTACACCTTACTCGGGTTTAATATCTCAGAATAACACCCCCAAATAATATTCTGGGAATATGATTTATCATGCTTCTTTAATTACTAACCTCTAGTGCAGCGGTTCCCAACCGGTGGGTCGCGACTCGATCCTAAATCTATCAGAAACCATCGAATAAACCATCAGAAAAGTTAAGAAAAATCGAAACGTGTTCAGATTGTTTTCTTGGTTCTTGATTTTTGGCATCTGGGGCAGACAACAGATCCACTACATCCCTCCCAGATGACTCACACAGTCACACAGGTGGTGCATACTCTGGCAACGCCACTCCCCCTATATATATATATATATATATATATATATATATATATATATATATATATATATATATATATATATATATATATATATATATATACTATATATATATATATATATATATATATATATATATATATATATATATATATATATATACAGTCGAACCTCCATATATCGAAGTAGCAAATTGCCGGAAAAAAATTCGATATATAGAAATTTCGATATGTAAAATTGAGCTTAGTTTTATCATAATTTTCCTAAAAAAAAAAAATTAAAACTAATTTTTGTATACGAAACTACATTTCTAATTTATATGCGAATCCCATTAAATGAAAGTTAATAACTAAAAAATGAATTAATATGAAAGATTTATTGAGGACTACATACCCTTAAAAAAAACAATAATCCAGACAGTGGTTACAATGATCACAGTTACATTCTTTAAAAAAACTACGAATATCTTGCTGAACAGCCAGTTTTGCGGAAAGTTCAAAGAAATGTTCGTATTTATTCAGTCCACTAAAAACTTAATCAGGGACATTTTCCGCGAATTGAAATCCACGACATACTGTTTCAAATGCCAAAAATTGGTAGATTTTATTCTAAAGTGGAATAAAATCTCCCAATTTGTCTTGAAAAAAATTTCGATATATAGAGATTTTTTCGATATATAGAAACAATTTTTCTATGTAATGAACATGCAGATTTGCTAAGAGTTCGATGTATAGAAAATTTCGATATGTGGAAGTTCGATATATATATATATATATATATATATATATATTTGCAATATTTGATGGTAAATTATATATACATAAGGAAGGGATACGATACAAATAAAGTTTTTTACTCCACCATGGACCGATGGACCGTGGAGGTATTCCGATAAGGAAAGGTGGGTCGCCAGCTGAAAAAGGTTGGGAACCACTGCTCTAATGGATAAATGGGTGTTAAAAAAAAATGATATTTTTGATTTCAGCCACTTCGTTGTTACAGAAATTTCGAACATCTCTATCAACATATTTCACGAAATTCGACATGAAGCTGTCAAAGGTTCCCTCTTGGGTTGCGGTCCCCGTCCCTCGGACCCTCCGGATTCTAATCAACCCGCCGCCTTGTAATCATCACCACGGAGGCGCAAAGTACGTGCTCGTGACAAATGAGGATCCCTCCCGAACCGGCCCGAGTCCACATTTGTCACTTCCAGATATGACAACCGCAGCGCCGCGTCCCCCCGCTATGGAAGCGTCAGAGCGGTGTTATCACATCAGTCGCCGGGACCGCGGGCTGTCGGCCAAATTTATTTAAATGAATTCCGCATCTCGAGTTATTTACTGCTGTTGAAAAGGTCTGGATTACCTTTTGATTTACTGAAGGGGCACCCCAGTATGTAAATGCGACTGCATGGTTATTAACTCGCTCTCTTTTTATGGGGTATAATTCAATTTCCTTGATTGCCTTACCTCAGTTTTTAACCCCTTGAAGGTGTAATTCCGCGGAAGGCCGTAATTTCTGTAGCTGTGGTTGAAAATAAATAAATAAATACATCCTCGGACACTCTTATCTTTTTCTAATGAATTCCAGCAACGTACGTTATTGTCAGCTGTCAATATGAGGGGATATATTATTTTTTAAGGAGGACACCAGTTTATCAAAAGAAAAACCGCATCTTTCTTTTTCTTTCATGGCCTAAGGCTGCTGTGTACTAACCCTATAGGATTCACTGACCTAAATGTTGACCTAAGGAGAAAATTTGTCCAAAGATTGCCGACTTGGACTGAAAGAATTTTTTTTTTTAATTTTGAATTATACTCCGTGATAGATAAAGAAATTTTACACCTTGGGGCATTTTCGTTTTTTAACGTAGGATTACGTTCCTCCATAAAGGTCCTTCGGAAAATTTCAGACACTAATCGTCCGTCCGTCCGTCCTCGCGAGTTATAATTTTGGCAGCGCGCCAAACCCAGTCTATCGCTTGGCAAAGTTAAACAGAATAGTACAAGATGCGTCAAAATTTTGACATACATATATGTATATATATACATAGTACATTTATATAAATACATATATACATACAAAAGAGGTAAGCAACGATAAGTAATCCTACGTTAATAACCCGCGGTAGTTTTGTTAGAAAAGACTACCTGATTTTTAAAAAAAATGCAAATAATAATTTTTAATTTAAATTATTCAGGGGAAAAAAAATCTCGTCTAGCGTGTTTTAAACGCTCCTCAATTCCTTTGGTGGACTAAATTTATAAAATGAATCCTGTTGCAAGGTGAAGAAAATTTCAGGCTATCTGAAAATGCCACTTTTATTGGATTATCAGCATTTATATAGCTGTAAATGGTAGACAAATTTTCTCCATGGGTTAATATTGAGGCGAGAGAATCCAATAGGGTTAGCACACAGCAGCCTTAAAATGGGACGAATGGGAACCCTCCTGACTACCGCAAGCCTGCATTTGTCACTTCCAGGCATGAGAACCGCAGCGCCATGTTCCGCTAATGGGTGTATTGAGGTCTTCCGACAACGGGGCCCTGAATGTTGGGGTTGTCTCATCGGAGCCGTGCCATTCCCAGCCCGCGGCTTTATGTCTGCCTCATATTAGAGTTCCAAACAGGAACATACTATAAGTTGTTTGCAGGCGCTTATTCTATTACAACATTCGCCCATCCACATCCCGAAATTGTTGGCTTCTGTATTGTAGGAGCACCATAGCCGGACGATGGCCGAATGGCTAGGGCGCTGGCATTCGGTACCAGACTCTGTGGGTTTGAATCCCGCTCTTGGCATGGACGTTTGTAGCCTTTCGGAATTGACTTTAAGCAATAGATCGTGGTCTAATTAGCCCTCGTGTAGCAAAAGAGGACCGTAGCGCTCCGAACCAAACTGTAGGAGCACCATATGGTGCATCTGCATTCATGCAGAGTTCTCTGCATGGAGACCCCCCGACTCCTGTCATCACATTAGTCACGGTAACCCTACCCGTCCAAAGCGATGTCAATGAACACGTGTCTTCCAGATATTCCCCCATTTAGAACCCCCCCCATTCCCACCCCCAAGGTCCCTCGTGTTTCTTGATCTAGTGTCCCCCGCCCCCGCTTGACACCATTTGACCCCCGAGACCCCGGGATCTTTTGATGCTCTGTAGCAGGACCGCCAGAGGAGGAGATCCACGCATATACGGAGTACATAAATCACTGGCTCCCCCCGAGCAGAGCAGAGCAGAGCACATGAATGCAAACGTAGCAATATAGGTGAGTCAACGTAGATTCCTAATCTCAGCCTTGTCCTCTGACAAGCGGGAATCGAACCCACAACCTGACGGGAAGGGGATCAGAGAATGACTGACTTCAAGGCCAAACCACTGCGCCACTCGGCAACATACTATGCACCAGGGGTGATCAAACTGCAGATCTTTTCCCAAATTTGTGCCAGAATCAAAATACCGTCAACTGGGGGTAACTTTGGCCCAACAAACTTATTATTATATACGTATAAACTTATTATACCTATTTTATTTAACCCACCTATTGGCCCTTGCAATAATAGGATAAGTGATAATCACCCTCCTTTGTCTAGATACAACACATACAATTTTTTTTCGTTTGTTGGGCCAAAGTTACCCCACTTGACGGTACCCAAAATCAAATTACCGGTATATCGAATAATCCTCCATTTTTGGATCAACTTATAGACTGGGAATTCTTGTGTTATGCATTTACGTTTATAAAAAAAAAACAAGGCCCAGTGTTAGCAGATCAACATCTGACTGAATGGCTACAAGGTGCAACAACTCAATATATGCCAGTATTGAGTTTTTTTCGCAAAACAATTAAAAGGAAAAAATAACTATTAAAACTATACTAGAATTTAAAAATTTTAATTATTCTAACAATTGGATAATGATATTTTCAATAAAAATGTCAGAAAAAATGCCTCTTAAAATAAATGTCTTTTTTACCAAATCTGTTTTTGGCTCTTCTAAGTATGTAAACATTCTCAAATGGCTCTTAACACAGTTTATATTGGTTGCCCCTGTTATCTATATATTTAAGTTGCTACGCCGACTTTTTGGGCAGTCCGTGAGAGAAAACTACTGCATCAATTTACTTCATTTTGGTCTTAAACGAAAGACTGTAATCTGTAGATATGTCTAATTTGGTTTTTATAAAAGCATTTTCTATTAATTAGCGATAATTTACAATTAAAAATTGATTTCTGCGCATGCTCAGTGGCATGTTTGAATCTGTCTTTAGAAACTCACTGTTTCTAAGCATGCTCAGTGACATGTTTTAATGATAAACACGTTTATTCCGAGGAGTCTCTCTAGATTACTCTCTGCTATTTTTATTTTTATGATAATTATGTTTGTGAAATATAAGATTAAACCTCTTGGAAATTGTTTATTTTGCGCTGTTTAATTAGCGATAATTTACAATTAAAAAAAATTGCTTTCTGCGCATGCTCAGTGACATTTTAAAATCCGGCTTTAGATACTCACTAAGCACGAGGCCGCATAGACACATTAATTTGTTTCTGCACATTATTATCATTTTCAACATTTGGCAATGATGTGTTGAGTATAATTTGTGTATTAGTACATTCATTTACTATTTAGCCTTCATGTTTTGACGGGTATCAACTAGTTTTACTAGTTTAAGTGACATGTAGACTTTTAGAATAATAATAATAAAATACAAACAGCATGTTCTAGAAGGATTACATTGCCAGCTACAATACTTTGAGGCTGTTTTGCCTGTGTGAACCCAGATGTACATAGGTACTGTCTATATCGAGAGAATATTTTCACGATTTGCCACCTTTAAATGGATATATCTAAAACTCCTCGCAAGGTATCTCTATAAAATTTTGTGCAGCGTTACTTTGTTTTATTTTTATTTAACTCTTTTCAGGATTTTTTTTTTAGAATAAAAGTATTATTTAAGAAGAAAAAAAGTTCCCTGAAAAAAAAAATAAGAGAACTATTTTTGCTCTTGATCGTACAGTGTACTCTCGATTAAAAGTGGGCGGATTATCCATGCAGAGAAAAAATCTGAAGTCTTTATTAAAAGTAATGCCTACTTTATTTAAGAAAAACTGCATGCAAATTTCTTCCGACATACATATATAAACTAGCTGAATACCCGTACTTCGCTGGGGAGTACGTTCAAATTAAATACAACGGTCAAAGTAAGCAATTAATGCCAAAATATATATATATGTATAATAAATACAACGATCAATGTAAGCAATTAATTTGTATGTTTAATATTCATAAAACATACTAATTTGAATTAAATTCTTAAAAAACTTCCATCTCAATTAGTATAGTGGTTAAATGTTTTTAATTAAATTTGATCTTTTACTGTATTTTAATATTTTTTTGCCAATTTATTTCGTTGTTATGCACGTGACGCAAAATTTATTTAAAGTATCACAAAAAGAAAAGAAATCTCGTGATGAGCATTTAATAAATTCTAAAAATTAACTTTTAAAAATTCACCAAAAATCAGAAAATGGATATAAAGATTCGAAAAAAATTTCATTTTAAAGAGATTTTTGTGATCTTTCTTATGATATAAATTTTATAACCCTCAAATTATTATTTTAAATGCAAACTAAAAAAAAAGTTACAAAAACAGCTTAAAAATTTAATTTAAAAAAATCTAAGAAGAATTTATCAAAAATCTTTCTTAGTGCACCCCTACACTATAAGAAGAATCGCCATGCAAAATTTTAGCATTTTAGGTCTAGCGGTTTGGTCTGTGCGTTATCGGTCAGACAGTTACGGAACTGTTTTATATAGACAGAAACTCGATTTTTAAAATAGCAGTTTTCTGTTTATTGAGAATATTTTTAATTAAATAAAAGATGCTATAATTTTCTGAAATAGCATTTCTTTAATTTCCCATTATTATGAATACAGTCATATCATATCATATTAGAAAAATTCGTGGTGATAACAAAACACATATTAAAGATTCGGTAAAACAAAAACAAAATTACGGATTACATACATAAATTAAATTATTAAAATAGAAAAGAAAATGCAGTTTTATATTTTGAAGATGCAATAAAATTTTATAGAAATTAGATTATCTGCGTTTTTCGATTATTTGTGCTACTCCCCCCCACCCTCTCTCCATTAACCCGGATAATCGAAAGTACGCTGTAATTTAAAATTTTATGTACTGAATTTTTTTAAATTTTGAAAACGGATTTTTTTGAAAACTTCTGTATCTACAAAAAGGGAAAAAAAATGCATATCTATTGGATCATCAGATGTATCAAAATTGGAACACGCTTTAAATTAACTTAATTCAATTTAAAGGTAAGGCTAAAACTCGTTGCAAGTTTACAAACATTTCAGCTGCAGGGATATGCAAGGATCTGGGGCATAGGCAGCTAAAAAAGAGCGACTACTGGTATCTGTTGGGTGCATCCCTCCCAAACACACACACGCACACACCAACAACAACACTACTCCTTTTTTGCCTAGTTGCAAGTATCCTCTCTCCTTACATATCTAGTTAAGAGACTCACTACATTATCACGGTTGAAATTTTGATTTAAACTTACAAATCGAATAAAATTCACCTTTTTTTTTGCATTCTTTGTTAAGTTACTGTAATGTTTACTATCTCGGTAAAAGGCAAAGTTGTTTACAAATATCTGCAATAACCATGTTTTTATTGGCATCTGATTTTATTCGTTCTTTCTTTACAGCTCTTATGCTTGAAACTCGACATCCAAAGAAAAAATTCGAGATCGGATATGCCGAGTGCGCTCGAGAGGTAGAACTCTTCTTGTCGAACCTAATCAACCCTCAAAGCTCTGGGGTAGACGGGGAACTTCAAAGGAGGCTAAAAGATCACCTTAATAAGAGGTTGCAAGACTTTAGAAACATCGAACCTCTTGAGAGCAATTCTAAGAAAGATGTGTCTGATGAAGAATTGAATAACGAAGAACCTACTTCATCTCCTTCATCCTCTGTCTCAAACTCTTTGGAGGACGTGCCTTTGTCCGCAGATACCGAAGAAACTGATTCCTCAGATTCTTCAGCCCTCAGTACAATGCTGAAATACTATGCTGATGACAAGAAGTCTATTAAGAGACTGGACATTTCCACTAGTGGGGAAACCCCCTCTCCGAAGCGACATAAGAAAGCCATGAGATTGTCGAATGAAGAAGAATCGGGGATTTCCTTCTCTTGCCAGTCCGTAACTTCAACCACAGGATCTAAGCTTCCTGATGCTCCTTCAGAACTATCGGGGACTGAAAAGTACTCCGAGAGTATTCGCGCTGAAACGATGGCCAAAACGTATGCTCTCAAAGAGTGCTTCTCTTCTTGCTCTGAAGCATCTGATTTATCAGATTCACCGCACGTTATTTGCACTAATTTCCGAAATACTGCCTTAAAAAGAAAATCTCATTCATCTACTTCATCGTATCACGCTAAAAAAGGTGTATTAGATCCTTTTGATTGTGCCCCTTCTGACAAATATCACAAGTTGAACAAAAAGGGTGAACAAACAAGCACGCGCAACCAGAAATTAACTGAGCAAATTCCTCTGGTGCCTCGCCAGTTAGCGAATGGCGATTGGGCCTTGGTGTTGCCAGCGAGCTTAGTCCCAAGTGAAAAGGAGGACTCATACCCTTTCAGTGCTTTCCGTCTTGTTGTGCCAACCAATTCAACGTCATCTGATACAGACACCGACAGCATGAAACAAAGACTGCACTCTTCGTCTCCACTCTCAAGTACTGTGTCAGACTTGAGCACTGAAGAGTTTTGCTCAAGGTCTATTGGAGACCCAGCCGAAAGAGTGGAGCATGGCAGTCCCGATAGTACGCAAATGGTTTGGAGGCCTTGGTGAATGGAAAAATTACATGCCCGAGGTGTCTTTCATGTATTCATCTTAAGGCAGCGCGTCACGTGACAATGCAGAACTTCCATCTTTATGTTAGGCTACGGTGAATCACACGTTGGCAGACAGCGCGTGGTTTTAAGAATTTAAATTTTGTGGCAGAGATTAAGTTCTTACGGGCATTTAGTTATTTATGTCTGTCGCTACAAAATTTAATATTTATATTAAAAAATTAAATTTACATTTAAAAAAACTCGTGCATTACATTCAAAGATCTACTTTTAAGTGCAGTAAACAGTATTCCAAAATAGTCTTATGCTTGTCTGCAAGTAGAAAAATCTTGACAGGAAAATTCCCCATTACTTAACCTATGTTTGAAGAACTGCGAGGTAGACTGATGCGCTGCTTTAGCAGCTTAAAATATTTAGACGTTCATGTTATAAGAAATCTTTTATTACACTTTTATATCTGTTTTCTAAACTGTGAAGTTTACGCAATTTTTATACCATACTATTTAATTTACTGTCTATTTATAATATTCTCTTTTGTTCAGAAATTTACGAATTTAGGTATAAGGCGAAAATCCCGTTTTATAGTTATTCGCTATGTAAGTATTGTCGTTATTTTAGTGAACCTGAGTAACACTTTGGTTTCGCATACAGAAATGCAAGTAAAGTTAACCTAAGTAAAATTCACGTGTTCACCGTAAATACATATTCTTTGCTTTATGAAAAATAGGTGTAAAATGTCTAGAATTTTCGACATTTGCGTAGAAACTCCAGTCGTTTCTTGTTCTGGAATGAAAATCATCGTTAAAAATGCAGTGTGAATCTATGCATGAGATCTTGTATCCATGCCAGTAACATTTATTCATTTCGAAAATGTCCGTAAACAGAAAATTATGGTGAAAAAATATTTTAAAGCGGTAATTCGGTGTTTACTACTTATACAGATCCTTTCAGGGCTGGTTTTGGAATAAGGCTAAAATGAAAAAAAATTCTTACCTTTAAATAATTACAGTTAGTGTTTCATGAGAATATGCTACTCTTTTGAAATTTAGTTTAATTTGACTGCATTTCTTAAAATGTTAGAAAATAATAATAAGTGTAACCTTTGTTCTGTAGACATGTGTCATCGAAATTTATTTCTATCGTTTTGGTAAAAAGAAATTTCTGTGTCCCTGTGAAATCAAGTTCTTTTTATTGTCTCTATCTCATGCAACATCTGCTTTTGTAAATATATTTACACTATTTATTCAACTGTATAAAGTGCCAAAGTATACCACGTAAGTGTCTTGTGTCATATATATATATATATATATATATATATATATATATATATATATATATATATATATATATATATATATATATATATATATATATATATATATATATATACATATATATATATATATAAAAGATGAAACTGTAAGATAAATTTGTTTTCAATGAGAATATTTTTCTTTTTATATGCTAAATGTCGTGATCTTTGTTCGATGTTATGTAACATCCTGCTCACAAAACTATTCATGAAAATCAAAATAACTTTTGATATAAAAAAATCAAAATTTGTTACTAGATAATGTCTTTTATATGGTTTTAAAAACTTATTTTAATAAAAATTATTTTTAACTATCTGCTGTAATGCATTATGTATTTCTGAAAATTCCAGTTGAAAATCTGGAGACTCTTGCGATTTCATCGAAGTATATTTTAAAAAAGATCCGAAATTTTCATATTTACGTTTGGTGTCAAATATATTGAAAATACAAGCTATAGTTCATCATTGTTTTAGCCACTGTCTGCCCAAGAATGCAGGATTGGCAAATACAGTGAAACTTCTCTAGCCGGCCACCCCTCAAAACAACCACTTTTTTGGAACCATTACTGGCCGCCATAGAGATATTTCACTCTATATTTAAACGTATGAGATACAAAGCAAGATAGGCTAAATGTTGTGTTGTTGTTACATACGGCCTACTGAAACTTAATCCATACAAGTCTGGCCACTCACCCAACATTCAAAAAATATAAAAACACAGGACAACAAAAAGGAAACCACGAGATACGAAAAAAGAACGACCAAAAGGCCTTAAAACCAGTTAAAAACATTAAAGTTCTAGGATAAAAAGTTAAAAAGCCAGAAGCACAATAGATGAAGACCGTGAGATCAGGACATAAGTTCTCTGGCCCTCCAATAGACAGCACAAAAATCACCATTCTGCCGTAAGTCTAGTTTCGAGCAAACAAGTAGGTGAGCTTTACTCATATTTTCATTCTCACATAAGGTGTATACGCTGGAACTCACAATCCCTATTTTGGCCAGATGTTCAGCCAGGCAGTCGTGCCCTGTTCTTAGTCTAAATTTGGCCACGGCCTCTTTATTTGTTTTATGGCTAAATTTTATCCAGTCATCCCCTATAGACTCCCAGACTTTTCCCTTGGAAATGGATGATAATTCACTAATATATGACGACATAATCTTGTCTCGAATAATGTAATTCGCGTAAGAGGAATAGAACACTGGAGGGAGGAATAGAACACTGTCCAGGATATTCTTCTGTCCCTTTTTTGGCCAATAAATCAGCCCTTTCATTACTATCTACGCCTACATGTGAAGGTATCCACTGCGCATCCTAAGTACATTTTTCATTCAGAGGCTAGGCCAAATGTATAATATACATACGATGCGGATAGGCAATGTACATAGAATGCGCGATAGGCAAATGTATGTAAATGTACAATGTGCATAGGATAGAGTGCAAGATAGATTGCAGGACACATGTACATACGATAGAATGCAGGATAGGCAAATACAGGAAGATGTATAATGTACATATCTCGTATGTCTAAATAACAAGATTAAGTTTTATTACGTCTTATGTACCTAAATTTTGCTGAATTTCAGAAGTCACACTTATCCAAAATGTTATATTTTTAGTTTGATGGTAGGTTACTTTACATCTTCAGACTAAATATAGCTGTGTATTCGGATTTCAAATCTCGAAGCTTCAACTACAAGCGGATATTTTCCTTCCGAATTTTGTTTTAGAAGTGGTATTTTTATCGAAGGGAGAAAGTCACTCGTTATTGAACACACACTTTCATAAATATGTATAAACTGAAGACAGCCTTTCAGTCACTGTGCGTGCTTAAATTTTTTTGCTTATGAGGGTCTTAGGCCTACTCCGTCCTGTACATACACAAAGAACACAGAAAATCGAAAATTCTTTTACTTTCTGTTTTGAAAACCTGACAAAGCTCTCTGACCTGTTCACTTTTTTTTTTTCTCTTTACCTGAGGACCTTTTTGTTATTCAATATGAGCTCAGTGATCCCTGGGCCCTTTTCATTTTTTTTCTTCTACACTTTGCACATAACAGGCCAGGGGGAAAAAACGATGGGGAATTGGGGGGGGGGGGGAGAGTTCCGAGAGAATACCGTTTGACCGGCTGCTGCAGATATCCACTTACCAGTGGTGCTGGAACGTTGCTCCTGGAGATATCTTTTGATCTGCAAAATGCACGAGGGAGGATATAAAAAAATGAAATAAATAGAAAATGCAGGGAAAAAAATAAGAAGGCAGAAGGTGGGCAAAAAATAGAGAAAGGTCGCCTAGCGGCAGGGGTCAACCAGGGGTAGCGAAATGAAAGGGGGTGGGGTGGAGCAGACGATGTTTACCGGGAGAAAGTACGCAAGCAGCAGCTAGTACGTGTTGACCACCTGCTCGGCGGAGGGGGCTGCAAACAGGGAGCAGAAATTACGAGGTGTGGTTCATGAAACAGTGACAAGTTGAAGTTTTGATCGGGGATTAAAGCGCGGGAGCTCGGAATTACAGAATCAAAATAATGTAATTGAAAAAGAGAAACAGTCTGGAGAACAGTCATAGAATGAAAAGATTTTTTCGGTTATAAGGTAACGATTATTTAGATAGACGTATTGTTGTTAGGGGGGGGGGGGGGGGTCCTCCAGGTTTTCAACTTCAGATGGATAAAAAAGACGATCTTCGTCTAGCAATCAAAATACCTCATATATCTAATTAAGATCGCCGATAAATAAAAGAAGTCTCATTCATTTATATTTTTTGCAATTTTGTTGTAAGGGTTTTCAATGAACATTTTTATCTGTTAGTACGTCAGGCCCTGATTTTCCATTAGGCCCGGTAGGCCCGGGCCTAGGGCCTACAAATGTTGAGGGGCCCCAAAAAATTTTAATTTTAAAAGAAAAAAATAAGAAAAAATTCCCAATTAATTACTTTTTATTTTACCTTTTTTAATAGCAATTTTTTTTATATATCCGTTCAAATTTAATTGATTGACTGGTTCTTCATATGTATGTTATAGTGTATATAAGGATTAATAAGTTTTTCTGGTTGCATTGTATTGGTGTTTTAATGATTAAGTTAATATGTTGTATATTGCTTTTTGCTATTTGATAATGTTCTAGGCTTCTACGCTTCAAATATCCAATTCTTGGTAAAATGGTACTTTCACAACGATGCATGATTATTGTTTTTGGGATAATTTTGGAAATTTTACGCCCACATCAGTGTTAGGGTGCCCCCATCCCGAGTTGTGCCTATAGTCAAGAATTTTCTAAATCGGGCCCTGTAGTACGTAAATTTCGAAATTCCAGATACGTTTACATCTAGCATAATGCTAAATAACTTCAGTGACGTGTTCGTGAGCTGTTCCTAAATTTCATTTACCCAAATTTTTCTTTCCTAGCTGCAGAAACAAAAATAAAAAATGGAATAGCTATTTTTCTCGCGACAGACTGTTTATCATATCAAATGTAAAAATTTTTTTTTTACATCAACGAGTGACTGATACATTCAAGGAGCCTCTTCAGGGCTATTCACAACTTTCGACGTCGTTCTTGGTAACTGTAGACAAAAGATAGCGAATGCAAACTAATCAGAATATAGTACGGAGTAGGATGCTGAAATAATTTTAGCCCTGCAGAAAATTAATTTTAGAGATGCATTTGCCACTTCGGACCATCTAAAGCCGTATTTAACTCGATAATTTGTAATTGAACATAAAAGTATCACGAATAACTTGGAAGAAAACGAATAACTTGGAAGAAAGTTTTAACAGTGGGCTTTAGAAAATAGCTCCAAAATCTAGATGGAAAACTACTCTAAAGCCAGATAAACACTTCAAACTCAAATATTTTCAAACTTTTAAAATGGTATATCAGTCATTAAGTATATTTTACTACAGGTTTAATGCATTTTTTTTTTGTTACAATATTAAAAGTGATATTTCTTCATGTGTTTTGAAAAAATAATTGAATTGAAGAGGGATATGTTCAATTAGTATAGTATGTAGCTCTTCAATTTGTTTACTCCAATTAGTATCTAGAGGAGTGATTCTCAACCACTGTGCCGCGGCACTTTTGTGTGCCGCCAAATTCTTAAAGTGTGCCGCCAAATTTTAAAAATGTATATAGTAAAAATTATAATGCTTTTTTTTTTTATTACGAGTAAAGTTTGTTTAAATTTAAGAAAAGTACACTGTAAAAGAAAAGTGTTGTTTTTACAGTTAAATGCCATATTTTTAACTGTTGTTATCCGTTTTAAGTAAGCAACTTTTAAACTTATCTTTTTCTTTGTGTGCCGCCAAATTTGGAAATCGTTAAAAGTGTGCCGCGACGACAAAAAAAAAAAAAAAATAAATAAATAAATAAATAAATAAATAAATAAAAAAAAAAGGTTGAGAATCACTGATCTAGAGAGAAACTGTCTTTGATGTCTTCCTTGCTTATCTTATTTAAATTCCATTCATACGTTTTAAACACTTGTACATATTTATTTCCCTACCCTGACAACAAAACGTAAAAATGACATCCCACTGCACATTATGGAGATAAAATAACTTTTACTTCATTATTATTTTCCTCCTCTAGATCAGGGGTCGGCAGCCTTTTTTTAACTAGAGGGCATATTTCGGAAATGCTGGAGTTCGGCGGGCACCACTGGGTGAAGAGGAGGAAGGAGGGGGGGTTAATATTTAAACATGAAAATATTAATGCGACATAAGTTTTTAATACATAAATTCAAATTTTAATTTAAACAAAATAATCTTAAAACTAATATGCAATATTTGACATTGCAAATCTGCGGCCAACTCGTTGTAATGTGGCACATAAGTTGAATTCCCAGTTCTCAGGCATTGGTCCAAGTAAGTGTCAGTGGGGCTTGATCGGTGCTTTGATTTTAAGTATTTCATATTAGAAAACAAAGATTCACAAGCATAAATTTTTGGTATTAAATTCTTCCAATAAGGAATCAAAATACAGTAACCACCGCTTATAGTGATCACTGGTTATAAGAATCAACCGTTTATAAGAATCAATATCGCGAAAACAAAAACAAATGTATTATTTCCATGTTAAAACTTTCGCTTTAAAAGAATCAATCCACCGGTTTTAAGAATCAGTTTACACTCTTCGCTTTCCTTTCATTTTTCCAAAAAAGCTACTTAAACCCTCAAAAGGCACGAAGTTCTTTCTTTTTTTTAAAAAGAAAGATTCATAAGATGGGATGGAATATAGTCGTAAAATTCACCCCTTTCTTTATTAGACATAACATAATAGTTTCCCCTTAAACGCTTTATCACAACACTGACCTATTAGTTTGACCCGGGGGTATCTTTACCCGTCCAAGTCCGATTTCCCGAGTCCGAGTTGAATTCCCAGTTCTCAGGCATTGGTCCAAGTAAGTGTCAGTGGGGCCTTGATCGGTGCTTTGATTTTAAGTATTTCATATTAGAAAACAAAGATTCACAAGCATAAATTCTCGGTATTAAATTCTTCCAATAAGGAATCAAAATGTTTGACAAACTAATAGGTGGTAGCATTTCCATCGCAATAATTTTCTAATTTTAAATTTGGGAAATGTGATAAATTATCTTTCTCGATATGCGATTTCCAGAGCGACACTTTATCTTTTAATGCATTTATCGTACTTATCATAGAAGCAAGGGAGAAACGACGCTGTCAAGAGATCAGGCTGCTCAGTTCTTGATTTTTACGGTTTTGCGATTTTTATTATTTTTTTTCTACAATTATTCATTACAAGTACGGGCGTTTCTTGTCCAAATATCTAAAAATTTTCGAAATTTGAGCGGCGGGCACCACGTTGCCGACCCCTGCTCTAGATAAACACTTATTTTAAAAATTGCGATTGCGTTTTGCAATTAAAAATTATGCACGTTTCAACCCATTGAAACTAATAATGTTGAAGAAAAAAAAAAAGGTTACTTGATTTGTGCGACAAAGGGTTTTGAAAGAGAGAAAAAAAAATCACGCTATTTTTCACGGTGAGCTCAACCATTTCAAATGAATTGATTTCCATAACGTTGTCAATTAAACTTTAATCAGCTGGGCAATATTTTTCAATTCCTACTATTAGTTCACACTCTCTCTATATATATCTTGTTCAAATTTTCAATCGTTAATAAAAGTACTTTTTATTCATCCACTCAAGTTCAAATACATTTTTTTAAACTTGTAGTGGATAACACTTGATGTTAATACAGTTTTTTCAAATATTAATTCATTAATTAAATTTAATTAATCAATTTTAGTTTTAGACCTAGAGCGTCTCTTGCTCTTGAATAGTAATTTCCCTCGTGTTACTGTGTAAACGGTAGCACTGCGGTAGCGCGGGCTTCTCCCGTCCTGTAGGTTGCGAGATCGAATCCCCAACCTGACAACCTTTTTCTCTCTCTTCCCCCCCCCCCTCCTAATCTCGCACAGTAGGCAAGGTTCTGGCAGGCAATCCTATTTTTCAATTCCTACTATTAGTTCACACTCAAATTTTTCTTTGTTGACCTAAGTAGAATTGACTTTAAAAATTTTTTTTATATATATTACTTGTTCTTCTGTAGTTTACATAAGAACTTTTGTTCGCATCAGAAAACAAAAGAGGATCATAGCGCTCAACAATCTGGCCCAACCAACAATAATTTTGTTGTTGTTGTTTATGCTCCTTGACAGTATATCAGATCAAGTCCATAAAGGTAATGGGCAGGATGGTGCGAGTTCGGTTTCGAATAGCACCGCAAGGATCGGAGTCTGACTTGGCTAAAGGACCGGTCCCGTAATTTTGAACCGAGTCAAGTGACGAGACCGGTACACTTGACCCCGCACCTCCAGAGGTAAGTTTTGAGAACTTGGAGGACATTGCAGCCACGACAGATTTTTCGTGCCTCGGCCATCATTAGTGAACACGGCGGTGGATTTGCAGCGACGAGCATCGAACCAGGGACATTCAGATCATTGTTCCGAAATATCTATGTAAATAGATTATAAAATTCTTGTACGTATAAAGATCATCTGCCATGCAGGTTGATAAATTCCTCTCGTGGCTTAGTAATTATGACTACATTTTGCATCTAGGAGCTCCAATGATGAATAGATAACCATTAAAGCTGAATTTCACAATTATCTACGTAACATCACCATAATTATCTACATTTGTTTCACGCTGATGAATAATACAATACCCGGCCACCATTAATGTACACGGCGGTAGATTTGTCAGCGACCGGCATCGAACCAGAGACGTTCAGATTACTCGCTCGCTGCCTTTGCCAACTCGGCCACCACGACCATAAAATTTTTGAAATCCTTAATCATAAACTTTTAAATGACGAAAAGAAAGTTTACTTACGGCGGGGGATGTCACTCATATTGAACCAGGGGTCGGGGTGCTGCAGCTTGCGAGCCGCTCGCGACTCTTTGGTTACTGACACACATGTCGCTCTGCAGTAAAATTGAAAATGAAAATAAAACTATGATAGTTGAATGTATAAAATTTTTAAAGGATTTTATTCACATATTGGTGATTTCATTTGTTCTACTGCAAGTTTTAGAGAAATCGTTTTCTTAAATTGAGGAGCCAGGTTACTACTGCCAACTTGGAAATCGTGCCTTAAATCAAAAACTATTCGTTACAAACCGGACGTACAGGAACTTTCTACGAAATTGCAGTCCCGTTGCTCATGGTAATTAACACAAATGAGAGAAATTTTTGGGTGATTTTTTCTTCTTAAATAAAGATTTTTTTCTTCTTAATAAAGATATAATTAATATTATTACTTGTTATAATTATTACTTTAAATTTTCCTTATTTGTACAAATATATTTATGGATCTCGAATAATTTTTAAATTATTGTGAGGGACAGGTTTGGCTCTCCCGTCTCGAAAGTTTGCACCCCCCCGTACTAACCTAATTCTCCCTGTCACTTCGAGAATATTTTTTATCATTAGCATTATCTAATTATAATAATTATAATAATAATAATAATTAAAAAAACAACATGTGTGTATGTGTGTGTTTGTCGACGTTGTTGATGAATGTTTGTTGGAAACTACTTTTAAATTAAACTAACCTAACAACTAATCTTATATAAGACGTAACCTTTTTCTATTTTTAAGTTTATTAAATATGGTCAGCAGTAATAAGAGTTCGTGTTAAGACGGAAACATGAAGGTATTCGCGGTTGTATGAGCCAAATGTCATACTTTGCACTGGTCCCAAATTTGTTGTATTCGAATGAACTGTAGACTAATAAATTATATCAAAACCATTGTCGACCATACGACACACGAATTAATAACAATTTTATTTACTTAAACGAATTATCAACAATACTAATGTATGAACAAAATCAATACATGAAACATCGACCATACGATGTGCGAGCGTAACAAACTTTTTTATGCAATAAACGATTTCAAACAAATTCTAATATCTTTAAGTTTACGATGCCAACATAAGAATTAAAAACTATGATACCTATATTTGTATTATTTCAAAGGCGCGTTTGGCGATTGCCAACATAACCATTGGCATCAACAGCGGTCTTTCCATTTTCGTGAGTATGCTACGTTCTTACCATCCGTAAATGAGGAGGTTCTACAGCATTAGCTTTTTTCTGAGTTCACTTACTTTGCTGCAGTGTGAGTTTCTTACACATTTTTTTTCCAACTAGTTCTTTGAAAAAAAAATTTTTTTCTTATTGGAACGGCTTGACTGTGAATATTTCCCCCTCCCCCCGAGTTTTACGTCACGATGTGAAGACAAACTTTAAATAATATTTTTTTAATGTTTTCTCCGATACCGTAAAAAAACTTTCCGCCCCTACAGGCGTTATATCCCATACACCTGATTCCAAGCGAACTTCGTTGCTTTCGCTTTTTTCAGCAGCCCCTGGGGCCGCACACGTTCCTTTGAAAGTGAGGTAAGAAGCACTCCCCCTCCCCTTAACGGTAGCGAAACTCAGTGGGGGTGCAGGGAAAAGCGAAGGTTATTAACCCTGGCAAATCTCTGCCGAACACCTGATCTGGATCACCTGAGCTTCGCTTTCGTTCTTCAGGTGTTGCCATATATAATTCCGGTAGCATATGTTTTCTGCACGAATTAAATTGCTTCTTAAAAGCTCATCTCCTCGCTGTTTGACAGATATTTTTCGGCGCAAAATAATATGCCTGTTAAAATTTCCTATGAAAAAGAGGATTTTCGTGATTAGTTATTACTCGGAAAGCATGTGTCTTCTTCAGCGTTCACCTATTGGCTTTCCTCAAATGCCGGAGAGGATGTTGATGAAATTATTTGGCAGACTTCTCTATCCTCAGTTGTTTGTTTTTAATTTGGGATTAATAAAACTTTTTACCGTGAAAATAGTATTTATTTTTGTTGGAAAACAATTTTTTGCTTGTTTGTAAATCTTACTACGGCTAGCCCCCGCTTTCCGAAAGTTCGCTTTACTTATTCGCTTTCGTTAAAATTTTCTATGAAAAAGAGGATTTCCGTGATTAGTTATTACTCGGAAAGCATGTGTCTTCTTCAGCGTTCACCTATTGGCTTTCCTCAAATGCCGGAGAGGATGTCGATGAAATTGTTTGGCAGACTTCTCTATCCTCAGTTGTTTGTTTTTAATTTGGGATTAATAAAACTTTTTACCGTGAAAATAGTAGTTATTTTTGTTGGAAAACAATTTTTTGCTTGTTTGTAAATCTTACTACGGCTAGCCCCCGCTTTCCGAAAGTTCGCTTTACTTATTCGCTTTCGTTAAAATTTTCTATGAAAAAGAGGATTTCCGTGATTAGTTATTAATCGGAAAGCATGTGTCTTCTTCAGCGTTCACCTATTGGCTTTCCTCAAATGCCGGAGAGGATGTTGATGAAATTATTTGGCAGACTTCTCTATCTTCAGTTGTTTGTTTTTAATTTGGGATTAATAAAACTTTTTACCGTGAAAATAGTATTTATTTTTGTTGGAAAACAATTTTTTGCTTGTTTGTAAATCTTACTACGGCTAGCCCCGCTTTCCGAAAGTTCGCTTTACTTATTCGCTTTCGTTAAAATTTTCTATGAAAAAGAGGATTTCCGTGATTAGTTATTAATCGGAAAGCATGTGTCTTCTTCAGCGTTCACCTATTGGCTTTCCTCAAATGCCGGAGAGGATGTTGATGAAATTATTTGGCAGACTTCTCTATCTTCAGTTGTTTGTTTTTAATTTGGGATTAATAAAACATTTTACCGTGAAAATAGTATTTATTTTTGTTGGAAAACAATTTTTTGCTTGTTTGTAAATCTTACTACGGCTAGCCCCCGCTTTCCGAAAGTTCGCTTTACTTATTCGTTTTCGTTAAAATTTTCTATGAAAAAGAGGATTTCCGTGATTAGTTATTAATCGGAAAGCATGTGTCTTCTTCAGCGTTCACCTATTGGCTTTCCTCAAATGCCGGAGAGGATGTTGATGAAATTATTTGGCAGACTTCTCTATCTTCAGTTGTTTGTTTTTAATTTGGGATTAATAAAACTTTTTACCGTGAAAATAGTATTTATTTTTGTTGGAAAACAATTTTTTGCTTGTTTGTAAATCTTACTACGGCTAGCCCCCGCTTTCCGAAAGTTCGCTTTACTTATTCGCTTTCGTTAAAATTTTCTATGAAAAAGAGGATTTCCGTGATTAGTTATTAATCGGAAAGCATGTGTCTTCTTCAGCGTTCACCTATTGGCTTTCCTCAAATGCCGGAGAGGATATTGATGAAATTATTTGGCAGACTTCTCTATCCTCAGTTGTTTGTTTTTAATTTGGGATTAATAAAACTTTTTACCGTGAAAATAGTATTTATTTTTGTTGGAAAACAATTTTTTGCTTGTTTGTAAATCTTACTACGGCTAGCCCCGCTTTCCGAAAGTTCGCTTTACTTATTCGCTTTCGTTAAAATTTTCTATGAAAAAGAGGATTTCCGTGATTAGTTATTAATCGGAAAGCATGTGTCTTCTTCAGCGTTCACCTATTGGCTTTCCTCAAATGTCGGAGAGGATGTTGATGAAATTATTTGGCAGACTTCTCTATCCTCAGTTGTTTGTTTTTAATTTGGGATTAATAAAACTTTTTACCGTGAAAATAGTAGTTATTTTTGTTGGAAAACAATTTTTTGCTTGTTTGTAAATCTTACTACGGCTAGCCCCCGCTTTCCGAAAGTTCGCTTTACTTATTCGCTTTCGTTAAAATTTTCTATGAAAAAGAGGATTTCCGTGATTAGTTATTAATCGGAAAGCATGTGTCTTCTTCAGCGTTCACCTATTGGCTTTCCTCAAATGCTGGAGAGGATGTTGATGAAATTATTTGGCAGACTTCTCTATCTTCAGTTGTTTGTTTTTAATTTGGGATTAATAAAACTTTTTACCGTGAAAATAGTATTTATTTTTGTTGGAAAACAATTTTTTATTTGTTTGTAAATCTTACTACGGCTAGCCCCGCTTTCCGAAAGTTCGCTTTACTTATTCGCTTTCGTTAAAATTTTCTATGAAAAAGAGGATTTCCGTGATTAGTTATTAATCGGAAAGCATGTGTCTTCTTCAGCGTTCACCTATTGGCTTTCCTCAAATGCCGGAGAGGATGTTGATGAAATTATTTGGCAGACTTCTCTATCTTCAGTTGTTTGTTTTTAATTTGGGATTAATAAAACTTTTTACCGTGAAAATAGTATTTATTTTTGTTGGAAAACAATTTTTTTTTGTGTTTGTAAATCTTACTACGGCTAGCCCCCGCTTTCCGAAAGTTCGCTTTACTTCATTTTGTTTTTTACGAAATTCCATAAAAATAATAAAGTTATAAATAAAGTAAGTCTTATAACTTAAAATTTTTTTTTCATTTAATGATTTAAATGCTAAAAGGATTTTGTCTTTAAAGAAAGAGATTAATGAGAAATTCCCGTTCTGGGTCAATTTTTGTGCAAATAAAGAAGCTCTATATGTCAGTTACCTTCTGGTACATTCAGGCATCTTCTTCAATCCCTTACACCCAGGTGCACATTATCTCAGGTTGTTCCAAGTACTGACAACTCAACTAAACACACCTTTGTCCCCACTACCACCTCTGAGCATAGGCGTAGCGTGTTTCTAATTTTTTTTTTTTTTTTTTTTTTTTTGGGGGGGGGGGGGGTAAGGGCACGAATTGAATTCAGTTAGGGCTCTCCTCAGCGTATTGACTGTCAGACGGTCCTTAAAATAGGAAATACAGTGGAATCTCGATCGATCGTTTTCGGATTCATCCTTTTTCCGCATGTGTCGTTCATTTTATCCAGTCCCAACAATCATATTGCTTTGGTATGTTTCCGCATCTATCGTTTACCCGCATTTATCGTTCATTTCAATCGGTCCCTTGAAAAACGATAGATCGAGATTCCACTGTATTATGATTTTTTTTAAATTGAATAACAATAGAATTACATTTGAGTAGTATTCAAAAGTTATACAATGAGAAAATTAAATATAATGTAAATAAAATGAGAAAAAAATATAGCATCGAGTTTTTGTTATGGATCATATCATTGTTAAAAACTATGTTAAGGCTAAAAGACATAATCGGAATCTTCAGTTTCACAGTTTGAAAAAGCAGGGAAAAAACCAACTTTCTTAAAAGTTTTCTACAATTTTCCGATTTTAACTAAACTTCTATTAACGTTTTAATTTATTTCGAGTTAACTTGGGGGGGGGACGTACCCCCCCAGTGTCTCCCTCCCTGACGCTGCGCCTATGCCTCTGAGCAGGCCCTGATTTTCCATTAGGCCTGGGCCTAGGGGCCCCGAATGTTGGAGGCCCCCCAAAAATTTTAATTTTAAAAGAAAAGAAAAGAAAACATTCCCCATTCAATTTTTTTTATTTTACCTTTTTTAATAGCAAATTTTTTTTATATATCCTTTCAAATTTGATTGATTGATTGGTTCATCATATGTATAGTTATATGTATAGTTCATCATATGTATATTATAGTGTATATAAAGGATCAATAAGTTTTTCTGGTTGCATTGAATTAGTGTTTTAATGATGAAGTTAATTTGTTGTACTCAGAGCCTGACTAAGGCAGGGGCATACGGGGCAGTTGCCCCGGGCCCCCACATCAGAGAGGGGCCCCAAATCGAATAGAAAGTTTAGTATTAAGTATTAAGTTCTTCATTACTGAAGTAGTGAAGCAGAGGGGGGGGGGCAAAGAAGTTTTTGTCCCGGGCCCCAATTAGGCTAAGTCGGGCCCTGGTTGTACTGCTTTTAGTCATTTGATAATGTTCTAGGCTTCTACGCTTCAAATAGCCAATTCTTGGTAAAATGGTACTTTCACAATGATTTATTTATGATTATTTGTTTGTGTGTCAACTTTGGAAATTTTACGTCCACTTTAGTGTTAGGGAGCCCCCCATCCCGAGTTGTGCCGAATAGTCAAGAATTTTCTAAATCGGGGCGTGCCTCTGAGACTTTCAGAGGGTTTGCGGCTTTTCCGAAACTGGCAAGTGAAACTACACTGTAACTTCTCCTTTATATAGTCTATATGTATCTAACCATTCCTGATTTTACAACGTGTAAGGACTATTTAAACTTTTATACGTTATTTGGTAATGATTGGTTCGTTGTTTTGGGATCTACAAAAAATAATCTTCCCGTATCAGTTAATAATACATGCTTCTTCGTTTTACGCCATTGCGGGTAACAAAATGTTTTACAGGAATAACGTTTACAATGGAACCCCGAAATTATCCTTAGACGAGAGATGTAAACAGTAATGACATATTAATTGCCCAAAGGAATGTCGGCCGGGCTCTTATACAAAGGTGTGTAACATACATTTTCCAGAAAGAAAAACTGAAAATCCACAAAAGATTGTTTTGTTTTAATTTAGCCTTATTTGAAACCTTATATATAATTCCCTGAAATCTTCTAGATAGTTCGTTTTCAACTATAAAGAATACCCTTTTTAATTATCCGTGCTTTCTGGTTTATCAAGCACATGATAGAACATTAATTAGCAAGGACATTCGGGAGTTCATTGTATTTTCAGATGGTGAGGGACATCTGTAAAGCAACTGCTCTTTATCCAAGCCTGTTATTTAGAAAGGAAAAAAAAAATGAATCAAGTATCTAAGGATATACTTTATTTTTTCTAGTAGATATGCCGTGGATAATGATATTTGTGTCCTTGGTGTAATAAATAATAGGCAATATTTGATTCAACGTTTGATACATTGATTCTCTTATGTTATGTTTCCCATTGAATCTTTTTCATAAAAAAAACTGAATGTGGAACCGAGTTTGTTGTTTGACATGATGCATAGGAATAAATAGGTAGACCACTTTCGTGCAACGATGATTTGCTCAAAAGAGAAAGCAAATATTGCAGGGTATTTTCTTAAGATTATTCTTCATAGACATTCGTAGCAAATAAGAAGAGGGAAGCTGTTTTTGTTGGATAGCATTTATGAGGCACAATTTCCTCTGCAGAACTGTAAATATATTTGGTTATTTTATTTCCCGAATATTTTTTTCACGATTCAGTGGGTCCGTTTTACCCTGGCTTTTGAAGGAATTTGGTTTATAAAGAAGGCTTCATCACCTGCTGACCTCAAAGTGATTCCTAAGAACCCCCCGACGACAGTTTCGGGGCCATTGGTCCAGGCACAAAGCTTTACTTTTTAGAACCGCAAGATTTTTCTGTCAAGAACCAGTTGTGCAACCAGAATGTTTTTCAAAGGGGAGGGGGTTTCTCGTTCCCAAAGGAGGGATTTTCCGTTCTTGGGGGAGGTTCTTTATGAATATTAATTTTGGAATTACCTTTTTTATGGATTTTTTAGCTTCAGGGGTGGGGAAAGTGACCCTAAACCTTCTATCCGTGATTGCATGACTTCCAGGAATACACGCTCTCAAATAATGGTTAATAAACAAACAAACAAACAAATAAATAAATAAATAAATATATATATATATATATATATATATATATATATATATATATATATATATATATATATATATATATATATATGTATGTATGTATGTATGTATATTCAAAAAAGATCGGAACTTTCAGAACACAATCATTCGTTTTATAATATTGCCGGCACTGTTGAAAGATAAATATTAACATTAAACGGTTAAATTTTGATTCCTTTTAATTTGCTTTATCTTTATGTTATGATTTTCTGTTTCAACTTTTTAAACTTTCCCTTTTACAAAAGCAAGTGGGGCAATCTGAGTCTTACTACGCAAATATTCTTACAAAACTTCATATCTTAATTCTTTCTAAGCGTTAAAATTTTAATTTCTATTTAATTTTTATATATATATATATATATATATATATATATATATATATATATATATATATATATATATATAGAGAGAGAGAGAGAGAGAGAGAGAGAGAGAGATCTGTATATTGCTGTTTGAACTACCACTAAATATACTTTCGGTAACTAACCTGACTGACCTGTAGTTCGATGAAGCCAACGCCTTACTGATGTGACTCTTGGACTTCAAGGGTTGAAGACACCTACAGTAAAAGAATATAAAACTGCAAGCTCTTTGGAATGATTTAAGCTGAATCATGTTGTGTTGTTTCTTATGCTACTTGACCGACAGCAACATCGGATCAAGTCCCGAAGGATATGGGTGATGAAGGCGTGCGGCTCCTGTTTTGACTGGCACCACAAGGGTCGGAGTCCGACTTGGCCAAAGGACCAGTCCCGTAAATCTAAACCGAGTCAAGTGAAGAGACCGGAAACACCTGACTCCGCACCTCAGGAGGTAAATTTGAGAACTGTGAGGACATTGCAGCCACGACCGATTTAATGTGCCCCAGCCGCCAATAGTGTATACGACAGTGGATTTGTCAGCGACGAGCATCGAACCAGTGACGTTCAGATCACTAGCCCGCTACTCTTACCAACTGGGCCACTGCGCCCAAGCTGAATCATTCTCGTGTTTACTGGTACTTATTTCTACCTTCGTAAGCAGTTACACCTTTACCATTAAACTGGATAATTTGGTGTTCAAGATAAAGGAAATAGGTATTCTTATATGCTTAGTACTTACTTAGTGCTTGTAGTCTTAGTACTTGTTCAAGGTAAAGAAAATAGGCACTATTCTTACATATGCTTGTCTTTCTTACATAGCTTTACTTATTCTTGATTTATCTAAAGACTTGTATGTATCATCATTTTACACTGGAGGGTCATACCTGATCCCAAAGGGACAATGGAATTGAATTTAAATGCATTGTAAAGTGTTTACTCCACGAAATGAGGTATTCGGCCTTGAAAATTCGCAGAGCTATAAAAATAGAGAGCTAAGGCTGCAACTTGAAAAGCACAATAGACACCTATTTCAATACAACAGTACTCTTTTCTTTGCGGTAATCCCCCATTATTGCTATACGGCTCGTGTTTCACTTACTTTGTTACCTGGACAGCAAAAGTTACAACCTGTAACGGCACGGAAGTTAAGGAGCTTAGGAGGGCAATAAATCCCCTCGGCAACTGAATCCGAACACCCCCAGACGCAGACTTTTCTCCCTGAGTTGTACAATTTACGTAACCTAAAAGAATTCCTACACGACTTCGTCTGGCGATCAGTCTGCCAGGGACGGCGAAAGTATCAAAGACTTTTGTAGTCTTTTGTAAAGTTTACCTGTTGTGGAGCGCTTGATCGAAAACGTGACTTTTGCACTGATAGCTCAGAATAAGTCTTTTCGAAGTCCCAAAATAGTCTTTTCATAAGAATTTTATAAAAAAAAGTGGCATCAGCACCAGCTGATATCTTTTAAAAAACACCGTGTCAAAAGACTTAAGAAAAAAATACTGAGAAACAAGCGATAAAAAAGAGGATAGATTAATTATTGTTCTAATATTTGTAGAATGTATCTGCGTACGGAAGTATGTGTCCTTTTTTTTCCAATGCGGAGGCCTTTTTCTTAGACATTCGGCTGTTAACAGCATGGTGTTGCTGGCCTCTTTATTATGGGGGCACTATATAGGCGGCCCAGCTTCGCCCCCTATGAACCGGTCCTATAATTTTGAACCGAACCAAGTGACGAGACCTGAAACACGTGGCCCCGCACCTCCAGAGGTAGGGGAAAACTTGGAGTACATTGCAGCCACGACAGATTTTTCGTGCACCAGTCGCCGTTATTGTACACGGCAGCGGATTTGTCAGCGACCGGCATCGAACCAGGGACGCTCAGATCACTGGCTCGCTGCCTTCGGAAACCGGGCCACTGCACCCACGTTCTGTTTGTTCTATGCTTCATTTAATAATGGAAATATTAAGTATCCAGAACCATCTCCGACAAAATAAAGGATAGAATAGATAATGTTTCATATTTAAAGTATTTATCTGTATGGAAATGGGCGATCTTTTTCTTTTGTACTTCATTTTAAAACGTATGAAATATCCATTTCCGTATTGGACCAAAAAAAAAAAAAAAAAAAAAAGGATTCAATAGTTTTGATTTAGAATATCTGATAATGAAAATATTCCGATAGGAATCAAGATATATTTTAGAGCAACAAAACAGCATAGAAGCGAACTGTACAGCATTACTTAATTAAATTACTTCCTTTTCGTAGTTAGAATATTCAGATAAATAAAGAGTGGAATTCACTTACGCACAGTTTTTACTTTTTTCCGACTTAGTCCTTTTTCCTTGGTCATTCACTAAAAGATTAAGATGGACTTCCTAAAATGAAGAGCTGCAATCATGCAGCCATTAATACGCCTTAATTAACGCCGATTGAATCGCCTTATAATTAGAGCAGCTAAACAATACAAATACAAAAATTGTGTAGATTTTAGCTGTTATATGTTTTGATTTTTAACTTATCAGTTCTTGTTTCATGTTCTAACTTCCAGGTATACTCAGACATAGAAGGAATTGGAAACAAAAACTCCGTTTTGACTGAAAAAAAAGATATTCAACAATCAACCTATTCCCGAAAAATAAGGGATAGTTAGTCAAGGAAGTTTACTCAGGGGTATATTAATATTTTTTTTCTCTATAATACTCTATAATGAAGAAAATAAAGTGCTGTAAGAAACTGAATCCAGACATTATTCTTCTTTTATAAAATCTTTCTAAACTTTATTATAAGTATTCATACTGAGCATTTTATTTTTATTTAGCGCAGAATTTCTCTCTTTTTTTCAATTCCTACTATTAGTTCACACTCTCCCTATATATATCTTGTTCAAATTTTCAATCGTTAATAAAATACTTTTTATTCCTCCACTCAAGTTCAAATACATTTTTTTAGACTTGTAGTCAGTGTTGCCAACCTTTACGAAGCGCCTCCCCCTAGCGCCATCTCGAAATCCCCCTGTTTTCCCCTAGCGCCATCTCGAAATTCCCCTGTTTCCCCCTAACACCAACTTGAGATCCCCTAGACCTTCCTAAAAGAAATTCTGGTTCCAAATAGGCATCCTGTTTGAGAGATAAACTGAAATAAATAGAAAATGCACACTTACATAATGAAATGGAGGTTTATTTACATTTGACATATGTATAGAACTTATCTAATAAAAAAACGCGTCTCGATTGTACATTACTGTCGATTTTTCTAATTTTAAATTTCGTCGATGTCAGGATAATTATCGAGTATTTCATCAAAGACATCGGCCTGGCTCTCATTTTGTGCTTTACTATTGCCTGCATTATTAAAGTCATACGTATTGACGTTGAACAATTTGAGCATACGGGTGGAAGGAACGAATTTGACACATGAACCGCAGTTCTTTTGTAGAGTAAATCTCACCATCATAATATTTGAAGTACTTCGAGGGACAACTTATTCCGTAATTTATTTTTAATTACTTTGTATGTCGGAAAAGCACGTTCGACACTTGGGTTTGAAATTGGTAGTGTTATTAGCGCCATTGAAAATTTAGTGATATTTTCAAATCGCTTTTTTCCCGCAGAATCAATCTTCAAATACTTTTGAATAAAATTCAACAGAATTAGCTACATTTGACCACGATTTATTTTGGAATTGATTCCATTTTGACACTACATCACTTTTATTGCCGTATAAGTGAGTCCGATGGAATTTCATAAAAATGTCATTGAGACTGGGTTTCACTTGAGATAATGCAACTTTAAGGTGAAGATTGGACATCGTTCTTAGAACAAATAAGTTAAAGGGCGCGGTAGCCCGGTTGGCAAGAGCAGCGGGCCAGTGATCTGAACGTCCCTGGTTCGAGGCTCGTCGCTGCAAATCTACCGCCGTGTTCACTAATGGTGGCTGGGGCACGTAAAATAGGGCGTGGCTACAATGTCCTCCATGTTCTCAAATTTACCTCTGGAGGTGCGGGGTCAAGTGTTCCGGTCTCGTCACTTGGCTCGGTTCAAAATTACGGGACCGGTCATTTAGCCAAGTCGGACTCCGACCCTTGCGGTGCTATTAAAAACCGGAGCCGCACCTTCATCGCCCATAGCCTTCGGGACTTGACCTGATGTTCATGTCGGTCAAGGGGCATCAGCTACAACAACAACAACAAATAAGTTATCTGGTAATCGTTTTTGAATTTCTTGAGCCAAAGTACACAGAAATTTCTTACATCTCTCTTTGACATCTAATAATTCTTTCTACTGGGTATTTTGTGCAATAGAATGAAACTCAAAGCCAAAATACATCGCTGATGTATGCATTAGATGGGACTGAAAATCGAAATCCGCTAATTCAGAACATTTTTATTTTCTGTCGCCGTTACGCAAAACTGTCACTACTCACTTTATCTTTATAATAATTATATTCGAATGAAATATGCAGATTTTCGGAAAGACCACAAAAGAGAAATACTGAAAAACACAGTAAAAGTAACACAAAACAGTCGACACTTTCCACGTGTGATGATTGCCGCGCAAAATGATAAAATTTGTTTATGGTTGTATTTTGACCGCTTATTTTATTTCGTTTTAATGAGAGAAAGTGGCAGTAAACTTGAAATCAACCTGATTAAAATTCAACTGAAGAGTTAATTTCTAATTTTTTTAATGAACTTTAAATCTACGCTTCTAAAACCCCCCATAAAAAAGTCCCCCATAGAGAATTGCCCAAAAAAAAGTCACTTCTAAAAAATGCGCCAAAAAAAATGTACCCCCTAGAAAATACCCCCAAAAATATGTTCCCCCCTCAAAATGCCCCTAAGAAAATGTGGCCCCTAAAAACACCCCTTTTCATCTAATTTACCCCCAAATTTAGGGGCAAAACCCCCAAGTTGGCAACACTGCTTGTAGTGGATGACACTTGATGTTAATACAGTTTTTTCAAATATTAATTCATTAATTAAATTTAATTAATCAATTTTAGTTTTAGACCTAGAGCGTCTCTTGCTCTTGAATAGTAATTTCCCTCTTGTTACTGTGTAAACGGTAGCACTGCGGTAGGGCGGGCTTCTCCCGTCCTGTAGGTTGCGGGATCGAATCCCCAACCTGACAAACTTTTTCTCTCTCTTTTCCCCTGACAAACTTTTTCTCTCTCTTTTCCCCCTTCCTAATTTCGCACAGTAGACAAGGTTCTGGCAGGCAATCCTTTTTTTCAATTCCTACTTAATGGTTAACACTCAAATTTTTCTTTGTTGACCTAAGTAGGAATTGACTTTAAAAAATTTTTTTTATATATTACTAGGGGCTTCGCCCCTAGCCTCGCTACGCTCGCTCCTCTGGTGAATCAAGTGAATGAATGACTCAATAGTTTTTTACAGCGATTGAGTCATTCATTTGTTTACAGTTGAAGCTTCCACCCCCCCCCCCCTCCCGACGAAATGGATGAAGCCCGGCGAAAGGAATGAATGGGTGAAAAATTGGTTCTTCTTTCAAAGGAAGCGAATGAGAAGATTTTTTTTGAAGTATTTCTTTAAAATTCAATTAAAAATCGAAATTTTAAGATAGAGACTTGAAATGAAGTTTATATGAATGAGAAAGCTTTCATCTTCCAGTTGATATAAATATTTTCTTTGTAACATAATAAGTCTGAGAGCATCGAATTTATATATCTCGAAACGCATAAATTTTTCCAAAAAAAGGGTTTTCAATTTTAATAAAAATATCAGTCTGTTTTAAATTATTTTTAAACAAATGAGGTCTTGTTTGAAGGAGAAATGTCTGTAGTCTTAGATTGTAAAAAAAAAAAAAAATTATACGATCCTTTTTTGGCGAGTTATCGTAATCTGAACATGAAAAAGTCAATATTTTCCCACAAAACATAAAATAAAAAAAAAAAAACTTAAAGTCCGACGAATATGAGACATGTCTTACTTTCTTCCCCACATTGTTATGCATCGATTGGTATCGGTCTCGACCCCATACCCCCCGCGGTTTCGGAGGAGATAGCGTGACAAGCTTTTGACAGCGGCGGCGACGGCGGCGCCGGCTGCGGCAGCGGCTGCGGCAGCGGCAGTTAGTTCTTTTTAGAATAGAGAGACTTGTTTATAGTGCTGAAGGAAATAACAGTTTTTATTTTTTAACTATCTTCGCAGACATCAATAGAATGAAAAATCCTCTACCAACATTATATAAGCATGTCATATAAAAGATGGGATATCTTTGGTGGGTTTTCACGTAGTATTATAAATATCTATCTGCGTAAGGCATTAAATAGAGTGAATTCAAGTAGTTTTTAATTCACTCTATTTAATGCCTATGCTGCATAAAAAATAATAGCGATTGAGAACAATAAATGGAAAAAAATATTTCAGGGAAGCTCTGGGTATTTATTATGATCCACTGAAGAGAATTTCTGTCATTTGAGAGTCTGCAAATAAGGTGCGCTGAAAAAAAAAAATACAGAAATTTTTGTCCACCGTGTTTTATTTTGAATATTAGTCGACAACTAGAACTGACATAACGGTAGTTACGAGCAGGTACCTGAAGGATTCGCAACAGTTAACTCAGCACCCATGCACGCTTATTGGCATCAGTAAAATCTTTTGAAGCACTTAATGGTTGTCTGTCGGAAATACACTGGTTTTTGAAAGAACTGGTCATCGGTGAGTCCTGGTACACCTAGACCAATTTCCTGCCCAATTTTTTTAAAAGATTTTCACCGATATTTTGAAAGAATTTCTCAAACATGTCCCAACTATTTTATGCTCGATTTTAATTTTTATCGAAACGACAAAGAAAACTCACAACATGCGAGTACACAAAAAAGAAGGAAAACTGTTACCATTTTCTTATGGTTTTATATAGTATACAGTTTAGAAGTAAAGTTAGAGACGACAATTTTAAAAGGAGAATGGAAAGAGGAAAAAATATTAAGGTACCTCAAATTGTCTCAGTCTGTCGATTTAACTGGAAAAATCTCAATAGCAAGAATTTTAAATCATTCTATATTTTCCCCAACTTATAGAAAATTTTTCTGTTCTTTAAAAGATATCTCCTCAAAGCTATTTTGACAATATCCAAACGTTCATTCCAGAAAAAAAAATGAAAGATCTCCTAATTTACGATAAACATGCATAATTCATTTGCATATTGATGAAGTGATTATATTTTCCTACCCCCGGTTACAGTCTGGGGTATCTTCATGGACCACCAGGGTTTCAGAGACCACACCTAATTCCTACGACGTACCGCGGTGGAGGTTAACTTCGAAACTCCATTAGGTATAGTACATAACATGAGTCAATCATTATTTTACTCTTTTAACGAAGTCCACAAGGTTAATTCAAACTAACTATTACCATAAGTACGTTGTCTCAAGTCTCTAAGAATAGTTATTTAGAAAATTATGTAAGTAAAAAAAAAATTTAAACAATAAAAGTATTATTAATGAAATCCCTCGTAATAAAATGTTTTGATGTTAATTTGTTTAAATTTTCAGCTGCACAAATAAAATTTAAATGACTGGCTATAAATATATGGAGATAGATCTGCATTATTAAAAATTGATAACCCTTTAAATCCAATTAAATTTTGTAGCGTGTAAAATAATGTCCGAAACTTAGTGATCTATCGAAGGGATGCTGAACAGTTTTTGCTCTTGAGATTGAAGACTCAAGATAAATAAATAAATGATTGAATGTTTGACCTGTAAGACCAGTAATGTGGGTGATATTAGTGCAATAGAATTCCTTTATGAATCCTGTTTTTTTCTGTTCTCTGGTCAGGTTGCACTTCTCTTCTACGGTTGACACTCAGCATCAATTAGAGTGTATAACTCTCAGTTGGCGGCGAGACTCAGGCAATTCTTCAAGCTGGTGTTGCAACGAAAATGGTGTTTTCTTTTTAAGGAATCGTGAGGTTGTTGATCAGTGATAAATATCTTTAGACGAACTCTGCTATGACGGCATGCTGTAAATTTAATATGGTAGCACTGATGCGTCATTTTGCAACCGAGTAAGTGCGTCACAAGTAGATTGAATTTCTGAAACAGACATAAGCAAAAATGACCTGAGTTCTTAAACCATCAAGGTTGAATTTACCTAATATATCAACGTCTGGGAACATTGCTTTACGGCCAGTTTTGAAGCTTCGACAAAACTGTCATGTTTAGCGATGTCAAACATTCAACCACGAACTGGCATTTACCTAGTAAAAAAAGGAAAAGTTTAATGCTGTAGCTTGATTGATGATAGTAATAATACATAGTTTTTACTTTTCCCTATGCCTTATTAGGGAAAAATAAATCTCTCTGCAGCTCTAGACGGAATCTAACTCTGTTTGTTGCAAGCCTCGCAGAAAATAACCATAATTAAGCTAAAAAGTTTGCTTTAAACTGTATTAAAAATAACTTTTGTCAGACTTTGTGGCCTGCCACCGAGAAGTAGCAAATCAAAGCAAGGAAAAAATTGCCCAGAAGCGTTACAGTATTTTATTTTTTTCGCCATCATTATTCACCTATAAAATAAAACACAGCTTACTGGATTTCTGGCGATAAATCATTTATACAACATATCGACACATTTTTCGGCAAGGAACACGCCCAGAGTGTCGGGGCACAATCATCCTCGATTCATTGATAATTATCTAACGGTAGCATAATTTTGGGAACTTCCTAACAGAAGTTCTACTTACCATATCATTACTTGGCTTTCTCTGTGCCTCCTATGGTCTAACAAGCGACCAAGACTGGAGACAGCAACAGGTGACAAGGCTGCGACGCTGAAAATTTCTTTTTTTTTCTTTCTGTCCACAAAAAACCATTAGCTGGTTTCTATTCTGCTAATTTTTGGAAGATTATTTCGGTTTAGGGGAGTAGTTAGGGGGTAGTTTGAGACCGGTAGTCGCGAGGGACGTCTGTGGGTAAAATAAATGATGGTGTTTCGGTTTTGCAGAGGAATAACTAATGCAAATAGCCTAGAGAAGCATATCTTTGCCGTACGGAAACGATGCAAAGGTGTGCAAGAATTAATATACTTGATGCATATGGATGGGAAGCGTGAATATAACACATCAGTTTCAGACCTCATTGTTCCAGTGTTTGGGGCATACTGGTAATAATACAAAACCTACTCAGCGACTAAAACCCCTATTAATATACCGTATATTTACAAAATGATGCTATAGTGGAAGATAAAAAATTGGAATTTTTTCTCAAAATGTTTAACTTTAACTAGTTCTAATCTGCATTTTAGACTACTGAATCAAGATTACTTTGAACTCTTTTCCAGTGATCCGTTTCAAGGACTATTCATAAAAGAAAAAAAATTATAAATAAAATACAAATTATGTCAGACAGAATTCTAGCATGTTTCGTTATACGAAGGAATGTGAAAAATTCTTTACCAGATGAGAAATTAAAAATCTTTTTTTTTTCTTCTTAATTTAATCTGATATAAATTTCTAATGAAACTTATTAAATGATTTAAAACCTCAGAGTAGATCATTCCTTTTTAAAATTATCCTTGTTTTTCGATTTTCCAAGTACACCCATGCATTAATTAGCTCGAGTAATCGGGAATTCATTGACGGTAAAACAATAAAAGTAAACTAAATATTGTTCAGATCAAAAGTGATATATATATATATATATATATATATATATATATACATACAGAATCTGATAATGATAGTTTAAATAGCTATCAAAATCAATATAAGGTTGAATAGCTCATTCCAGTGGCGCACCCAGGATTTTTTCTTGGGGGCCGAGATGAACGGATAAAAATAATAATGTCTGGGGGGGGGGGGCGAGATGAACGGATAAAAATATTTATAATGCAAAATCAATATTCATAATGCAATTTCTATTTCTTTGGGCGGGGCAGGGCCTCTTTCCCACATTGTATACTATGTTCACGTGTTCCAACCACAGGAAATAAAAAAAAATTCATATTTGTTCAATTTTTGCCAGACCCTCTAATAAAAATTTATGGAGTAAATACCTTTACTACATTTTTGTCTTATGCATAAGGCTTAGATTCCTATTGGTCAAAAAACTGAGTTCGCATTCACACATATGAGGCGTTGAAAGGCAAAGTGGTGTAAGTCACATTTTCAACTTTTTTCATTTGAGGGCAAATATGTAATCTCCATGTTCAATTTATAGTGGAATTGTAAATAGTTATTATTTCCAGTATTGTAATGATTGTTATGTATTATAATTTGTTAAATTTATGGTGGAATTTTTTGTAGTTTTTGCAGTTAAACTCTTTTGACTTACACCACTTGACTTACTCACTTACACCACTTTGCCTTTCACCGCCTCATATGTGTTGTTTTTGTTGCTTATGCCCAGGGCCGGAATTATTGCAGACCAGGTCTATAGAAGGGGCTTGCAGGATGAGGGGGGCGTCTCCAGTCTATAATGGCACCACAAGAGTAGTTGGAGCCCGACTTATCCAGGTGCCATCTCAATTTTGATTCCTGGGGGAATCGTACCTTCTCTCACCCTCTCCGACCTCATAGAAGGACTTTCCGGTCTACTGATTTAATGCGCCCATATCCGGCTTACACACGAAGGTATTGAATGGCGCTTCTCGGGACTCGATCCAAGCACCCTCAGTACTGAAAGCCGAAGCGCCTAATGGCATTCAATGAACGTAAATTAAGTAATAAACGTAGCCTCTTCAGGCTACCTTGAGCCTCACATATTTATAATAATAGCGAATGACTTTGTTTGCGAGAACTGATGACACTTGCACTCGGGCTATAAGCCCTTTAATTTTACCTTTAAATTAAAAGTAAATTTTACCTTTAAATTAAAATACGTAGAGAAAATTTGCTTTACTTAGTTGCACAAGTTGGGTCATTCCTACTATCTCTGTCTTCAAAATCCTTTTTTTTTCTTCTTCACGCGATCGGACCATCATACCATAACTATTACTGCTACAAAACAGTTAAATAATCCAACAGATATAGATAAAAAATTTTACTAAAATAGACAAAAAACAAACAGAAATCAAGTACTCTGGGCTTCCACGCACCAACGGCAAGATTCTGTATAAGTGCCGGAACTGAACCATAAAACAACAGAGGTAACCGACAGGTCTCGTCATCAGGGAGCCTAACCATGTCAGTTACCTCAAGGGGAACTTTCTGAATAGGATGCAGGTAAGCCCAAAAGACATCCCAAGGCCCCGAGTCCCCCAAAGAAGCAATTACTCAAGAAGAAAATGAAAAGACAAACACAACTTACAGTATGGGCTCAACGCACCTTACAAGCAAGCACACAAAAATCCTAATGCAAAGTAATCGGTGCCTACACACCCCAATTCCGTAAGTGACGGTTATGGCGAAACAGCAGCCAGTTATATCCTAAAAGTTCTACAAAACAGTGTAACATATCCTTGTAAGCAACGATCATTTAAACTGGATGACATTCCAGAATTTGAGGTGATTGAATAAAACTGTCTTGAAAAATAAAAATTAAAAGAAAAAAATATTGGAAAATAAAATTAGCTGAAGAAGCATACGTGAGCAATTACAGACCAAGAAATAAATATTTAAATCGAATTATTCCACTTAACGGCGAGATTCGCGGTACTTGCCCTATTTGATTGTGTTTTCAAGAATCATATAAATAACTCATATTCTTTTGATACAATTCATTAAAACAATATTTAAGTGTTCATTGAATGGATGTTCTACTGCTGAAACCGGCTTTCGTAATCTAAAGACCATTTGTAATCGATCAAAATAAATTGGTATCGCAATTTTTTTTTATCAGATTCCTACTTTAACTGTAATAGAGTAAAAAGGGAAATTTAAACTTTTAATTTACGTAAAATTAAGTCTCGAATACAATATTTTTCTTATTTAAAAAAAAATTTAATTTCTTTAACTAAAGCATGTAAGATTTCCACTTTCTGATAGTATGCTGTTTGTTTCAAAAGAAAAAAAATAGAAAATATTTCCACTGCATTTCGCGCAGTATGCACTTCACGTATATAAACGTTGAAAACAAGGTACTTCACTCTGAAAACCCCCCAAAAGCTACAAAAAGCTTGTTTCTTTATTAAAAAACTAGCTGAAAACCCGCACTTACGGTACATTCAAATTTAATACAATGGTCAATGTATGCAATTAATGCGAAAAAAATAAATATATATATTTATAATAAATACGACGATCAATGTATACAACTGATGTAAATATATATATATATATAAATATTGTAAGGGATATTTTTAAAAATAAATAATGTAGAAGAAAATATCAAATTAAATGTAATAGGACATACAAAAGAATATAGTACAGTTTGAGGAACATATCTTTTACTGTATTGTAATATTTTTTTGGATAATGTCCAATCATCTGCCGCATTAGCAAAAAAAAAAAAAGAAATTTTTTTTCTATTTCGTTGTTATCACGTGACGATAAATTTAAAAGCACCAGAAAAAGAAATCAAGTAATCAGCATTTAAAAATTAAATTCTAAAAATTAATCTTTAAAAATTCCCCAAAAATCAGAACATGGAGGTAAAGATTCGAAAAAGATCTCATTTTAAAGGAATTTTTATGATCTTTCTCGTGATATAAATTTTATAACCTTCAAATTATTATTTTAAATGCAAATTTAAAAAAAGTTACTAAAACAGCTCAAAAATTTAATTTTAAAAAATCTAAGAATTTTTCAAAAATCTTTCTTAGTGCAGCCCTACACCATAAGAAGAATCGCCATGCAAAATTTCAGCCCTTTAGGTCCAGCGGTTTGGCCTGCGTGTTGTATGTCAGTGAGTCAGTGAGTCAGTTACGGAACTGTTTCAATATATATAGACTATGCTATTCGTCACGAAATCGTAAAGTTGTCTATAGCATATGACTGTAAGTGATGCGACAGAAATTTCGACCATCCCCTTGTATTTAGTAGCAAGAACAGCATTATAGTACATAGGCAAGCGTGGAATACGAAAAGATAACATCTTGAATACTTTGAGATGGCATCTTGATATACTCTTTTGCTATGGAGGCTATAAACAATGCTCGTCTAATCCCCTTGTGAAACCGGCGACAAACGTACAAACCACCAACACCGACTTCTTGGATGACACGCACACAAAAAAAAAAGTCTGCAGGAATGAGTAATAACTGTCTTTTTGCCATCCCAAAGAATCCACAAATTCTCTTAATTGGCGCTGATTTAAAAATTACAGCTGATTAGTGCGAAATACGTCTCCCGAGATAGAGCTATTATTTAGACGTAGGGAAGACGCCCTTTTTGTCCCTGCGTGAGGCCCTGAGCAGGGAAGAAGTAGCCGACTTTAATTAACCAACATGAGAGAAGGGGATGATAATAGATATTTCTCGGCAAAAATATCCCGTCCACGTAGGACATGTGTCTTCAGAATGTCAACCATTTGACAGGAAATCTGAAATTATGTCCTGTTGGCTTTTCGAATATTGCGGACGAAGCGAAAAAAAGCCATTTTGATGAGGACGAAATTTGCAGTTTCGGACGATGTGGTATGTAATATAGGCTATTTGGGAAAAAATACATCCCCATTTTTTTTTTATCAGGCAGACCCCAGGATGTGACAGCCAGTCCTTCAAGGTAAAAAATATCTGCTTTAAGTTATTTAAATTTCGCTTATAAATAAACTAGCTGAAAACCCGCACTTCGTTACGGAGTACATTCAAATTGAATACAACGGTCAATGTATGCAATTAATGCCAAAAATATGTATATATCTATATATATAAAACAGTTCCGTAACTGACTCATTCATTCACTGACTGACTGACTGTCTGACATACAACGCACAGACCAAACCGCTGGACCTAAAGGGCTGAAATTTTGCATGGCGATTCTTCTAATAGTGTAGGGGTGCACTAAGAAAGATTTTTTAAAAATTCTTCTTAGATTTTTTTAAATTAAATTTTTAAGCTGTTTTTTAAACTTTTTTTACGTTTGCATTTAAAATAATACATTGAGGGTTATAAAATTTATATCACGAGAAAGATCATAAAAATTCCTTCAAAATGAAATTTTTTTCGAATTTTTACCTTCATTTCCTGATTTTTGGGGAATTTTTAAAGATTAATTTTTAGAATTTAATTTATTAAATGCTGATCACGTGATTTCTTTTTCTGGTACTTTCAATAAATTTATCGTCACGTGCGTAACAACTAAATAGACAAAAGAAAATTTTTTCCCTTGCTAATGCGGCAGACGATTGGACATTATTTTGTCTATAAAACTATCCCTTACGATTTTTTTTATAAATATATCTATTTTTTTCTACATCAATTGTATATATTGATCGTCGTATTTATTATAAATATATATATACATATATTTATTTTTTTTTTTGGCATTAATTGCATACATTGATCGTTGTATTTAATTTGAATGTACTCCGTAGCGAAGTGCGGGTTTTCAGCTAGTATATATATATATTTATAATAAATACAACGATCAATGTCAATGTATGCAATTTCTGTAAAAAAAAAAACGAAAAAATGTATTTATAAAAAAAATCGTAACGGATATTTTTATATACAAAATAATGTAGAAGAAAATATTCCTATTAAATCTAATAGAACATACTAAAGAATATAGTACAATTAATATAGTACAGTTTGAGGAACATTTCTTTTACTGTATGTTAATATTTTTGTGGATAATGACCAATCGTCTGCCGCATTAGCAAGAAATTTTTTTTTGTCTATTTCGTTGTTATCACGTGACGATAAATTTAAAAGCACCAGAAGAAGAAATCACGTAATCAGCATTTAAAAATTAATTTCTAAAAATTAATCTATAAAAATTCCCTAAAAATCAGAAAATGGAAGTAAAGATTCGAAAAAGATCTCATTTTAAAGGAATTTTTATGATCTTTCTCGTGATATAAATTTTATAACCTTCAAATTATTATTTTAAGTGCAAATTTAAAAAAAGTTACTAAAACAGCTCAAAAATTTAATTTTAAAAAATCAAAGAAGAATTTTTCAAAAATCTCTCTTAGTGCACCCCTAGTCTATAAGAAGAATCGCCATGCAAAATTTTAGCCCTTTATGTCCAGCGGTTTGATCTGTGCGTTATATGTCAGTCAGTCAGTCAGTTACGGAACTGTTTTATATATATATATATAGATAGATGAAAGCTGGCGTATTTGTTTTGAGTATGGGCACAGTGAGTTATATAAGTTAGGTTGTAACTCCTTTTTTGTTTGTTATCTTTGACATTATTGTGTACTGAATCTCCCAGAAGACTACCGAGCCATGACAAAGTTTAATTTTTAGCTTGGTGCTGCGAATATTCAGGGTTCCTCAAGAGACAGTCAAACCAATCGTATTGTTCTCCTCATATGTGAAGAACAATATGATTACAATGCATTAGATCTGTTTTTCTATTTTCAACCGAGAAATATGAAAACTTCTGATTTTAATTTACAAATCTGTGGCGTTATGGCAGATATTGATATACCCGAAAAATTCAATTTGAGGTTTAAGTTGATATGTCACACTTAAAATCGGTTCTTTAATGTGGCAAAAGCTGACAGTGGAATTATGAAATAATACTAAGTTATTCGTATTGGCAAATGCCGTTATGTACAAAAGAGATATTACTTGGTTCCTAATTGAATATTTTAGTCCCTAATTGAAAATTTTCATTTAACACCAGCTATATGCTCGACGTTGAATATGAGTATTAACTAAAGAATATTTGGATTGAAAAAATTAATTGAGCGATTTTATATTTCACAATAAAAGTTACTTTCTAATTTGCCGAAAACATTAAAAAATGACATATCAACGTCTGCCATAATGCCACAGAAATAATTTTAATTAAAATAGTCTCATAAGTAGAATGCAAAAACAAAAACATAATTTTACCTTAAAAACATTTTATGGGTTCTTCTGTGTCTTGTTAACAAACAATTTACTTCCTACTAAATTAAATGAGAAAAAATAATGAAATATGCATTACTGCACTGCATATCTGCAACGTTATGGATTGTTGAAAAACAAAATTTATACAGTTCAAAATTAGTTGGAATTTCTAGTGAGAAAAGATATAATTGAGAATTCAGAACAATTCTGTTTTGACAGTTAATAATTCTAGTTTGTAGTTATTCCTATTAAAAACCGTTAACTGGGGTAACTTTGGCCCTTTCGGGTAACTTTGGCCCAACAAACGAATAAAGATTGTATGTGCTGTATCTAGACAAAGGAGAGTGATTATCACTTATTTATTGCAAGGGCAAATAGGTGGTAGTACTGCCTTGACTTGCTCATAGTTTTGTCTTGTAGTTCCTCCATTTACCACCATTACAATGCTGCTCCGCTTTGGTATCCCTAATACGTATATTCTTGTTGTCTTTCAACTTCTCCTTGTAAATGTGATAGAATACATGACTCACAGCAAGTAAGCGAATTATCTCAGATTAATATTAATTGTTTCAACTATTTTCAATGTCATTATCTTGATTTACTTTGTGGTTTGCCAACTAATGAATATTTATTACATTAGGCAAACTTTGTCCCAGGTCTTGGGGTAACTTTGGCCCAATATGACAGTTAGGCCCCAGTTACCACAAGCTTATTTTTTAGGTTATTACAAAATTTTATTCAATAAAACTTTGTATGCTGGCAGTGTTTTACACAGTTAATGTTCCTGACAACATTAAGTAGCATTCTAACCGCTCAAATCACTCTGCAATGTTTTAGGGAAAATGCCAAGAAATCTACGGAAATTTCTCGGCACTAGGGCGATGGTCTTGAATATCCTGGAAAGATTTTAAGTTTAACAGATATCGGACCGACTGTGAATGTATGGAAAAAACTTAAATTTTTGCTTTGACCAGAAAAACAAGACTTTATAAATTATGAGTGGGAAGAAGTGTGAGGGAAAATCAATCCTCCGAAAATCGCGTCAGAGGAATGAGTTAGTTTATTGTTCCAGAAATGAATTAGGTTTCTTCTCCATAGTTAGGGCTATCAATTCAAGAAAGCATATAAGACTGTTAAATTACTGTCTACTGTTTATCTATTATTATTATTTCCTTTTCTTTGAAAATTCCACTTGTAATTTAAAAATAAAATCAGTTTTGCATAGAAAAAATGTTGGTTAATTGATTTTTCCACAATTAAGCTTGAGATTTACTCGGATTAGATAGGATTTTATTGATAGGTAATTTGGCAATATTTGTACATTGTCTAATAATGGTCTAAGCCAGCGGTTCCCAATCGGTGGGTCGATCCTAAAACTATTAAAATGGTCTTTGTGTGCTTTTATAATTGTAGTTTTTATCTTCACCTAGGAACACTTGTTAGTGAGTATGAAACCACTTGCTGCATATATTGCAACCATATATCTATTGTTAAATAAATAACTGTTTTGCTACAAAGTGCTTATATTTTGTCAACCATTTTTAAAATCAGAACACAAATTGTTTATCAATAATCAATCTGTGTCTTCAAAAAAGCATATATATATATATATATATATATATATATATATATATATATATATATTTGCAATATTTGATGGTAAATTATATATACATAAGGAAGGGATACGATACAAATAAGGTTTTTACTCCACCAGGGAGCGATGGACCGTGGAGGTATTCCGATAAGGAAAGGTGGGTCGCCAGCTGGAAAAGGTTGGGAACCACTGGTCTAAGCTATCTCAACAATTTAAATGTTTGGTTCACAAGATCTAGGCCAAAGTTGCCCCAATTAAAGTTAACATTAGCCCAAAAATTAAAAAAAAATTTTAAAATTCTTTAAAGTTTGTATATATACTTTAACAGGGGTTTGTATTACAGTTAAATATGTTTAAAATAATATAAACCACTTACCAAATCAAATTTTAATTGGTTTACAACTATTATTTGCTTTTCCTGGGAAATAAACATGAAAAATGGGACAAAGTTACCCCAGTTGGCGGTAGTCTAAATTTGATAGACTTTTGAGTGTAATTATTCTTACTTTTCAGAGAAACCCGTTAAGCATGTTTCGTGTCAGTTAATCAAGCTCAAGTAGTAGAACTATTTTTCTGTATTAATTCCTCTTACGTTGATGTGTATACTCCTCGGATATCAAATTCTTCTGAACTTGTTGGGATTCAGTGCTCTTTCACGTGTAACTTACAAAGCAAAATACTAAAGACAAAAAAATTAGCGAAACATTAATCATTGGTGCAATGTTTGTAATCATATTTTAACACATCGTGAACATATAACGATGACATTGTTGCCCGAAGATAAAATATTTCAGCCTAGATGTTATCTTATTGAATTGCAAATGCAATACAAAAGTTTTTATAAATACCTGTCTTCCAAGTCGTGGCGGCAGATACATCATCATGATTTAAACCTAATGGATTTTAAACAAACCTCACAGCTTTAGGAAGCATAACGTTACAACATCTTGATGAAGTAATTGAAGGTCCCGGAAAAAACTAACATGTTTTCACGACAACATATGCATACCCAATGAATGGGACCTCTACAGCGGCTTCTTTTCGGGGCCCAAGGCACTGAGAAGTGTTAATAAATAACTGATACCCCTTTTAACTATGAATCAATCACAAAATTTATTGCCGGGCTGAAAAGATACTTTGATAATTTATCGCATCCTTGTAAACTACAGAAATCGGGCTGAATACTGCCATTATTGCGCATAATAGCTATCATTATGCAAATTACCGGTGTTACTTTTGGCCATATACATTCTTGGGAAATATGTACTGCCACACAGTTATCGATTACCGACACTTCCTCTACAGCAACATCTAAATATCTGCGTTTAGTCATTATAGTTAATAATCAATTAACTTTAAGGACGTGCGAATAATTTTTAACATGGTTCGTTAATGTGTTACATTAATAAATATTGCATGTCATGGGTAGATAAGCTTATATAAAGATGGTTACTTGACTAGGGATAATATAACTTACTTTGGTTAGAAATATAATTCATTCTGCATATACTATGTTACAAACCTTAAGGCTGATAAAAATAAGTTGCGAATTATATTAGCCGTGTTGATTAATAATCCTATTTAATATAGCTTTAATTCTTTTTTAGTTTAATTATTTACAGTTTTTTTTATACACTGTGTATACGTTTCTTTCATTTGGAATGCTTTTTTTAAAAATAGATCAAAGTGATTGAAAAAGTCAATCATAATGTACAAAAAATTCAAAAGGGGAGAGCTTGAAGTACAGTTTTTTTTATAAGAGGTCTCGGTGGCTTTGTGGTACAGCGCGCTGGCTTTCGGATCGAATCCCGGCGTCGCGCCACTAAAATGCCTGCGTTTGTGTCGTCCTTTCATAGGGAGTAATGCTGGTTCACCTACATGGTGCCCCCATAATAAAATGGCCAGCAAAACTATGGTGTATTACAGTCAAATCCCGTTATAACGAACTTTAAGGGACCAAAATTTTTTTTCGCTTTATCCGGTGATTCGCTATACCCGAAGCGTTAAGAAAAATGCTATAGAGTTCACAAAATGTATAACTCAATAGCGCCTTTTACACGCACGTTCTTTCGCGAGTGCTTGGAGCGTACGGGATTGCGCGCACGCTCCAAGCGCTCGCAAAAGAGTGTACGGGATTGCGCGCGGGAAAACTTGCAGTACGCTCCAAAGCAGCTTTCCCTTCCTCTCCGACACCTTCACACATGCACTCAATCGCGCTGGATCGTGGTTTCATGCGGGAAAGAACGTACGTGTAAAGGGCGCTATTAAGTTGCAATGTGTATTCAATAATGATGTATTAAAAATGATAGAAATCTGTTAAAAATGATCATTAATGAATTAAATCGACTAAAATTGATTACATTAAAGTGACACAATACTAATTAAACTACGTACAATAGGAAAACGGAGGGACCAAAATTTTCGTTCGTTATATACCAGGTTCGCCATAACGGGGATCGACTAAAGAGGTGAATGTTTTCACGACAAATGCCTCCGCATTGGTACAAAAAATTTTTTTTTATAAAAGATGATTTTTAAATGATCATTCATCAACACACAAGGTAAGCACTGCGTATTAGTATGATGGCATTTGACCGATTGCACAGTTCAGCAAGTAATAAAGTTAAATGCAATCTTTCCGTAGCTTCTAATGTTTTTCTCTTTCACTCATGTAGCGGTTTTATACAACGAGAATACTTTTTATTATATCCTGTCAAAAACAGAATTAATTAAAGCATACAGAGTGGCTCGAAACTGACTTTACTCTTCGATGCAATCAAGCCTCTTAAACCCGTGTCACACTAAAGATTTAGCACAAGCTTTAAGCACAACTGTTGCACTAAACCTGTTCTACCTGCAACTGTTCCACTAAAATACTGTGTGATATACATTTTTTCTATCAATTTTTAACTGCAACATTTCCATTCTACATGGGAAAAGTTTCACGTACAACTTGTGTTGCACATAATTGTCCAATAGCAGGGCAGGTTTTGGCTCACGTGACTCGCGATCGGGCAAGGAAGAAAAAATGGCTGTCACCAACATGGATCCGTGGAGTGATGAAGAGATTTTGATTTACTTTATTAATGAAGTCTCAAGCAGAGAAAATCTTTGGAATCACACACATGATTATTACAAAAGCAGAACGCTGAAGCGATTAACATTCAAATACGTTTGTCAAACACTAGCAACCCTTCACAGACACTCCGTGTGGAGAAAACCTTGACGAAAAGCTTAAAGTTTCACCTAATTCTTTAGTGTGATACGGGTTTTACAATGCTTGCGCGAGAAGTACAATAGAGTGGCATTCATCTGAAGATTTTATGATTGTTCTGACTTAAAACTGATGGTAGTTATTATTGGTTCTTTGGTACTTTACGGGATTTACAGAAGATTTTGCGAAAATTTTCTGTAAACCAGTACTTGTTACTATTACAGAATTTTACGTTATTTACTGAATATTTTGTGAAAGTGGTCAGTAAACCGATTTTGGTAATTATTATTTTTATGCTGGGGTGGTTGGTATTGAGCAGGTAATTAGACCGAGACCAATTGCTTAAAGCCGATTCCGAATGGCTACAAACATCCATGCCAGTAGTGGGACGTGGGACTCGAACCCACAGACTTTGGTACCGAAGGCCAGCGCCTGAGTCATTCGGCCATCCCAACATAAAAAGTTAGGATTTTATGTTATCTGATGAATATTTTATGTATGCCGAAACTTAGGCCCATGGATTTTGTTTAAGCGTAGTTATGGTTCAAAATTTTTGTTTTTTGTTTTTGTGTGTGTGTGGGTAGTTTTGCACTTTTCTATTATACTTACCAAAACGACTGAGTTTTATTTTTATACATCTACTAGCTGAAGAACCCGGCGTTGACTGGGATTTTAAGAATGTTTGCTAAACAAAATCAATTTAAAAACTAAACACATTATAAATAACATAGAAAAAAAGGCATGTGAAATGTTATACACATGAATAAAATGAAAATGATAAACTCCTCAGAATTCCTTTAGATTTAGCCTTTCATCATTGGAGTAAAAAAAGCTGAAATTACACGTTTAGTAGAATTTTCCAATAGAACCATGGAATGACTCCAGTATTGCCTGTTAAAAAAAAATTGAAGTGTTTGATTGAGGGCTGCAAACCATTCAACTCCTCTCGACATTAGACTCCTATAAACATCCCCTGGAAATTAAACTCTTCAGATTTTAGGTAGATTCAGCCTATCATCATTGTACCACTAAAATCTGAAAAGTAAAAATTGTAAAATTGTAAAAAAAATGCAAAATTACCGAATTTTTACTAACCAAAATGAATTTAAAAACTAAACACAGTATAAATAACATAGGAAAAAAGACCGTGAAATGTTATAAACATGAATAAAATGAAAACCCATTATAAAAAATTATATAAATTTATAATAAACTCTTCAGGATTCAGCTAGATTTAGCCTTTCATTGGAGCAAAAAAAGCTGAAATTACAGGTTTAACTGAATTTTCCAATAGAACCATGAAATGACTCCAGCATTGCCTCTTAAAAAAATGAAGTGTTTGATTGAGGGCTGTACCACTAAAAGCTGAAACATCCTCTCCATATTAAACTCCTTTTCACTCCTTATTAAACTCCTCAGACTTTAGGTAGATTCAGCCTGTTATCATTGTACCACTTAAAGCTGGAAAGTAAAAATGTCAAATTGTCTTTTTGCCAAGATAACTGTACAGGATGGAAGGAACTGGAAAAAAATGTTTGTTTTACAAAATCCATTAAAAAACTAAACACAGTATAAATAACATGGAAAACCAAGAAGCATGCGAAATGTCATACACATCAATAATATGAAACCCAATATAAAAAATTGTATATATATTTATGATAAACTCCTCGGAATTCATCTAGATTCAGCTTTTCATCATTTGAGCAAAAAAAGCTGAAATTACATGTTTAGCAGAATTTTCCGGTAGAACCATGAAATGACTCCAGCATTTCCTGTTTATAAAAAATGAATTGTTTGACTGAGGGCTGCAAACCATTCAACTCCTCTCCACATTAAACTCATATAAACATTCTGTACATATTAAACTCCTTTGCTCTCCATAATAAACTCTTCAAAATTTAGGTAGATTCAGCCTATCATCATTATACCACTAAAGTCTGAAAAGTAAAAATGTCAAATTGTCGAATGTTCGTTGACCAAAATGAATTTAAAAACTAAACACAATACAAATAACGTAGAAAAAAAGCATGTGAAATATTATACACATGAATTAAATGAAAACCCAATGTAAAAATGCATAAATTTATAATAAACTCCTCAGAATTCAGCTAGATTTAGCCTTTCATCATTGGAGCAAAAATAGCTGAAATTACATTTTTAGCAAAATTTTCCAACAGAACCATGAAATGACTCCAGCACTGCCTGTTAAAAAAAAAATGAAGTGCTTGAATGAGGGCTGCAAACCATTCAACTCCTCTTCGCATTAAACTCCATAAACGTCCTCAATTAAACTCCTTTTCTCACCGCAATAAACTCCTCAGGAATTTAGGTAGATTCAACCTTTCACCATCGTACCACTAAAGGCTGAAGAGTAAAAATGTCAGATTGTCTGTTTGACATGAGAACTGTACAGGATGGAAGGAACTAAAAAAAAATGTTTGTTTTACAAAATCCATTAAAAAACTAATCACAGTATAAATAACATAGAAAACGAAAAACATGGGAAATGTTATACACATCAATAATATGAAAACCCAATACAAAAAATTATATATATTTATAATAAACTCCTCAGAATTCATCTAGAATCAGCTTTTCACCATTTGAGCAAGAAAACCTGAAATGACATGTTTAGCAGAATTTTCCAATAGAACCATGAAATGACTCCAGCATTGTTAAAAAAAATGAAGGGTTTGATTGAGAGCAGCAAACCATTCAACTCCTCTTCACATTAAACCCCTATGAACATCCTCTACATATTAAACTCATTTTCTCTCTATAATAAACTCCTCAGAATGTAGGTAGATTCAGCTTTTCATCATTGTACCACTAAAAGCTGAAAAGTAAAAATGTTAAATTGTCTTTTTGCCTTGAGAACTGTACAGGATGGAAGGAACTGAAAAAAAAAGTTATTCACCAAAATCCATTAAAAAACCAAACACAGTATAAGTAACATAGAAAAAAAAACACGCGAAATGTTATACACATCAATAATATGAAAACCCAATATAAAAAAGTATATAAATTTATAATAAACTACTCAGAATTCATCTAGATTCAGCTTTTCCTCATTTGATCCAAACATTCGTGATCTTGAGTTTTGATATGATTAATAACTTTACTAATTATTGACCGAATTTAATTATTTTAGGCTTTTTGTGAAAACCTGAAGGTGGTTAAGGAGAATTTTGAATTTGATTTTAGTTTCTTTTAAGTTTTTTGCACCTCTTTTCTCTGTTAGGGCTAATTTTTTGTGAGCGAATCACAAATCACAAAACTGTGCTTAAAGTTTAGACTGATTCTTTTTAGTTAAGATATACTAATTTTTACACTTTTTAAAGAACATCACGAATTATAACATAAAGAACAATATAAATTACAGTATAATAAGCATTAGGAAGTACAAACACAATATGTAATATTCCAAATTACCAAATTTCAGAAAGTAAACAATCGTAACTTAGCGAGATACATTAACCCTAACAGTAGTGATTACCTAGCTTGATTTTGACTATTTTTAATTAAGATATGCTTTTCGTTAATTATTATCTATCTATCTTCCATATTTTAACAATCTTCGCTTCTAATAATATTACATTACTACCCTGTTCTGTGAATCCAGAGGGGTGAATACACAAAATATAACAGCTTACATTTTCAGGATTCACCCTTCAAAAATTGTTGGTTTTTTATTAATTAAAAATTAACGGTAATTAATGTGGATTCGGGAAGTTCTCAGTTGCCTCCGCTGTGTTTAACGACGCCTGTAAGTAAAATTTCACGATCGTCGCTTCTAAACTGGATTTCTAATACAATTACAGACAAGCATACTGACAAACAGACAATTTTTCATTTTTATATATTATATTTGATTTTTATATTGACTTTTAAGGACGTAAACAATTAATTAAAACATTTTTTCATTTAAAGGGAGCTTTTTTAAAGGTTGGGGTACAGAGGGGGAGATGTAATTTGGATTCCTTAAATCGTTGATTTTTATAATAACTTTTAAGGACGTAAACAATTAATTAAAAGATTTCTTCATTTAAATGGTGCTTTACTCAAGGTTGGGGTACAGAGGAGGAGATGTAATTTGGGTTCCTTAAATCGTTGATTTTTATATTGACTTTTAAGGATCTAAACAATTAATTGAAAGATTTCTTTATTTAAATGGAGCTTTTTTCAAGGTTGGGGTACAGAGGAGGAGATGTAATTTGGGTTCCTTAAATCTTTGATTTTTATATTGACTTTTAAGGGAGTAAATAATTAATTAAAAGATTTCTTCATTTAAATGGAGCTTTTTTCAAGGTTGGGATATAGAGGAGGGGTGTAATTTGGGTTCCTTAAATCGTTGATTTTTATATTGACTTTTAAGGATGTAAACAATTAATTAAAAGATTTCTTCCTTTAAATGGAGCTTTTTTTCAATGTTGGGGTACAGAGGAGGAGATGTAATTTGGGTTCCTTAAATCTTTGATTTTTATATTGACTTTTAAGGTCGTAAACAATTAATTAAAAGATCTTCTCATTTAAATGGAGCTTTTATCAAGGTTGGAGTACGGAGGAGGAGATGTAATTTGGGTTCCTTAAATCGTTGGTTTTTATATTGACTTTTAATGGCGTAAACAACCAGTTAAAAGATTTGTTCATTTAAATGAAAGATTTCTACATTTGAATGAGTTTTTTTCAGGGTTGGGTACAGAGAAGATGTTATTTGGGTTCCTTAAATCGGCGATTTAGTCATTTACGTTTGAAACATATCGGTGAAAGAAAAAGGGTTCATAACACGTTCTTTAAATAAAGTTACAACATAAAGATTTGGGGATTCTTTCCGTTTGACTTAAAGGCACAAGAAGAAAGAATAAAATTTTAGGAATTCGCCCTAAAAATTTGACGACACTGCTGTGAAAGTAATCCGTGTTAAAATATTATCAGTCAACTATTCGGCGACGTAGTGAGTTAAATTACAGTCGATACGTATCTCTGCCGAGATTTTAATTTTTGGATTCATTATCATATTGTATCAGCATGACATGAACAGAGATTGATGACTGAGATTATATAATGGAGACTGACACACGTGGACAACGTAATGACGAAACTTGATACGTAAAAGAAACACATGCAAAAATTCAAAAATAAAAATAAAAAAGGGTTTTCTTATAATAAAGGGTTTATGAAATTCCTGACTGAATATTACATTATATATGCATACACTCGATTCTCTTTTCGTATGGTTTTGAAAGAACACTGTCCAAGAAAAGAACCGATTATTTTTTACACTATTTATTTTTTTATTTTAACACGGTTTAAAAATCTATAAAGAATAAAAAAATATTGAGTGTCATTTTATCAGAGAGTATTTTAGAGAATGTAGATGATTTCTCGTTAGCTTATAGAAGTGTTGACGGAGGAGTTGTTCCATTATCCGCAAGTACAATTCTAGAAGGCCTCCAACTAGCCTATAAACTTGGAAATCATTTTCTTACAAACGATGACAATGTCGAACGAGGTGTGCCAATCCAACGTGATTTATAAATGATCATAGCACGTTATGAAAGATCATATTAAGAACTAACAAAAATAAAATCACAGCGTCTGATAACCGAATTCGTATTCAAAACCGGTGAAACAAAAGAAACACAAGATGCTAATTTGATGATTCAAGATAAGCTTTTAAATAGATCGCCATTCAATATTTCCAGTGACGAGAGATTTTTCGCCACCGAAAAGCAACAGAAAACGTCTAGTAGTGATACCGAATGAGTGAATGATTAAATGTTATACGTATGTATGTATAAATTTTAAAAAAATTCGATTTATTTTTAACCACTTGCGACTGCCGCACATTTTAAATTTTAAATTTAACCTGTATAAAAGTAAATGAAGTAATATTTGTGGATTTGATCTTATATTTATTCAAGTTCAGTCGATTGTATCCGAATTTCATATGAAAATTACCAATCTTTTATTAAGTATATTTGGATGGAACCTATCTCCAATTTTTATAGGTTCACTGCATCTATTTTTTTTCTTCTTTTTTTTTTCAAGGCAGTCTCTGGAACGTATAACCCGTACAAAAAGAGAATCGAGTGAATATATATATATATATATATATATATATATATATATATATATATATATATATATATATATATATATATTGTAAAGATCCTTTACGACCTTCCGAATAAATCACCTAGACAGCCCTACTTCCCCCAACAGGTGACCTACGAGAATTCTATAGATCGACGTCAAGGTGTCTAGAAGCAGAGAAAAGCGTCGTATCTATCTGCCGCCCCTGGGAGGACATACGACACCTTGTAAACGAATGATTTATTAGACAGGAACTAATGATTTTCTGATCAGCTGATTATAAGAGCCGGCAACGTGGCGTCGTCATGAAGCGAATCACAGCTAACGAACATGACGTCCCAAATTCGGCCAGCCAACCTAAAAATTTGCAGTCACGTGACTGGGAGCGAGAGTTCCGGAGCCGGGAGAGAAATCCAGTTTTTTTTAGCAGACTTGGTCGAGACTCTCATCCAGAGAGCACCTTTCATCTCAGAGGTCCCTTGAGCGACCGACTTCATCCTGAAGTCTTACCTTTTCAGAGCAGCCCGCTCTATCAGCTTCTCGTCTGCTAGAATACTTCCTCCCGAAGTATATCTATTTCAGAGCATCCCGCTCTATAGGCTTCTCGCCCACAATACTTCCTCACGAAGTATATCTATATTTCAGAGCTGTATGCTCTAGAGGCTGTGTGCCGACCCTTATAGTTTTCAGTTCGTGACTGTACTCGCCGACATCTTCTCAGTTAAATTATTTGGCTATTAGGAAGGCCAGTTCCCTCTACGTCTAGAGGTAGATCAACCAACCTGTAAATAGTCTGTAAAAATTCTCCGAATTAATTTTAATAAATGTGTATTTTAATGTAGTAGACTGACTCTGAATATTTTTTCGCTACCCTGAGTCTTAAGTTATCACAATATATATATATATATATATATATATATATATATATATATATATATATAATATACACTCACTTCCAAAAGTTAAGCACGGAGCGGTAAAATGCGAAAAAATGGACAAGTACTGCTTTGATTGACATGAAATGCTGCAAGTAAGTAGCTCTATGTTTATTCATGAAACAAAACAAAGAATTACATACAGAGATAAAAAAATATTGAATTTTCATAAATTATAAGATGACGTCATATTTGCGTCATTAACAAAATGATGTTTAAATGCAAAACAAGCAACAAAAACCGACATTAATAGGGTATGTGAGCACCCTTCAACTTCATACAAAGTGTACAGCGTGTGATCATGCTTGTTACGAGTTGATCAACCACCGCAGAGTCCAGTAATCGCCATTCCTCCTGTGGGGCAGTTTCTAAATCTCTGAGAGTGGCTGGAGGTGGGAAACGTCTACATACAGCACTGTCGAGGGCATCCCAAAGATTTTCAATTGGATTAAGGTCCGGTGAGTAAGCCGGCCACTCCATATGCGCAATCCCCTTACTCTCCAGAAAGTCGTCAACGATGGCAGCTCTATGGGGACGGGCATTATCGTCCATTTAAATGAAAGAAGGACCAACTGCGGCAGCGTACAGTTTCACAGTGGGGTCTAGGACTTCATCTCGATACCGTACAGCCGTCACAGAACCTCGCCTGTAGATGCGCAGGTCGGTGTGATATCCCAATGAAATCCCCTGCCCAGACCATGATGCTTCCACCGTGGAATGCGTGATGTTCGGTGATGTCCTCGGGCCGATTGCTTGTGCCTTGTTCCCTCCAGACCCTTACACGCTTATCATCGAGTTGTAGGGCAAATCTGGACTCATCTGTGAACATAACGTTGCCCCAATCAGACACAGTCCAATTCACATGCTGACGGCAACACTTTAATCGTGCCCCTCTGGATTCGACGGACTTAAGGAACACAAACTCGTGGTACTCGGGCGTACAGACCATTCATGTGTAGCCTTCGACGAACAGTAGTGGCAGATATCGTCTTACCAATGGCCGCTGTGACCATAGATGCCACACGTATGGAGGTCGATCTTCGATTCCGCTTGGCTACAACAGCAATACATCGATATTCCGAGGGGGGTCGTAACCCTTGGACGACCGGCTACAGGTCTTCGGACAACTGTTTGGCTGGGTAGGAATTGTTTCCACAATCGTGAAATGACGGAATGATGAACGCCGAAGAAAAGAGCAAAATCTGTAATAGACTGTCCTGCTTCAATGCGTCCGACAGCCCGACAGCGCTTAGAATCTTCCATTCGTCTTCTGGAAGCCATAGAAACTCGTCTAGCTTGAAAACAAATCGTACGAATGTTCTAAACACCTTTCATCAGCACTTACATGCAACTCCTGTAACCCTTCGCAATACTGGCTTCTTATATGACTGCCTGTTTTGCATATTTCTCTACGCGAAACCGTGATTGGCGGTTACCTAACATATTTGCATAATTTCTTCTACCTTTACAGCAAATTTCAGCTTCTTTAATTCAGATTAGCTTACGGAAATTAACAATTTCCTCTCCGTGATTAACTTTTGGAAGTGAGTGTATATATTAGGGTGGATCGAAAAAAAAATAATATTTTTTTTCGGAACGCTTTAGTGCGGAAAAGTTGCCTATTGTAATAAGAAGAAAAATGGCATAAAAAATTAAAATCGGTTAACATCTTCCGTTCGCGCATCGTACTTGAAGTTTATGAAACATTGCAAAAATCACGAAATTTTTGTAATTTTTTTCTGTTACTTAAAACTTTTAAAATAAACACGCTTTAGTTTTTTATGCTTGCTTCATAGGTTAAATAACCTAAATAAATTAAATTCTGATCAATAATCTAATTTTTTCCGTTCGCGCAACGTCTTAGAAAAAACAGAAATTTATCAATATTTCGCAATTTTCACTGTGCTACTCTTCGTTCGTTTAACTAGAACAAAACGAACCAGAACTCACTTGAAATAGGTTCAACTGGTTTGAACTCAATTGAAGTCAATTCACACCTCCTGAGGAAAGTTGGGGCCTTTTCTTTGACGGACGTAAAGATGATACTTCGTTCGTCGAAAACTTTAATGCCAAGCAATTTTGCAGGAATGTGAAAGAAGACCACTATTCTCTTATCCAGGAACCTGGATGAACTTATATTGGACATGTATCGCTTTCTTTGAGTTCATCAAATGATATAACTCAAAGCATTATTTCTCGTTTGTCTGAACTATCAATATCACTAGAAAAACTAGAGGTAGTAGAGTGTAATGACAAAGAATCAACACTGGATGGAAGAACGGTGCCATCCACCGACTAGAAAATCATGTTGACGCCCACTACAGTGGAGCATATGCTTCCTGAATTTTAATAAGCTTCCTTTTCGCCACATTTTCCAACATATTGACGGTCAAACTGCAGGACCTAATTCTTTTAGTGGGCCAATCGGGCAGCAGCTCACTTGCTGTGAAAAACTCCCTGGGGTTGATTATGAACCCATAGATTGTTCGATTCCTGATATTGACAGGAATTTGTTGAGCAAAGACCAACAGTATTTGTTGGACATTTCGAATACAATAACCTTGGGACATTGTCCAGAAGACTTGGAAATAAGAGACCCTGGTCCTTTGTCCCATTCCAGATGGCTAACTGCGACCAAATGAGTCCTTAGGTTGTATATAAGTTCATCAGGTCCGTCCGGAAACTTAAAAGAAATAGTTGGCTTCATATTGAAATCATATATGCTTATGTTGTTTGCCATAAAAAGAGCAAATATTTTACTAACGGACCAAAACATGTCTTTCGAGGAATCCAAAACATCACGGTATTTATCCGACGAATCAATTCAAGTTGTCGATCCAGTAATTCAACGAAAGACATTCTTTGCGCACCCAGAGGATGTTCTGTTGGCAATGCTTGATGATGAAAGAGAACATATTCGGGAGCTTGGTTACAGAAGGATCTTAAAGCAAAACAAATCGTCCCAAAGAAGAAGATTGTTAGAAATTCCGTACCACCGAAGATAAACTTTCAAGCTTCCAATTACATTAAAATTATTAATTGGAATTCTTGTGTGGTGTATCCTCCCCCAATGGTGCGGAACCTAAGTGAAGATGATATTAAATCATTCTTCAAATTCTGACACTACGCCCATCAGAGAAATACTAAACTCTCCCTGTTACACCCAGGCTGGGGAGATGTGCGTCAAAATTGTGACAGAGGCCTCGAATAAAGTATGAGGACACGAAGCTAGAGATGGCTATACCTGAGCAACACTAAAGTCTAGATCGGTTATGCCTAATTTCTCCAAAAAATCAGACTTTAAATGTGTATAGATATAAAAAGAAAAAGTAAAAAACAGAGTAAGCCAAAGAATCCTACTCTATGGAAAATCCTTGTAAATAGATGAGAATATAATTTAAATATCACACCCAACAATTGGATGGTTGGTTGAGTAGGGTGTGGGTGGAACTCGACGTACAACCATCTCCACGTGGTGAGTTCTGGGTTGTTTTGTTCTAGCAAATCGAGCGAAGAGTTGCACAGTGAAAATTGCAAAAAATTGTTAAATTTCCGTTTTTTCTAAGACGTTGCGCGAACGGAAAAAAAAATAGATTTATGATCAGAATTTAATTTATTTACGTCATTTAAACCATAAAACAAGCATAAAAAACTAAAGCGTGTTTATTTTGAAAGTTTAACTAACAGAAAAAATTACAAAAATATCGTGATTTTTGCAATTTTTCATAAACTTCAAGTACGATGCGCGAACGGAAGATGCTAAATAATTTTAATTTTTTTAATGCCGTACTACTTCTTATAACAATAGGCAACATTTCCGCGCGAAAGCGTTCCGAAAAAGAATATTTATTTTTTTCGACCCCCCCCCCAATATTGTATGTATATATATATATATATATATATATATATATATATATATATATATATATATATATATATATATATATTGTGTGGTCGACTCAACCTTTCATCCCGTGAGTGGGTCGATAAAATGAGGACCAAGCATGCTTGGGAACTAAATTCTGGGGGTCGCTCGTCAGGTTAACCACCTGACTGAGACATATGCTGTATGGCACAGCCCAAGCCCACGGTCAAGAAAGCGGAGATATGGACCAGCTTGGTCCACAGCAAACTGTTGCGCCATGAGTTTAGTTTATATATATATATATATATATATATATATTATACTATATATATATATATATGTGCATGTGTGTGTGTGTGGTTGTAATATTCAATTAGGGATTTCTTAAATCATTAAATATTAGAAAACTTCTTTTTATCTTCGGTATTAATTTTTCATACTCATTTATAATTAGAAAAAGGATTTATTTCTCCAGTCTCAAGCTTTCGAAACAGATCTTTCTCACATGACTAAGTAATCGTAAATGATTACCATTACGATTGAGTTAAACAGTTTTTCAAGTCTTTTGTGCACATAATTTCAGTTTTGAAAAAGTTCTTCCGTACATCGCATGAGCCGATGGTAAAGTCCTCGCATATTTGTAGGCAATAAAATGTATTGTGAGTATGAGAAGTGTCTATGGAAGTCCAATTTGAGTTGATGCTATTAAAGCAACAAATAATGATAGTTTTCCCTTTTTTTTAAAATGAATGTTTTTCAGAGAGGTTAGAATTAAGTTTTGTTTCCCCCTTTCCTTTAAATTAATTTTCTGATAAATGGGACTGACAGTCTAAATTAGTTGGTAAATCGTAATCTACTATATTTTTTTTTCAATTTTTCAATTTTTTTTATATCAGGTAAAAGTATTTTAGAAAACTTTATAGTAATATAATGTAAAAAGATATTAAACGTGCCATTTATATACGAAACATACAATTAATTATTTTGATTTTTAGCAATACAGTTTAAGTACCGAGTGTTTGTCCAATAGGCATTCCATCCTCATGACAGCCAAGTTGAGTTCCAATTTTTGAGATTAAAGGTTACAAAATGCACATCGAGGCGGGCCGCATAAGTCATTTATCCGAGGCCCATCTACTTACTATGTAATAATAAACACAAATTCGAAAAATAAACATATAACCAAAAAACAAAAGAAATCATATGCACATATGTATACATATAATTAAAAACATAAAATAAAATGTTTAAAAACTGTTTTAATGTGATGACGAACATTAACATAAAGAATCACTAAGGGTTAATATGCTTCCATCATCACTTTCCACTGTTGTGGCCGTATAACGAAACACTGTGGGCCGTAAATCGAAAATGTGCCATAATTGAAAAAGGCCGTTATAGCGAAATGCCGTATAAAGAGCGGCCGTATAGCGAGGTATTGGTGTACGTGGTTTCACGTTAACGCTTCCGTCGGAGAATTTGAGACTGATCAAAGACATGGCTTGATAGTCCAGTGGACAGAATATCAGCCTTGGATGCTAGGTTCGATTCCTGTCTTGTATATTGTTCATTTTTAATTGAAAAATATAGTGGTAAATGGGCCGTTAAAAGAGTTGCCAATTTTTGAATCACTTGCAAGATAATTTGAGACCCCCCCCCCCCCCCAAAAAAAAAAAAAGAGCCCAAAGTGAACAGAGACTACAAGAACGTCCTATAGTTTCCTCTCCTTTTGAGCGGCGACAGAGTTCCACCCTACTAATTAAGCATCATCAATCATTAGATTTAATTAGAATTTCCCCCAAATACAGCGCCAAAATTATTTAAGATTACATCATATCCTAAAGGAAATTAAAAATAATTGTTTACTGTAAAGATCTTTTCAATCATATTGGCACATATAATCTATATTCACTACTTATATGGTCATTTTGGAAAATCTGAATCGCAAATGACGTAAGTTTTTTTCGGTCATAAGACTGCTTAATTTTTCAAGGTATAATTATTTCCTTCATATGGATAATACGTCATTCTTGCAAAATTATTGCAAAATCTAGCAATGGATATATTTAAACAACTATTTATATTTTCATATTTCTTTAATGTTGTTTAGCAGGACTATAATTGGGTATAGTTCTCGTTGGGCTCTTTTTTTTCTATTTTTTTTAAAGGAAGATATCGTGTAGCAAAGAATGACCGTAGCACTCGAAATCAAACTAAACCAAACCTAAAATGGAGATATATCCAGTATCTCTTTCATATTGATTTTCTGTTAACTCTGACCATAATCTAAATCAACAGTTTAGTGCACAGTTCAAGTAAGAATTCTTCGGGATTCATTGATTCTTCATAAATAACAACTAACTCATATTTTCACTCATAAAAATGACATTTTCATAGACAATTTAATTATTCTTTATAGAAATCTTATAGGAATGTACATAGTAATATCATAGTAAATTCAGATAACTGCCATAACTCTTAATTTTTACCTTACTAGCTCAATCGGGGACAAATTATCATAACAAATCCTTATTGTAAACTTGCTAGTGACGAAACATCGCGACCTGATGACTAACATATTTTATCCCCCTCTCCCCCTAGCTCGAAATATATGAATAAAACTAGAAAATACTTTTGTCTTTAAAACCATATTTTGCGTTCCTTCGATAAATCCCTTAGATATTTTGTACACTTAAAGAGGACTTACCAAGTCACCCATTTGTTGAAATATATATATATAAAACAGTTCCGTAACTGAGTCATTCATTCACTGACTGACTGACTGACTGACATACAACGCACAGACCAAACCGCTGGACCTAAAGGGCTGAAATTTTGCATGGCGATTCTTCTAATAGTGTAGGGGTGCACTAAGAAAGATTTTTCAAAAATTCTTCTTAGATTTTTTTAAATTAAATTTTTAAGCTGTTTTTTAAACTTTTTTTACGTTTGCATTTAAAATAATACATTGAGGGTTATAAAATTTATATCACGAGAAAGATCATAAAAATTCCTTCAAAATGAAATTTTTTTCGAATTTTTACCTCCATTTCCTGATTTTTGGTGAATTTTTAAAGATTAATTTTTAGAATTTAATTTATTAAATGCCGATCACGTGATTTCTTTTTCTGGTACTTTCAATAAATTTATCGTCACGTGCGTAACAACTAAATAGACAAAAAAATATTTTTTTCTCTTTCTAATGCAGCAGACGATTGGATATTATCAAAAAAAAATGCATATCCCTTACGATTTTTTTATAAATATATATATACAGATAGATATATATTTTACATCAATTGTATACATTAATCATCGCATTTATTATAAATATATATATTTATTTTTTGGCATAAATTGCATATGTTGACCGTTGTATTTAATTTGAATGTACTCCGTAGCGAAGCGCGGGTTTTCAGCTAGTTTGTGCATAAAATTTTCCTTTTTGGTTGTAGTGTACGCTTTTCAGGTCGCACGTTACTTTGAAGCTGAAGCTAGCCCACCCGAATTTTCGACCGCACCTCAAAATCTCATAAATTGCGACAAAATGTCTTTATTTACCCCCGCTAGGTTCATAAATCTCCGGCAACCTGAAGAAACCACCTGCGAAGAAGGCGAATCGAATCCTTAGCTTACATCTTGTTTTGCTTGTCAAAACTAAACCCCGAATGCTTCGAACACCCGTACTGCTTTAATTAACTATTCTGGAAGACCTTAAATGTTTTTTTAATGTTTTTGTATTAAAAAGGTGAGAAAACATAACAGTAAAGGAAAAGGGTTGGTAACTCAGCCTTTACGGCCTATTTCGATATATTTTTCAACTATTAAAGAAAATTAATAGATTTCAACTGTAAGCATCATGTACATGATAATCCCCCTATACAAACGCTAAATCCATCAAGTACTGGTTTAAAGAGCACGAAAAAAAAGTCAAATATCTTATCTTGCCCTGTAGAATCCCCCCGACTATATATATATCACCCAACCACCGTGATCTGTATAAGTGGATAGAGCCAGGTATCGATATCCACCACAGCATCTCTACAGGAACTTTCATTATTTTTCCCTGAAGAATGATATAACATATTCTTAACCACTAATCATGACTTATATAATCCAATTCCAAGGTGAATCAGGTGGTATTACATGACAAAGGTGGTCCTGCGCAGTATTAATAAAGGTTTTCATGATGTTTCTTAGTGTTTCCATTATTTTGATAACCACCTGTATGTATGTATATATATATATATATATATATATATATATATATATATATATATATATATATATATATACACTCAAGAGCCAAACCATTATGACCACCCCTACATTTTGCAATGAATTCGCCTGGATGACTTGAAAGGCACGTGATCAGGTGGAAGTGGTATTTAACTGCTGCTGGAGAGTCTGAAGAATCATTCTTTCACTTACTTCTGTGTGTGATGGGAAAGGCTGCGGATCTAAGCGACTTTGATAGAGGACAGATTGTAATGGCTCGAAGGCTCGGAACAAGTATTTCCGAAACTGCACGACTCGTGGGTTGTTCGCGACCTACAGTTGTTAGTACTTATGTAAAGTGGATGAATGACGGTGAAACCAGCAGTAGACGACATGGTGTTGGACGTCCACACGCTATCAAAGAAAAAGGTCGTCGGAGACTGTTTCGCATGGTGAAGCAAAACCGGAGCCAGACAGTGGCTCAGCTGACAGCCCAATACAATGCAGGGCCAAGTAGAATAGTATCGCAGCACACTGTTCAGCGGACACTGTTGGATATGGGGCTACGCAGCAAACGTCTCACTCGTGTGCCTTTGCTGACCAAGCGTCATCGCCAACTGCGCCTGCACTGGGCCCGGGAACATCGCGACTGGTCCATGGATCAGTGGGAGAGAGTTGCCTGGTCAGATGAATCACGGTTTGTCATTCATCACGCCGATGGCCGTGCCAGGATACGCCGTCTTCCAGGCGAACTGTTGCTCCCTCAATGTACAGTAGGTCATACACAGGCCGGTGGTGGCGGTATTATGCTTTGGGGGACGTTCTCTTGGGCGTCTCTGGGACCCGTGGTTGTGGTAGAGCAGACCATGAATGCTGCAGGGTATCTGAACATCATTGCGGACCAGTTGCACCCTTACATGGCCTCTGTTTTTTCAGCTGGAAATGGAATGTACCAACAGGACAACGCCCCATGTCACAAGGCTAAAATTGTGTTGGAGTGGTTCCAGGAACATGATGCTGAATTCCAGTTAATGTCCTGGCCGCCTAACTCACCGGATCTCAATCCGATAGAACACATTTGGGATGTCATGGGACGGCAGCTCAGAGTTCAAAGACCACCAATTCGCAATATCTCGGATTTGCGTGACCGTTGCTTAAACATCTGGTACAATCTGTCTCCGGCCATCTACCAAGGACTTGTGGCATCCATGCCAAGGCGGGTTGAAGCTGTGTTGCGCGCCAAAGGTGGGCCAACTCGTTACTGACAGGTGGTCATAATGTTTTGGCTCTTGAGTGTATATATATATATATATATATATATATATATATATATATATATATAAATTTTAATTATATTATAATTGTTATTAATTATCATACTTAAGATAATAGGTATCATTTTTTCCTTACTTTATAAACTGCTGGACCAATAAGTAATTTTTAATTGAAGATGGCTTTAAAATTTGCTACTTCCCTTTATCTGATAAAAAATAACTCTTTTACCATGTTCTTAATACAAATGAGTTCTACCACTGATAATTTGCTTTTAAATTATTCGTTTTTTATAAAGTCTAGATCAAATGATTTTTTTCCTTGTCATTCTGTCCTTTAGTTTTTTGCAACTTTTAAAATAAGGCTCTCCTCAACCCTCTGACTTTTCATTACTATTCCTTTAGACGTTGTGTGACTACTCTAATTATTGTCCTGTTTTTCATTTCTAAAGTTTACCTTTATTCATGTGGCAACAATATCTTTTGTAAGATCGCTGCAGAAAATAATGCTTTTGTAAGATCGCTGCAGAAAATAATGCTTTTGTTTTATTTACTCGTGATCTGTTTACTGAAGGCTTTACAGTCGAACCCCGTTATAGCGAACCTGGCATATAACGAACGAAAATTTTGGTCCCGCCATTTTCCTATTGTACGTAATTTAATTAGTATTGTGTCAGTTTAATTTAATCGATTTTAGTCGATTTAATTCATTAATGATCATTTTTAATAGAATTTATCATTTTTTAAATACATCATTATTGAATACACATTGCAACTAATGAGTTATATATTTTGTGAACTCTAGCATTTTTCTTAACGGTTCGGATACAGCGAACCACCGGATAAAGCGAACAAAACCTTTGGTCCCTTGAAGTTCGGTATAACGGGTTCGACTGTACTCGTGTATGGATAAATGAAACTTATATGTATTTCTTTACTCGGAAGCAGTGTTCGTGTAATAACCAATGTTTTTTTTTTTTTTTTTTTTTTTTTTTTTTTTGGGGGGGGGGGGGTTGTTGTTGTTTGTTTGCTTATTCCACTACCGGATTTCAGTTTTTTTTTTGTGAGTGTAATAGCTTTATTTTATCATAAACTACTGTCCTTTATGAGACGATTTTGCTAAAAATAAATATGTATTGCAAAAGATAGCTATCTCCTACAAAGTAATTTTATAAATCAATCAAGCTGCCAGATCTTTCTTAATGTTTAACTATTAAAAAATGTTGCAGCGGAGTTTACAAAAGGTATGGTCAACGAAAAAAGTAAAGTTTTTTAAGCTTAATCTTTGAGTTTTTTAACCATTTAAATGCCTACATCTGGTGTTCCAGCGTAGTCTTGTTTTTTAATAGTGATGGTGACGAAGCGAGGTCTGTTTTGTAAACAATAAAGTATGGTCTATCCCAGTGGAGCTCAAACTTTTTTTGATCACGACCCAGTTTTTTTTAAAAAAAATCTCTCGACCCCAATGAAAATTTTTTGATAATAGCAATTTTAAAATAAAAAAAAATTAGGAAAATGTTTACAATAAGAAATAAGCAAATTTTGGCAAACTATTTTAAAAATCGATGAACTGTAGATTTTTTATCTATATCTACTCAGCGAAATAACAATTAAAAGAAAAGTCTTGGTCATCCTCTACACTTGTTTTTGCTAAATTTCGTGTGACAAACACTTCATGTTAAAAACTAATATATTTGCATTACTTGTAGGTATAAATTAACGACAAATAAAAATTTAAAGAGAGAAAGATTTCAAACCTATAAGCTTACCTATAAGCTTTAAATGAATGATAAAGTGTGAGCCTAGGCCTTGGGTAATATTTGTACCTTATTTAACAATATCATTTAACATATATTTATTACCAAATGCAAATTAAAAAAGTACCGTATTTTCCGGCGTATAACGCGAAACTATAATTTTAAACTACATTTTTATTTTTTATTTTTAGGTATATTCTCCGTATAACACGCACCCTTTCTTGACGAAGAAACCTGAAATGTACACATGCGATGGTCTTATCTTTTCATGTCATTCCTTCGAGGGATTTTCCTAGGCTTTCGAACAATGGTATACTGCATTGAAAAGCGATAAGGGGAACAATTTGTGTGTGGGGGAAATGCTTGAGGGAGTAAATAATTCTGCAAACAGGGGGTAAGAACGCACTTCTGACCCGAATGAATTCGCGGAATTAGGAGTCAGATGTTTTCTCTTTCAGAACTCTCTTTCAGAAAAAGAATTCGATGATGTGCCTGAAGATATAACGGAAGACGAATATGGCGAATATTTATGGTATCCGATAGTTGAAATTAAGTTCACAAGGTATGTCATTTCTTTTATATAAACAGCATTTAGGTACGCGTAGAAACCTAATTCTCTTATGTTAATCTTTTTCCTTATTTTTAAATCTATCATTTTTATATCTGGCGTTTAACGTGCACCCGTAAATTTCGATCTTATTTTTTGCATTAAAAGTGCGCGTTATACGCCGGAAAATGCGGTATTTAATATGTGCAAGTACAGATAATTTAAAGCATATTTTTTAATTAAATAAATTCCGTATGATACAAATTTACTTCAAAGTGTCCGCGACCCTTCCCATTTATTGACCCACAGTTTGAGCACCACTGGTCTATCCAATCTATACTTATATATAAAGAGAGAGCGATTTTGTACGTGGAGGGTAATCTCCAGAACCACTGCACCTATTTGAAAAATCTATACTTATATATAAAGAGAGAGCGATTTTGTATGTGGAGGGTAATCTCCAGAACCACTGCACCTATTTGAAAAATTCTTTCACTGTTTGGAAGGTACATTATTCCAGATGGACATAGGCTATATATTATGTATATCTGATCCGTAGAAATAAAGTTAGGGGCTTAATCCTAACAATCTCCATTGTTACCGCTACTGTCCTCTACCGCTTTTTGTGCCGAAGTCTTCAACGATCCTCAGCGTGGTGCTATCGCGGTGGGCTTCTGTTCTGACATTAGCGGTTCGAATCTAGACGTTCTCCGGCACGCCTTTTTCTTTTAAAAAATTAATTTTAATTATTAACTAACGTAATATTAATTTAAGGTATTATTAAGGTTATTTTTAAGGTAAAAAAAGATTTGCAATTTATTGGCTATCAACTGGAAATTTATTGGTATAATATTTTGTTCAACCCGGACAAAGTCGGGACGGGCCGCTAGTTAAAAATAAAAATGCACAGTTTTTGACCAAACCTGACAAGTCTATCGTCCACATAATTAGCTATTTCATGTCCGAATGGCCAAAACACATCTCTCACTCTTTTCAACAACGTCATATCTCAAAAATCGGCGATTTTTAGTTATGCCTGTTTTCAGAATGCCCTGAAAGAGAAGTATATCCCTGCAAGATCGTAATATCTCACCGCTCAATATTTAGCCGCTAGAGAGCAGAATTAGAATTTATTTTCAATACATTTCAATGTACTTTTAAACTTTATAATCACTCTCCTGAAAAATCTTGTTTTTTTTTTTAGATATGACGTTGTTGAAAGGAGAGAGCGACATATTTGCGCATCTAGTTCTCACAAACAAATGGAAATGTTGCAGTAAAAGGGCGAAAACTGTTTATTCTTGTCTAGATTTCGCTTACCAGACTTGCAATAAAACTCCGTGAATACTTAGTGAGGAATGACTGACACAGAACTTAGTGATCGCTGGGGAAATGCAAAATTCTATGCCTCATTCTTTAAACTGCATTCGTTACATTAAAGCGAATTCTTCCCAGGATATCAACCTTCGGCCTTTATCAATCTTCTCGGACACCAAGCAAGCAAAAGAATAGTTTAAACAGATCGAACCGCCTAACTAGCGAGCGAGCCGCCAAAGAATACAGAAGCATTCCGAATTATCTTTGCGAAAGGCCTTCCACGCGACCCGAGCCTAAGAGAAAAAAAAAAAACCCACAAAAATTATGCCCACAATTGGTTTCAAGACCCCCCGCGGGGAACCGTAAATCCTCCCAAACTCAGCTTCTTCGACACATGTTATCTGCCCAACAAAGATGGAAGACAAAGACCGTACCGCTGTGTCGTGAAGGCCGCGGGTTGAATACTAAGTAGGATTTTGTCAAATAGAAATGAATCGACGAACGTGAACGAAGGAAATATGCAAGAGGAATGTGTAGAGTATGAATATCGGATGAAATTTACCACTGGATGTCAAATAAAGCCGTATTCCTTGAGGAAGTCGAAGGATGCGAGGCTGCATGCCATTTTCATCTTGGCGCAGTATGTCCTTGGCAGACTTTGGGGCATAAAGTTCCAATCAACCCGCCACCATCTGATAAAACTAACTTGTCGAGAGAAGTAGAGAAGGATGATCATTTTTATTATTTTTACTTTTTTTTTACGATCAAAACACATTTTGTTGATATTCTTTTTTGTATTTGTTCAAAGAATATTCGACAACTTTCGGCATTTCAATGTTTCCGAAGTGAATCAACCTTTTCTAGAGGATATTGAAATAGTAAAAGAGATAACTGAGATTAATAATGATTCTTTTATGAGCCAGTATCTTTTTTATAGTGAATCTTCTCATTCTGATAGAGATTTTTTTCCTTCTTAAAAACTTTATTATGCTTTTTAGACACATTGTCATGGTTAATTTTTTTTCTTTTGCCTGCCTTTTTCAATGACCGTGGTGCACATCTTAATATTCAGTAAGACATGAATGAATTTATGAAAAGATACACTTACAGTAAAACCTGAGTGTACATTAACAAAAATCACAAGTAGTTCTCATATACAGCAATTTATGTAGAATATATTTTTACGTCCAAGTTTTAACTTTAAATGTAATTTCTTTAGCTGAGCATGGAATTTTTAATTCCTTACATCAACGCAGTACTACTCTACAGAGTGTTGGACATATTAACGAACTACATAGTATTAACTTCCAGTTACCTGCTGATGAAATCTGTAACGGACAGTCCTGTGCTGCCACCAATATTGGATTTAAAACACGTTCTCTGGTTACTGCGTCCATTAATCATACGTGCCCGAGATTTACATCAGAAAGGACCAGACCTCTCCAAAGCAATCAGCAACTGCTGCCAAAGAACACATCGGAAGTAATTAGTTAAGTACATAACTAGTTTAATCTCTACAATTAATTGCTTGTTTTCACACCATGCTCTCTTGTTTTTTCGGATCGGACTCCACAGAAGTCTGCGTCCGTTTGACCCGTTGATGTTCTTGATGCAAATAGGGCGGCGGTGCTCTGTAATTTGGCTCCTTGATAAATTGCCGTAAATTTATCAAGCATGTCGATCAAGGTACTGTCACACGGATGCGCTCTCCGATGTTGCCACGTTAATCAAGGCAGAATGGAGTGATAATTAATTTAATTAGTGCCTTAAAATATAGCCACAAATTACCGGTTTACGAGGGGGCCTCCGTAACGACCACACCTCACGAGGGGGGAGGGGGGAAGGCTATATTAATGTAGTCGGATTCTTGTGAAATGTCGTTGTAATTTCCAACCGAGACTTTTATGTGCTTATGAATTATTCGCGGTTCACAAATTTGTTAGGCCATAAATCATCATTATATGGTTCTTATTGGGAATTATCATCACTAATTAAAACACCTACTCATGTGCAGAAGATTTATAGCGTTACATGAGCTGAAACGGACTGAGTTGGGAAACACAGGGCGGTAACTATGCTTACGACATAATTATGAGCAATTTGCCTTAAGATGGCGATGCCACGATCTGAAATGACTACACAGCTGGAAACTATTCATGGAGTAACTTGATTAATGAAAAAAAAAAGAGGGAAATTATTGTATAATCAGTTGAAGTATGATAGGAAAAAATGATAATTGATCATTAAAATGATTAAAAACTTTTAAAAAAGTAAGATATCGTAAATGTCAGTCCCAGTGTCGTAAAAGTAGCTAACACAGGAATGACTCGTAAAAGAAACTATTATATTTGTGCAATGACGAAGATTTAACAGAAAATTGAATTCGTCTTGAGAACTTATATAAGACCAAATGTCAAACAAACATCAGAATCCTTTCTCAGTATAAACTCTAAATGTGTCAAACTTCAACTGATATATTTTGTGACCCACGGATTATAAAAAAAGAAAAAAAACTGAATATTTTTGGGGCATGCAATAAGAAAGAGAATTTTTAGAGCAACACTAGAGGTCGTTCAAAGAATTAATTTAAAATGGGCTTAACAATAACTCATTTATTTTTTCCCGCTTGACAGGAAAACTTATTTTTTTAACCCTTTATTGTAGAATATAGATTGTATGAACAAGACAAGAAGTCACTCTGTATTCAGAACGAGTCAAACAGTTACTAATACATTTTCTCTAAGGACACAGACAAGAAAAAGTTAGTTTTTTTATAGCACGCACAAAGAAGTACAGAAAGTTCAGAGCATGCACTAAGTGTCATTCTAAGAATAAATTCAAGTTATGTCTTATAGTAACCAAATTATTTTTTTTCAGCTTTCATCAGGAAACCAATTTTGCTTTTTAGCACTTACCATAAAATGAAAAATGGGAGAGCAGCATTACAAGTTATTGCTCCAAAGAACTACGAACAGCAACTTAATTTCTTTTGTGTAGTGACAGAGACAGTTGAGAAAGTACTAAATCTTTCGCGAACATCTATAGAAAAATTAAAAAAGTAAGTGCAGTACTAGAAGCCATATTAGGAAAAAAATTGAAAACGTGTCTTATTAACTAAATTTATTTTTCCATGGTGCACTCCTTGGGGTTGTACAGTCGAACCCCGTTATAACGAACTTCAAGGGACCAAAGGCTTTGTTCTCTATATCCGGTGGTTCGCTATATCCGAGCCTTTAAGAAAAATATTAGAGTTCACAAAATGTATATAATTCATTAGTTGCTATGTGATTCAATAATGATGTATTAAAAAATGATAAAATCTAATAAAAATGATCATTAATGAATTAAATTGACTAAAATCGATTACTTTAAACTGACACAATACTAATTAAATTAACTAAAAATGAAGACAAATGGAAATAAATTCATTTTACTTTCAATTGTTGCTCAGTGTTTTGATACAGAAATAATCGGTAATCTCCTGCTGACGTGATACCGATTTCAAAAACATTTTATGAATTTCTTTGTCCAATACATCAAATTACTCCAACACTCCTTCTTCCACTGTTTGTGTAGACAAAAACTTATTAATTACACGCATCGCTGCTGTAGCATCTGAGATGTTGGGGATTTCGTCATTTATGTGCTCCTCTTCACCAGATGCAGAATCTTCGATTTCAGAATGATTCATTTTAATTTCTTCCGCAATATCTTCATCAGTCGGATTTTCACATGTAATGACTTCGTCATCACATGTTTCGAACAATTGCATGTCTCAATCTGAGAGTGATGAAATTTTGTGCTTTTCTATCCACATCGCGATAGGTAAATCTTCATAATCTTCTTCTTCAATATTCTTTGCTTCTTCACCATTCGTTGTATCTTCAACATTCTTAAAAAATTCAGTAATCGACTGGAAAAAAAGTTCGTTATAGCCGATTCTTAAGATTTCGAAGGTTTGCTGTAAAAGGATAAATTAGCATTAAATGCAATAGGGAAGCGGCGTGAAAAAAATTTCTTTCGTTATATCCGTTAGTTTGTTATATACTGAGTTCGCTATAACGGGGTTCGACTCTATTTATTGCTTTTTTTTTACAACAGTTATTGAAAAAATTCGTTCTTTTGTAAAAAAAAAATATGGTAAAATGCTGTTAAAGCTGTTCATTCTATTGAAAAATATATTCATCTAAACCTAGAGTAATATCAGAATAAAAAACTCATGTATGATCTTCTATGCATCTAGAAAATATTACATAGAAAAGCAATGGTTCAAGTAAAATATTATTGACCAATAATTTTCACCCTTTTTTACTTCAGAAATATGTGTAGTTATTACCTTGATATTTTTTTTTTCTTTCTGGCACATGTCGTTGACATTGGCGTGATATACTGATGATACATAGGTAGCAATACTTCCCGCTGGCTTTACCCATACCATTTTTTAGCTTTTATAACCTTCTTTCACGAGATCCACTAGGATTCTCTATTATCCTGGTATACATTAAATAAATAACAGTTTGATCTCCTGATCTTCACCTCGCTATCTCTCTAAACCATGATTCAGAGGGATGAGTTATGTTCACCTCGTATAAAAGGAATTCGGGGTTTCATTTCTTTAATCATTTTTAGAGGCAGTATATTTTTTTATATTACAGACAACTAATGGGGAACACAGAAATGTGTGTGTTATTTAATGGACGTTTTTCTCTTACGAAGAGCAAGAAACCAATGACGGAAATTTGTATCGAAAACATTGGTAGTAGTCCGTTTACGGGAAGTTTCAGTGCATCACAGTTTTAATGTCGTTTCAAATCCTTTTTATCTCAAGGCAGATAGCGTTGTTCTGTCCAAATCGTTACAATCATAATAGTTTCAATGTATTGTACCAAATCCGAGCGATGGGAAGATACTAAAAAGTGAATTTCAAATACAGAAATAAATATGCCAATTGAATAACAGAAATTTTATGTAACATTAAATCTTTAGTACACTTTTTCACAACTTGCAGAAGAGTAGACAAAATAAAAACGTTGAATCTTCGATGGAAGCTGAACAATTCCAGCACCTAAGAACTTTTCTGTGACAAAGTGGAATTCAGATATAAAAATTAATCACAATATGACAGTTATTAATAAGTAGCATACGACCTCAACTTCCTTTCCTCTAAGAACCTCGTCTTAAACCAGCCGAGAATAATCTTTTTACAAGAAGAACATCACCTGTTGAAAAACCTCAACCGATCGCATCCAAACCAACTTTTTATATGATCTTTTTATTCCAGACTCTTATTCACCTAGGAAACAAAACCCGTGTTGCCACACCGCTCAACCAAACCATTTTCCAACAATAGACCCAAGAGCAGGATTTATTACTTACTCCATGGTAGGCGCGTGAACGTGCTAAACCATTGTTTTATTTAACGTGAATTCCAAAACATCGCATGCTGGCGATAACACGCCAAGTTGGCCCCAAACTCGTAACAGTATAGATAGGTAAGATAATTTATTTATTGTCAATGTAAAACGATCTGATGTGCACATCGCATTGAGCTGGCTTAAATTTGATGTTGAGAGAAAGCATATTCTTTTATATTTGCTCTCTGGTTTTCCTATTATTTTTAGGCTTATTCTACCTTTTGAATGATTCTCTTCTTGGCGTTGCCTAATGATGCCTCACTCTATCACATACAAATTCAGGTGAAAGAAAAATGCCAGGAAGAGTACGTTTGCTTGTCGATTAGGAGCAATGGGAAGTAGAGCGCTATTGCGGTTATTTTATACTCTATTTTATACCTAGGTTGATCAGCATTGCTGTTCACGAGAAGCATAGTTTATCAACATATCTTTGCTTAGTTTTAATGAGTTTACTCTCGAAGATGTAAATTGGAAATGCGTAGCTCGTGACTTCCCTGCATTGCTAGATTATGGAAAAATTGGTTAGCATATCAGTGTATAGATCAGAAGGTTGCTGTCATACGAGTTCTGGCGCCGGCAGTGTCTCGATCGCAGGAGACGGACGACAACGGACCATTATACTACCATTATGATAAATTCCATTACGATAAAGGGGAAAATTGAGCATCTTTGAAAAATAAAACAAAAACGTATGGCTGTATTTTATGACGTTGGCCTAAAAGAAAAAGAGAAATGTCTGAAGAAAGTCATAGGAAGGTCTCTTGAGGAGAGCTACACCAAGGAGGATTAATTCATCACAGCCCTCATCTGTTGTGGTCTGCGGTTTAAATACTGACCCTGGCAGAAAATTATAAATGAAAATTTCTGTCAGAAAACCCAGAAGTGCTGAAAAGGGGAAAAAATATTTCCCCCCTTTTTATGCAGGAAAAAAATACGCATAAATGAAAAGTAGACAAATCTCAATATTTATAATAAGTCCTTTAACGTTGTTTAGGGCACGATGGCCCAGTTGGCAAGGGCAGGGGGACAGTGATCTATACGTTTCTGGTTCGATGCCCGTCTCTGCAAATCCATCACCGTGTACACTAATGGCTGCTGGTGCACGTAAAATCTGTCGAGGCTGCAATGTCCTCCAAGTTCTCAAAGTTACCTCTGGAGGTGCGGTGTCAAGTGTTCCGGTCTTTTGACTCGGTTCTAAATTACGGGACCGGCTCGTAAGAGGGTAGTGCTGGCCACCTACTTGTATATGGTTCCCCCTTAAATAAATGGCCAGCAGTCGCGCGGTGTGAGTTAAGGCGGCCTTCCGCATTCGATGTTGACCACTACTGGTCTGGTGTCTGCAAGGCGTTGTCTGCCCTGTAATTCACATTCGGGGGAATGTCTAGGAACAAGCGCCTCCGCATTTGAAAACAAAACGTTGTCGCTAAATAAAATGTTTCAAGAATTGGAAATGTACTTTTAACTGGGGAAAACCATGTAACCTAGAAGCATGAGCGACGTACTCGACCGCACTTGAATGCTTAAGAACTTCTTTTTAGAAAGAATCTCTTCTATTTCAAGCTTGTTTTCTGAATCAGAAACAAGGTTCTTCTTGCCCCCGAGCTCAGCCCTTCCCGGAGCGAAAGGAGCAACGGAAAATGGACTATATTTCATGCGGGCACAAAGCGGGCAATTGAGCACCGCCGATTCGGGCAATAAAAGTTACTCATTCTTCGCCCTCTAAATCACTCAACTGAACAGCGAGCGGATGGAGCTGCTGACTGCCACTGAGCACGAGGGCCATGCCTCAAAGTTGGTTGCCAAAGACAGCATGTCAAATAATTCAAAACACAGTGAAAAGAAGATTAGCTCCGCGGGTAGCTAGAACAACAGTCCACGGGGGAAAAAATATATATATCGAGCATCTGTGTCTCAAGAGGAGAGCGGCGTACAAAAGCAAATTGCCTCTCTTTTACGAGAAGAACAAAATAAACCCCACCTTTCTGGTGTCTTGATTAGTTTCGGGATAATTTAAGATGACTTAAGATGCACCTGAAAGAGCCGGAAAAAAGTTTTCGATCGCTAAAGTGAGTGTTACCCATGAAGAATGTCGCGACTTAGAATGATTAAATAAAAAAAAAAAATATTAGTTGACGCGGATTTCGTAGCTCGGTTAAGGCACTGTTGAACTATTAGAAAAAAATCGCAAAATTTGCATTTATATGTCAGAGAACTTACATTACTTTGGACTCAGAACATTTTTAAACACGAGAGCGAAATGTAAAGTATTATTCCGCAATGGTCGTAGGCTGTAAAATCACGAAGTTGAGAAGGATACACTATTAGTACTTGTATACTATTAAAGCATCAGTATTTAGAGTTTATTGCTGTCAAATGGCCATCTACATGGCCATCACTGATGCTATAAGTAAAGGAATACAGGAAATCGACATATACAGTGATTCTAGAAGTATACTGCAAGCTATATGCGCATATTATTTTAAGGGAGATAGGATTCAAAATATAAAAAACCTAATAGAAAGTCATGAGATAGCAGTAAACTTACACTGGGTTAAAGCTCACTGTGGCATTAATGAAAATGAAATGGTAGATGCAGCAGCTAAACAAGCAACAACACTGAATGAAATCACAGGAAATTATAAATTAACTAAAGAACAGATTGAGAATAAAATTAAGAATTATTACATAAATATATGGCAAGAAAATTGGGAGAGAAGCAGTGTAGGAAGGAAAGTATTTGAGGTATTCCCTAGAGTTTCTACGAAAAGACTGTCGGCAGATTTCCTTGTTAATCAAGCAATAACTGAACATGCCTGTATAGGAGTCTATCAAAACAGATTTTTTGCTAAAACAGATCTTTGTGAGTGTGGCAATATACAAACTATAAAGCACTGTATATACAATTGTAGCAAATGGGCTGAAGAACGAAAAAACCTACCTTTGGGCTTTCAAGATTGGGCCCCTAGTAAATTATTTACGGATTATTATTGTAGAAGGTACATCAAGAATATTATGCAGGAACTTATGAATATACACTTTCCCCTACAAGGGGAAGGTGGATAGCCCCTCAGATTTAAAAAAAAAGACAGGTAAACGAATTGCAAAAAGAAAAACTTCGGGACCCGGTTGGGTTGGATTGCCGTCGGCATGATTAGTTTTATTATTGAAGGGCCGTATAACCTTCGGGTGTGGACCTCGGCGATATTACTTATTGCTGTCAATTAGTTTAAGGGCAGCTTTTCTCAATGGAGGTATTTTTTTCTAAAAGTTATACGACGTAATTTTCCTTATTGCATCTTAACTAAATCTAGATAATTTACTAATGAGAGACCAAACAGGTAGAGTGTATTGATATCGGTCTATACAAATACCTTGCGGTTTAGAATTCTAGCCTTTGATACAGCAGTTTAGGGGTATAAATAGAGTGACGAATTTGAAAAAAAACTGATTTTTATATTTATGTAAAATTTCAGACGTTACTATAGTTTTTTTTAATTCTATTTTGGTGATTTGATTTTGAGAAGTTCACAACTCGCCCACTCCTTCCAATAACGTCATATTTCAAAAAACGTGATTTTTCAGGAAAGTGATTCTAAAGCTTAAAAGTAGAATAAAATGTATTAATAAAAATATTAATTCTGCTCTCTAGGGGCTAAATATTGAGCGGTGAGATATGATTATCTTGCAGGATATAATACTCTTCCGAAAACAAGTATAGCTAAAAATCGCCGAATTTTTAGATATGGCGTTGTTGAAAGGAGTGAGTGAACTGTGTTTAATAGTCTTATTTTTAACAGGATTCAGATAATTTATACAAATCTTTTTGTTGTTATTGTTGTCCATATAAACCATAAATAGATAAGAAGCTTACGGTTAGGAAATGCGTTACTCTACATCCTCTAGTTCAAAATTTGATCCTCTATATTCTAGAGGATAAAATTTTGATTTTTTTTGTTTTAGACTTTAGAAAAATAAAGAGTCAAAATTTCTGAAATAGAGCTGTTCATAAAATGAATTTCATCTTGTGCGCTATGAACTTTTGAAATAACTCAGTTTGTCCACCAGCAGAAAATTTCAAAAGTTTTAAAATTGAAAGATCACAATTATTTTAATGTCTCTAAAACTTAATATTTTCAAGACTATAAATTAAATGTGAAGGTTATTGTAGGAAATGGTGCCCCTTCCCTTCCACCGGATTAATGAGAAACAACAACAACAACAACAATTAAAACAGGAATTTCTTGAGACAGACTAGAGTATTCTAGTTTAAGTATTCTAGTATCTAGAGACAGACTAGGTTTCTAGAGTATTTCCTGCTAAGGATTTTTAATTGATAAACTACGAATAGAGGGTTTACGAGCTAAGCGTAAATAAAATTAATTCATAATTGTATTATCCTATTTTGTAAAAACTTACTCCGTCATGGAAATGAATGGAACATAACTTTTCATAACGGAGAACTCTTCATCCGCGCAAACATTTCATTATAATTTTCCCATCAAATCGATTCCGAAGTAGTGATCTGTCATTTCATACCTTGTTTAAATTGTTATTGTCACCAACGGAATCAGCAACAGTACAGAGGAAACTCTTGAAATTCCATTACACTACAGATCTAGAAAAAGTGACAGCAAATTTATTTCCACTGTGTCAGAGTGGAAGTAAAAAAAAAAATGCCATAAAAAAATCGGCCTTAATTTGAACGTTTCTAAATTGCCCGTATAGGCGTTCCTTCCATCAAATTTTAATTGAATTCCGCTGTCCGTACCATAAATTAATCTCCTATCAGGGGGGAGAAGAATTGGTACCCATAAATCCTTTGATTCTCACCGCCAATAATCAGAACCGTTGAGTCACTACTGGATGTCTCCTTGCTATTACTAATAATTCAGTGCTAATGGAATCAAAAATTAAATTCTGCTTCGATTATACTTCATGTGGTTTAGAGCTCTCATCACCGGATTAATGAGAGCGTCGTATTTTAAGGTAGCAACAAAAGCTTCTAAAAATTTATAGGTGCCATGAATCAGTGGGAGTAACATACAAGCGAAAATTTTTCAGAACCCCCCGAAAAGATTTAACTATGTACCGTTAATCATACATCTGGCTCGCTGAAAACCAGCTTTCTCCAAAGAAATCTGTTAAAGGGGACAAGGAAATTTATGGTAGTTTTGATTTATGGGAGGAATTTGGTGACTTCTCCCCACTGAATACACCTAACAATCAATTCCATGGCAGATGTTTATTAATTTCGATGACAATACATTTGAGCGGGAACTCAAGTTCTTTCTAAATTTAGATTAGATGAAAATAAGGGGTAGATTTTATACATTAAAACTAAGATGGGAAAAAAAATTAAATACTATGTCGATTGCACCCTCAGGCTTTACAATCAGAAATAACGAAGCCCTGGAACTTTTCAAGGGAATAAAAGCCTCTATGAATTTATAGGTAGCATGAATCACTGAGGATAGTATATCTTCGTTAAAACATCCCAGGGTGCCATACGTTTATGGCTCCCTTTTATCACGTCTCAACAAAGCCAAATCAAACTCTTGTCATCTCTGCCAATACTTACAAGAATCTAAGGCATAACATTCGTGAAATACTATCTTTCAGCTGGCCAGTGCACTTTAAAGGATATTAATGACAAATAGATCTTTGATTTAATAGGAGGTTTTCCAACTTCCACGAAAACTGAACATAATTCATTTAAATTTCTAGACCTGTGACAGCAAATTTATTTTTTATCGTTGTTTTGATATGAGGAATATCACGAAAGAAATTGTAGCTGTCTAATTTTAAGTTGTTTAAAGGAGATAAAGGCTTTACGTTAAGAAAATTGATTAATTTTTTTTATTGACTGACGTATAATTGTTTTAAAATTTATTTAAGATTTGATAATCAGTAGTGCTTTGTTTTTCACAGAATAGACTTCTCCACCCCATTTCTCGGATTACACATTCGTATATTTTCTCTTAATAAAAGTGAACAATACTAGGGTGGGAATCAACCTGTCTTCTCCTGGGTGATGCCTTAACTTCAGACCTATTGTCGTTGATGAACTGTGAATATTTTTCTAAGAATGTTGAGATATAAAAGTGTTAGCGCAGTGATTTAGATAATTTTTCACGAATTTACCGCAGATGACTTTTTTCGAATAAATATGACGATCTTTTATTACGTAATGCTGTTTCTTAATCTCATTTCTTTCATTTCCATTTTTTACTTCCATTTTGTGTCTTACGTCTGTTGAAGCAGTGTTTCACAAATAATGTTTATAATTATAATAACAAATATTATTATTCACGCAGGTAAGCTGGAGGCTTTCGTTTTACCATCTATAATCTTTAATTCTCGCCATCTTTCCGGCAGATGCGTTAATCTCTAAAGCACTAAACCACGGCATGATCATCACCAACGCATTACAAAAGGACTTTTCCCCAATATTGAAGTCGCAGTACAAACACTTTCCATTCACGGGGCGTTAAATTGAAGTACAGCTCAGATTCAAAATATTAGAATAATTGAGAAAAAGTAATAAGAAAGAAATTATTTTCCATTTATTTATTTTTGATACTAAGTAAATGCAATTAAGTTTCTTATAAATTAAATCTGGAATGTTTAGATAAGATTTTAACATTTACAAAATATAAAATACAATAAATTAGGTATACAACAGCTTTCTGAAACACATCAAAATATTAGAATAAAATTTAGATTGGTTCAAAATATTAGAATATTTTATTTTACGCAAAAATATTACCTTATGAATATGAAGTAAATGGTAATTAATATTTTGTAGCACCCCCTTTAGCTTTAATAACAGCGTACAATCGATCTTACATACTATATACAAGGTGTTTACAAACATTTCTATCAATATTAGCCCAAATAAGACTTTATATGTGCCACTAACTCAGTTTTACTTTAAGGAGAATTTTCTTGGAGTTTTTCTTCATTATACCCCATAAGTTTTCGATGGGATTAATGTCTGGTGAGTTTGGTGGCCAAGGAAGTACCTTAATTTTCGTTGATGGAACCAATTCTAATGACACCGAGGTATGTGGTGACGCTAAATCTTGTTGAAAGATGAAATCATCTTCAAATAAATCTTCTGATGATGGAATCATGTAATATTCCAAAATTTCTTGATATATCTGAGAGTTAACCTTTTCGTAGACTATGCATAACTTTCCAGGTCCTTCTGCGCTCATGCAACCCCAAACCATGACACTAGCAGCAAATATTACCGAACGTTTAAGGCATTCTTTATCAAATGCTTCTTGCTTCATTCTACAAACTCGAATACCTAGATTACCATATGAAACACAAAACATACTTTCATCACTAAATAATATTTTTTTCCAATCTTCTTCGCTCCATAAACGTCTTGATTTACACCAATTCAATCTTATACGCTTTTATTTTGCAGTCATGAGAGGTTTTGTTTTCGGTACGCGAGATTCAAACTTAAATTTATGGAGACGTCTTAATGTTGTCGATTTAGAAACTTCAACTCCTTCTTCTTTCCATTTTCGGTGCAAGAATCGCACACTTAGCACAAGCGTATAGTTAAGAAAACGGTTTTTCTTAACTATACGCTTCAGTTTCCTGTCATCTCTAGCAGATGTTTTTGGTTTTCGGCCGCCATTTCGGCGATTATTTTGTAATTTTCCATTTTTTGAATATTGTGTTAGTATTTTACTAAAGCTTGATTGCGAACAATGTAAATAATTCGCTATATAACATTGATTTTTACCGTGCCGATACAAATCAACCATACGAAGTTTAATAGATTCAGGAATATCACTCACACGACCCATTTTAAGACGAAAAAGCAAACAAACTGCAAAAAGAATACTGATTTTAAATAAAATTGTCTGAATTTAATCAATGATGCCACCAGTTATGAATTTGTGATAATTAAAGGAGAATTAATGTGAAATATTCTAATATTTTGAACCACTTGAATAAATATTCTAATATTTTGACTTTTCAAAATAATTTTTTTTTCAATTAATCTTTTCAAAAATGATATTAATTTTAAGATAATAAATAAGTTTAATCAACAATAAGTTCTTAATAAAAATATCGTTTGCATATCTGCATTAAAAGACATTAAATTACCAAATGATATTTTCAATTTGTAAAAAAATGTAATTATTCTAATATTTTGAATATGAGCTGTACATCCTACTCTTCCTAGCGATGTTGTCATAGCGCAACGCGGCGACGTCTGGGTGACTTCACTGTGGAACTTCACCGTGGATTTGAAAATCACGCGCACTGCTTTTAAACTTTCAGATGCGAAAAACCAGATTTAAGAGTATGCATTTGCTAATGGATAATTATTAAAACTAGTTGGCACCCGCCAAAACATGACGGCAAGATAATAAATAAATGTACTAATACACAAATTACAATTGACAAATCATTCCCAAATGTTGAAAATCATAATAATGCGCAGAAACAAATTAATGTGTTTAAGCTTAGAGAGTATCTAAAGCCAGATTTAAAAATGTCACTGAGCATGCGCAGAAAGCAAATTTTTAATTGTAAATTATCGCTAATTAAACAGCGCGAAATGAACAATTTCCATCAGGTTTAATCTTATATTTCACAAACATAATTATCATAAAAATAAAAATAGCAGAGAGAGATCTAGAGAGACTTCTAGGAATAAACGTGTTTATCATTAAAACATGTCACTGAGCATGCGCAGAAATCAATTTTTTTAACTGTAAATTATCGCTAATTAATAGAAATTGTGGTTACAAAAACCAAATTTGTCAAATCTACAGATTGTAATCTTTTGTTTAAGACCAAAATGAAGTAAATTAATGCAGTAGTTTTCTCTCACGGACTGCCCAAAAAGTCGGCTTAGCAACTTAAATATATAGATAGCAATAAAGGATTTCCTAAGCTTAATCTAGGAGTCGTAAACCTGCGAGGTCAGCTGATGATTCGCCTTAACACAGAGGAACTATATTTAGTCTTCAATATATATACAAATACTGAAAGCAGTATAGTAAGGGAACACTTCGGAAAACTTACATGTCCGAGTACTTTAACACAAAAGACATCATCTTGTGCTTGATGAGATGATGGGCTAGAAAAATCATACTTAATTTCCGGAAGGAGACTTTAATTTCCCACGGGTACTTAGCTGAGTATGCAATACAATGAGTAATTAAAGGGAATAGGGTAGTCCAGGTCACCATCGGTAGACTTACGAGTATACATCGCGGGAGCCTTTCTTTTATCAATGGACAGAAAACTTTTCGAAGTTGCACTAAATGTGTTTCAGTACAGGTATCACCTGCCTTCCTATCGGGGGCTGCTGCATGAGGACCTATTTACTGTGCCTCTTCTCGTGTATGACTTCACGTGTATGACTGCGCCTCTTCTCGTGTATGGTCGTGAACCAAGAGTCCACGACCTCTTGGACTTGGTTTAGCCTTTTGTTAAGCTCCTTGTAATAGCCGAAAGTTTAGTGCATTGGTTCAGAGCCTGTAGGTTCGAGTCCTACTGTTGGTTTTTTTTTGTTTTTTTTTTTTTGTTGTTGTTTGTTTGTTTTTTTCTGGGGTGGGGGTGGTGGAACACTACGGTCAACTTTTTGATACGTGAGGGCTCATTAGACCGGGACCTACAGTTTAAAGACGATTCCGAACGACTACAAACATCCACGCAAACAGTGGGACTCGAAACTACAGGATCTGAACCGAATGCCAGAGCCCTAGCCATTCTACCATCACCTGGCCCCCACTGTTCGGATACATTTTTGTAGTCATTTGAAATCAGCTTCAAACTGTTGGTCCCAATCTACTAATCCTTTGTGTAGCAAAACAGTGGGCCATAGCACTCCCAATCAATCAAAGAAAACCCCAATCATCTATTGCTAAGTAGATCATTTCTTCATTTCAGTATTGCTTGCAACGGGAGAATATTAATTAAAAATTAATTCAATTACTACCGTATTACCCTTCTAACACTGATTGCTACAAATGCGCTTCAAACCCTTTCGGAATAAATACATTCGGAAGAAGACCATTCCATTAGCATGCGCGGGGAAACGCAGTGACAAAGAGGACCCACTTAATATACTTCCCCACGGGCAGTTTGAATCTCCCTCGGGAAATTAGGTATAATATTTCTAGCCCATCGTATCATTAGGTGCAAGGCGGTGTCTTGGATATTCCTCATGTCATTCCTCATTCGCCCTCAATCATCGCTACCCGCTGAACTGTCAACCAATCGGGAGGAGGCAAGAAGTTTGTCCCGCGGCTGTTTTTTTGGGTGTATAGAGGATTAATTAAACGCGTGTCACCGAGGATGTAAAGGGGAATTCTTTCAGTCATTAAGTAATCGGCAGTCATGAATCGTGATCTGATAGATTGCATGCTTGTGGGCAGGAGAATAATGATGAAAACAATCATTCACTGGGGTTAGAGCGCGGAGGAGGCTGGGTGAAGATAGAATCACCTCGGCGAAAAATCCGACTACTCCCTTCATTCCTTCCTCCAGAGGTCCTCAAACTTTTTTTTAAAAGACATGACGCATATTTCCTATTATTAAACATATATGCAGCTTTAACTTTCTGTCGTTTTCCGGGCTTCTAGTATCTAGAACATAAGAAGATTTATAGAAATGGGATGGCATAACAAACTCCTCTAAACCCCCTACCCCCTACCCCCCACAAAAAAAAATCTGATTAACTAAAAGTGTAAAAGTTTATTTTTTTCGTTTATTTTTTACATTCTGCTTGAATTTTCTCGTCAATACCCATAAATGCGTTATTTTACTTCTTGTCTATACTGGATTTTTAGCTTCTTTGCTGTTAAGTTATAAAACTTCAATGTTATCAATCTATATAAAAAGTTTCAAATATTTTAACGTAGGATTACGTTCCACCATAACGGTCCTCCTGAAAGAAAAAATTCAGACGCTAAAACCGTCCGTTGTCGCGAGTTAAAATTTTGGCAGTGCGCCAAACCCATTCTGCATCGCTTGGGCAAGCAGTAAACAGTTAAACAGAAAAAGTATCAAAATGCGCCAAAATTTTGACATACATATACATATATATGTACATACGTTCATATATATAGATAAATATATACATAACACATACATACATATATACATACAAAAGAGGTAAGCAACGATAAGTAATCCTACGTTAATAACCCGCGGTAGTTTCGTTAGAAGAGACTACCTGAATTTTTTTTTTATTGTTTTGGATTGAAATCAGCTTTGAAAGAATATTGAAAATAATTTGCTGTTTCATCAGCTTTTTTGAATGCCTAAGAAAGCCGGTGACAAGGGAGGCAAATGCCCAGGGGCCCGGTTAAATAAGAGTTGACTAAAAAAATTTATACAATTATATATATAATAGCCGTTGTCTCTGTATAACACTTCCGGGCTGTACTCATCTTTCAATTGAAGCCCTCAGTAAATAAACAGCAGGTTAGGCTTAATTTCAATTTCAGATGTGGATCAGAATTTTTTCTTACCTAAAAACTAATATCTTCTCCATCAAATCACGTTTGTTCAACCTATTTTTCTATAAAACATTCAGAAATAAAAAAAATTGGATGCTTTTAGCTGTATATTTAACAGTTTTTAAAAATCTGTTTACTTTTGCGATTAATTGTGAAAGTAAACAAGCTTGAATGTGAATGAATCAAGTAGCTCAAGTATTCATATCGCGTAGTGAGCTGTAAAAAACTGGATGGCAGTCTACTACTCCAATCGCATGAAAAACTAAATAAAAAATAATGATAGGGTTTGCTTTTACAAGGTGTGGATTAAATGCAATATTGTTAGATAATTCAAGATATTTTTTAACTTTCATATACTTTTTCCATTATGACGTCATTTTTAGCATTGTGACATCAAAATGACCGGTTGGATGGCAGTCTACTACTCCAATCGCATGAAAAACTAAATAAATAAAAAATAATGAAAGGGCTTGCTTTTACAAGGTGTGGATTAAATGCAATATTGTTAGATAATTCGGAATATTTTTTAACTTTCATAAACTTTTTCCATTATGACGTCATTATTAGTATTATGACGTCAAAATGATGGGTTGGATGGCAGTCTACTACTCCAATCGCATGAAAAACTAAATAAATAAAAAATAATGAAAGCGTTTGCTTTTACAAGGTGTGGATTAAATGCAATATTGTTAGATAATTAGGAATATTTTTTAACTTTCATATACTTTTTTCATTATGACGTCATTATTAGTATTATGACGTCAAAATGACGGGTTACCTTCTAGTGTTCAAATATTGAGTGGAGAGGGGGGGCCCGCTGTATTATTTTGCCCCGGGCCCTGGCTCAGTTGACGGCGGCCCTGCCTAAGAATAGGAATTTTATTCCAATATTTAGTTCCGAGGCTCACCTAAATCGTACTCCCATAATAAAGTAGCCAGGAAGACTTCGAGGCGAATAACAAAAGGGGAATATCTCACGACAGGTGCGTCCGCATAAAAATCAGAGTTAGCTTTTCCGCAGATATGTATTCACAGACACGTATTATAGTTCTGGTTTTCGAATTTTTGTAAGTTCAGTTGCTCGAAAGCAACTTCGAAAAATACACAGTTCAGTCATATTAATGTGACCACTGCCTACTTTTGACGTCAACGTTAAATAACCAATCGCAGATGGCACGTGTTATCAGCAAATTTGGTGGATATATAAAGTGTGTTCTAGGCATTCGGAAAACATTTCAGCTCTTGCAGTCATGCAGAAACGGAGCGGTTTATCCGACGTCCAAAAGGGCATGATCATTGGCTTTCGGGTCAAGGGTGGAAGCATTTCCGAAACGGCTAATTTTGTAAACTGTTCGCGGGCCGCCGTGGTAAAAGTATACCATGCATGGCAAAATGACACCATCCAAAATCAGCGACGTGGCAAATGTGGTGCACCACGGGCCATAGATGGCAGAGGTGAACGACGGCTGCGGAGATGCGTTCGGGCAAATAGACGTGCAACCGTTGATCAACTGACCGTCCAGATGAACCAAGGGGCTACCAACAGTGTCTCCATAACGACGGTTCAACGAACGTTGCTGCGTATGGGCCTCCGCAGACGCCTGGTTAATGCACCTATGCTCAGTGCTGTTCATCGGCTACGAAGGCTGGAATTTGCCCGCCAGTACCGCAACTGGACTTCCACTGAGTGGAGACAGGTGGATTTTCCGATGAATCACGTTTTATGCTCCATCGGATAGATGCACGTTGGCGTATACGGCGTGACGCGTCTGAAAGCAAACACCCTGCAACAATTGCCGGAAGAGTCCAAGCTGGAGGAGGGAGCATTATGGTCTGGGGAATGTTTTCGTGGTATTTTCTGGATTCACTCATAATTGTGGATGGCACGATGGATCAACACAAGTATGCATCTATCCTTGCGGACCATGTTCACCCCTACATGCGAATTGTTTTTCCTCAGGCTGATGGCATCTACCAGCAGGACAATGTGACGTGTCATAAAGCTCGCAGTGTACGCTCGTGGTTCGAAGAGCACCAGGATGAGTTTACCGTACTCTCTTGGCCAACAAATTCCCCGGACTTGAACTCAATCGAGAATCTGTGGGACCACCTCGATCGGGTTGTTCGCACCATGGATCCTCACCCGCGTAACCTAGCGCAGCTGGCCACGGCACTGGAGTCGGCATGGCTCAACATCCCAGTGAACACCTTCAGGAACCTAATTGACTCTCTTCCTGCACGTCTCGCAGCGGTCCGCTCTGCGAAAGGTGGTTATTCTGGATTTTGACAGGTGGTCACATTAATGCGACTGGACTGTGTATTTAATCCAAATAAAAAATTTTGCAGTAAAAAAATTTTGCAGTATGTATTAACAGACGGAGTACAGAGCTTTACAGGTATTCCTCGACTTATGACCACTCGACTTACTACCCCTGGCACTTACGACCGAAATTTTAATTTATTTTTTACTTATTTTTATCTTTTCTCAAAAATATTGTTCCTTGAATGTACAGTACATGCCTAGATATATTACATGACTATTAAAAACTACCTTGGATAACTTTCTTAAAAAAACTTGCAACGTATCTTCTGCCGCAAATTCTGAACCATTGGATTGTACTAACATAATAAGTAGTGACGGCGGAGAATAATTTATGCCTTCTAAATAAAGTACAATGTATTTTAAATTACGTATGTATGTAGGAAAGTAAAAAATATATGTACATATACAAAAAAAAAAATAGTTTGAAACTCGACTTACGACCAAATCAATTTACGACCAATGTCTCGGTCCCTATCTCGGTCGTAAATCGAGGAATATCTGTAATTTAAAATCTATATATATATAACGCGTATGTTTGCGGCAAAAATCGACGATATTTCTACACTCCGAATGGCAACTACCGGATGTAAACATTAGCGGGCGTCCACAATTTAAAACCGCACGTGTGTAGTGTTGACATTTTTTGCAACCGCTGATCTTTTGACAAAATATGTTTAGACCTATCAAATTCGGTGTTTATTCATGGACAGTTTTGTATGTAGGTTTATCTAGAGTCCGTTCTTTTAATTCTGTCACTGTAGTATCTCCTACTTCTGAAATACTTAACTGTGTACTCGTATATCAAGAAGTTTTATGAATATCATAGTTGTAATCCACACTATATTTTAGTACTTGCTGAATTTTTACTCCATTTTATAGGTGAAGAAATTTTTTCCAACAATTTTTTATTTGATGTAATGATAAAGTGTAGATATCTCAGTTTTGAAAAATTACATACAGAGAAGGATCTAATTTTTAAAATCATTGGTGTTGGGTTTCTCAGTCTGATCTTTAACTATGTTCTGAAGTAATGGAAATTCACATTTTTTAATCACGATGTTTTAGAATCAGCCTTATAGTGAATTTAGCAATGACTATACATTTTTTGGCTGAGCTCCCACTACGTCTTAACAACGTATATTTATGATGACAGGTAATGGTAGCATTCCTTACATATGTTACTTTCAGTTGAGTTGTTTTGCAAAATAAAATATGAAACTAAAACCGACCATGCTGGTAGCGCAGCGGCTAGTTCTAATAAAAAAGCGATTTATATAGAAAAAAAAAATTCTGTCTTTGAACAAAGTCAAAATCATCGTAACTAGAAATCTAACTTTGTGAACTACATAGGCAGTGGCGTAGCAAAGGGGGGGGGGGGCAAGGGGGTCTATCATGCCCCGGGCGCCACTCGCAGAGGGGCGCCAATGTAAGATCCATATATTATATTACTATATGTTTTCGAGGTGGATGCCAATATAAGGTCTATATATTATATTACTATATGTTTTTCAGGGGAGGGCCCCAATATAAGGTCTATATATTATATTACTATATGTTTTTCGGGGAGGGCGCCAATATAAGGTATATATATTATATTACTATATTATTTTGTGGGGGGCGCCAATATAAGATCTATATATTATATTACTATATGTTTTTAGGGGAGGGCACCAACATAAGGTCTATATATTATGTTACTATATGCTTTTCGGGAGGGAGTGCCAATATAAGGTCTATATATTATGTTATTATATGTTCATCGAGGGCGCCAATATAGGGTCTATATATTATATTACTATATGTTTTTCAGGGGAGGGGGTGCCACAAAAAGTATCGTGCCCCGGGCGCCAGTTATGCTCGCTACGCCACTGTACATAGAACGCGGTATTCTTTCCTTAGCCTATATTCGTTTCTCTTTTTCCACACATTGCTCTGAAAACATTCCTTAACTTTTGCATTTTATCCACGAATGAACTGCAGTTGAGCCTCACATTCGGCGCAGTATCAGGTTCAGGCAAATCCCTTCTGGTGCGAGCTCAGAAATAGGCCAGAAATCATCCCCGATCAATTTCATGGACTTATCGGCTCTTCTTATCTGTCGATTCCCTCGCCGAAATCCGGTAATCGATTCTTTCGGCTAAAAGCATCGCGATATTGATCCCCGTGATCATGGCATGCGTACAACGTCGAGATCACCGACTTCTTAAGAGTTGTCTTGCTTTGAGTGTTGTCTTCCTCCTCTTCTGGCGAAAGGGAAAGTGCTCGCCCATTCTATTTCCACAATGGGAAGGAGGAGTTAGTCGGCGAAGCATTACGGAGAGGTTTTCAAAGATATAAGGGAAGTTTCAGGGAAGCGACAGTGAAAGGATCCCACCTGATACTTTCGTTTAGAGATTAGTTTTTCAACAACATAGCCATGTTATTTACGTATTCGATGAAGAAAACTTATATGCATCATAAATATCTTCTTTCTTATTTACGCCTAGATGCCAGATATTATGGGCATGTATGTTTTACCTTTCTAATTATAAGGAACATCCTCTAAATACAGTTTAAACACGTGGAAATATTATACATATAATAGCCGTTGTCTCTGTATAACACTTCCGGGCTGTACTCATCTTTCAATTGAAGCCCTCAGTAAACAAACAGCCGGTTAGGCTTAATTTCAATTTCAGATGTGGATCAGAATTTTTTCTTACCTAAAAACTAATATCTTCTCCATCAAATCACGTTTGTTCAGCCTATTTTTCTATAAAACATTCAGAACTAAAAAAAATTGGATGCTTTTAGCTGTATATTTAACAGTTTTTAAAAATCTGTTTACTTTTGCAATGAATTCTGAAAGTAAACAAACTTGAATGTGAATGAATCAAGTAGCTCAAGTATTCATATCACGTAGTGAGCTGTAAAAAACTGGATGGCAGTCTACTACTCCAATCGCATGAAAAACTAAATAAATAAAAAATAATGAAAGGGTTTGCTTTTACAAGGTGTGGATTAAATGCAATATTGTTAGATAATTCGGCATATTTTTTTAACTTTCATACACTTTTATCATTATGACGTCATTATTAGTATTATGACGTCAAAATGACGGGTTACCTTCTAGTCTTTTAATAATATCTTGCGTCTTCCAGCTCAAGTAATAGTAAAGATAATTCCAACTGGACTAAATTGTTATCTGAATAATATTTGTCGTTTAGTAATTATCTAGAATAGAGTTAACCCATTACTAATAACTATGTAAATATAATAATATAAAATTCTTAATACACGTATATGTAAAAATCATCTGCGATGTAGGTTGGTTAGTTCTTCTTGGGACTCGTTAATTATGGATTAAATAATTATCTGAATAATAAATATCATTTAATAATTATCTATAATAAAGATAACCCATTACAAAGTAACTATGTAAATATAATAACATAAAATTCTTAATGCTTGTACATGTAAAGATCATCTGCGATGTAGGTTGGTTAATTCTTATTGTGGCTTAGCAATTATGACTACATTTTGCATCTAGGAGCTTCAATGATGAATAGATAACGGTTAAAGCTGAATTCCACAATTATCTACGTAACATCAAAATAATTATTCACATTTGTTTCACGTTGATGAATAATACAATATTCAACTCATTTCGGGAAAGTGCTTACCCATTCCGCACAACTTAAATTAATTAAATTTATTAAAATTGAGTCTTTAATACAGCTCAAATGGAGAAATTGATTTAAATAAATTGATTTCAGTCCCAATTTTTGATATAATATGTTACTGAATACATTAGCAGATATTATATATATATATATATATATATATATATATATATATATATATATATATATATAAGAAAAAGATGAAAGAGAAAACCAGTAATAGCTCTAAAGCTACTTGCAGCCAGGAACAAATAACATGAAAAGAAAAGTATGAAAGAGGTTTTAGACAGCATTTCTTCATCAGCGGTGTCAATGCTGTCTAAAAACCAATGGATTGTTTCCAATGAGTATGATCTATACAATAAACACACTCAGACACCGTACAATCCATGCAAAACAGAAGAATTGATTAATAAATGAATAAAGATTGAATAATAGTACTTAACCGAAGAACACCAAGCCTGGCGCTAAACAGAGTGGAAGTTAAGAACTTGTAACCGCAAGATGACTGACGTCACAAAACTTGCAACCATGGAGGTAGTGGATTCTCAGTTACAGACTTACTTAGGATACCGTATTTTAGGACTATATATATATATATATATATATATATATATATATATATATATATATATATATATTAATTTCTACTGTGTATTGAAAATTTATTTCTCCATATATATTTTGAATAAATTTATTGAACATATAATATATAAATATAATATATCATAACTTCTTTAATTACGTACTTCTCTTGTGGAAGCAAATATTTTGGCCATATATCATATCTTTTACACGATTATTTTAGCATAAATTTTACACCTATTTTTATCAAAATGAATGCAACAATTCCTTTTTTCTTAAACAGAAGACATGCTTCTATAGTTTCTTGGGAAATATGTTGAAAAATAACTAAAAAGCCATTCCCTCAAGATATAGTCATTAGATACCCTGAAGACACAGTTATTAGATAAGAAAATAATTTGCATTAGAATTAATCTGTGTTAACAAGTTGTATTTTTTAGTGCTGAAAAATTTATTCCCTTCATTGTCGATCCTACACTGAAAAGATGTGAGATTGAATCGACTCCAACGTACTTGAGCAGATATGTCATGTTGAAGACACAATATTGGGATGAAATCCATAATTGCTGCTGATTATTCTCGAAGGGACTTTTATCCATTTGGACATAAATGTATATTCTACAGTTCATTTAGAAATTCGGAAGTAATCGTACTGATCGAAAACCTGCCAATCCATTCTCTTTTAGATAAATTTTATGTGTCTGCACAGTCGTGTCGGGTCCCTCCATTTCCACGCCCCCTCAAAGTATAGGTATCTAAAGAAGAAAAAAATAATGAATAATAATAATTACAAGATAAAAAGAACTTTTTATATACCATGTTTTTTAATTTTCTGTTGAATCATATAAACTTGACAATTCTATGTATTAATAGATACTTTTTAAAATTTTTTTTGATGAATTATCCCATCAACTTGAAAGAAAATGAAGTTAATTGGAAGTTAACTTGCATATAACTTTTCCTTCGCGTTCCGACCAATAGATGGCTGCACCAGTCTACAAAACAAAATTAATTAAAAATAACTGAAAATGAATTTAATTCTGCTTAAAGATGGCTAGTATTAAAAAAAGCATTCTAATCGTGTTCTGAGCTATTCTAAAAGTTTCAAATGTCTAGCTAGTCGGGAAGATAGTTAAAAATCGATTGCAAGATTTGTACTTGACAAACACACACACGAACACACAAACAAGAAAGCAAGTTAATAAAAACATGGTAATAATAAAACCCCCACAAATTTTAAAATAATAGATTTCATACATAAAGTTTTCACCACATTATGTACTGGAAACACACAGAATTACTTTGGTTGTTTTGAGATATATTTAAGACTTCTATTCCAATATTCCCCTTAGCAATTCCCCCAAAAGAATGTAGCTGCCATTATATCTAACAGATGCTAATCAAAGTTTAAAATTTTGTATGCCACAACCATAAAACTGAAGAAATATGAAGTTGAATGAGTAAATGCAAAATTTGCAAACCTCCGATTTCTCTCTCTCTCTCTCACACACACACACACACACACACACGTGTGTGTAAATATGTGTGTGTGTGTGTGTAGATATGCAGGCATGTTCTTTACAATTGTGTGTATGTGTGTATATGCAGGCTTGTTCTTTATAATATGCACGCTTGTTCTTTGCAATATGCAGGCAGGTATTTTACAATTTTTTTCCAATGCGCAGACGGTTTCTTGGACAATCCTCTTTTGTATGTATATATATATGTATGTGTTATGTACACTGCTGGCCACTGTAAATGCAACACCCTGAAGGAAAAATGCAAATAACATGAAATTTACAACATGCATTAGCGGAGGTAAGAATTTCAGCGCAGAAGAATTTCAGCGGGGACGCACATCACGCGCGCCTGTGGCGCCACTTCAAAGCGCTATTTAAGGCTTGGAGATTTCGACGATTTCAAGTTTGGCAATTGTGTTTTTCTTGTGGTTTTTTCAAAAAAAAAAACGATCAATTATGCCTCGTCGAAAACAGTGATCATCTTTTGATCAAGTATCCGAGTTCGACAGAGGAAGGATAGTGGCCTACCGAGATTGTGGATTATCTTTCAGGAAAATCGGTAGTCGTGTTGGACGAAACCAAACAACTGTAACGCGGATATGTGATCGTTGGATGCAGGAGGGTACGACGGACCGGCGTGTTCGATCGCATCCACCTCAGCGCACCACTTCACGTGATGACAGGCAAATTGTGCGCATGGCAGTGACGGATCGCTCAGTCACATCACGAACCATAGCACAGCACATGCAGTCTGTAACGCATTATCCAGTGTCTGCGCGTACCATTCGACGCCGTTTACAGCAGAGTGGTCTGTCCACAAGACGTCCAATGCTTTGTCTACCCTTGACGCAGAACCACAGACGTCTCCGCCGCCAATGGTGCGATGACAGAAGGATGTGGACGGCAGAGTGGAATGAAATTGTCTTTACTGACGAGTTTCGCTTCTGTCTGCAACACCACGATGGTCGCATTCGAGTCTGGAGACACCGTGAAGAGAGGATGCTGAACAGGTGCGTTATGCACCGTCACACTGGTCCTGCACCGGGTATTATGGTATGGGGCGGTATTGGATATCACTCTCGCACACCTCTAGTACGCATTGTCGGTACTTTAAACAGCCAGCGCTACATCTCCGAGGTGTTGGAGCCAGTTGTCCTTCCTTACCTTCAGGGCTTGCCCACAGCCATATTTCAACAGGATAATGCGCGACCACACGTGGCACGCATTGACCTACGGTTCTTCGTCAATCGCGAGATTGAATTGCTTCCCTGGCCGCCACGCTCTCCGGATCTTTCGCCGATAGAAAACATGTGGTCCATGGTTGCTCTACGATTGACCCAGATTCCATTCCCATCTGCCACAGCAGATCAACTTTGGCAACGTGTGGAAGCTGCTTGGTCTGCTGTACCCCAAGAACTCATCCAAAGTCTGTTTGAATCAATGCCGAGGCGTGTGGCAGCGGGGATCTCCAACAATGGCGGCTACTCTGGCTACTGATTTTGGCAGGAACCACACTTCACAGAAGTCTATAAATTTAATCATTTGATACTTGGTCAACATGTTATCTACAAAATAAATTTTGTTGTGATATCTCTTGTCTTTCTTGGTGTTGCAATTTGGGTGGCCAGCAGTGTATATATGTATCTATATATATGTACGCATGTATATATATATATGCATATATGTATATCAAAATTCTGACGCATTTTGGTACTTTTCTGTTTAACTGTTTACTGATTGTCCAAGCGATACAGACTGGGTCCGGCGAATATCCTTACTGTCATAGTACACCGCAGTTTTGCCAGCCACTTTATTATGGGGGCACCATATATGAAGATTACCATTAACCCTCTATGAAGAGACGAAACAAACGGAGGCTTTTTAGTGTCGCAACGCCGGGATTCGATTCGAGCATCCCGAGCACCGAAAACTAGCACGCAGTACCACAGGGCCGCCACAAGCCTCATTTTACAAAAATAGAACTTTTAACTTTAAGGGTAGGAAAGCATGTTTAAGATTCAAATAGGGATACCCAAAACAGGTAAATTCGCTACCCAGAAGTGTTAAACCCTGAAACAGCATTTCATTTTTTATAGTGTGGAACAGTAAAAACGGAATGACACTTCTGAACATGAGTTCATTTTATTGGTTACCGCAGCTGCAGCGGAGCGCAACTGCTAACTTTTTATCCTTCCCCTTCTTTTGGTATGCCACAAAAATTGAATTCGAATAAAAAGTATGCGATTGTAAAACTTTCCTGTTATAAGCAGTTAGGAGGGGAAAGTTTAGAGAAAGCGACTATCTTTCTTCCTGATACATGCTCTTCAAGATCATTTAACCCTTCAGCGGTCGCGCCAATTTTTTTGAACACCAGCAAGCGCGCGTTGCATAAAGTGCAACGTCTCTTTCAGCCTCGATTATTCCTTTTGTAATAAACTTTTTTTTTTCAAATTGAAAATAATAATTCTACGTTTTATGAAAAGTTATAAAATGTTGATAATACTGAGATATATTTATAATTAAAGGCCAAAGAATGCAGATACAATAGCCTTAATTCAAAACTGCCTGGTTTAATGCATTTAAGGACAACTTGCGAATGGATACCTATTACGGCCAAAAACATAAACAACAATGAGATAGTCCATCTTCGTGATATACGGAATACTGCGTAATAGCTGCGCATCTGATCTACTACATCAACTCATAATTTTGTCGTATTGCAATCCAGTATATTTGCTGGTTTACCACGCTTAAATCACGACCAACAATGAATGAAAAGGAATACAAGGGTCAGAAAATCAGACCTGCATTAGAAAGGGTGTAGCTATAAATAGAAACTGCTTAGAACATTCAAACCTTACTTGTAAAAACAAACCATTCAAAGTTACGAAAATGTTGCACTTTGTACACGTGCGCGCCCGCTGAAGAGTTAAGGACGTTTTCTATCCTCTGTTGAAAAAAAGTCAAGACTTAACTACCGCATGTCATCGACGTTTCACTTAGCCGAAAAATGGGTTATAAAGTATCTTCCTATCTATAGTTCAGTCCCTCATTAATTCTGGTCGTTCGGGTTAAAAGCTTCCTCGTAAAGGAAATTATTCAAACAAATGAATATAATTAGCCAAGATTAAATCAAATAAAATGATAAAGGTTGATAAACTAAACTTTCCTATCTATATATATAAAACAGTTCCGTAACTGACTCATTCATTCACTGACTGACTGACTGACATACAACGCACAGACCAAACCGCTGGACCTAAAGGGCTGAAATTTTGCATGGCGATTCTTCTAATAGTGTAGGGGTGCACTAAGAAAGATTTTTCAAAAATTCTTCTTAGATTTTTTAAAATTAAATTTTTAAGCTGTTTTTTAAACTTTTTTTACGTTTGCATTTAAAATAATACATTGAGGGTTATAAAATTTATATCACGAGAAAGATCATAAAAATTCCTTCAAAATGAAATTTTTTTCGAATTTTTACCTCCATTTCCTGATTTTTGGTGAATTTTTAAAGATTAATTTTTAGAATTTAATTTATTAAATGCCGATCACGTGATTTCTTTTTCTGGTACTTTAAATAAATTTATCGTCACGTGCGTAACAACTAAATAGACAAAAAAAATATTTTTTTCTCTTTCTAATGCAGCAGACGATTGGATATTATCCCCAAAAAATGCATATCCCTTACGATTTTTTTTATAAATATATATATATACATAGATATATATTTTACATAAATTGTATAGATTGATCATCGCATTTATTATAAATATATATATTTATTTTTTGGCATAAATTGCATACGTTGACCGTTGTATTTAATTTGAATGTACTCCGTAGCGAAGCGCGGGTTTTCAGCTAGTATAGTATATTCAGTCATCATTTGTTAAAAAAACTTAGTTCGTATATCAGGTTAATTTGGGTCTAATAAAAAAACATTTTCATGTGCATCAAACTCTAGATTACCTGGCAGCGCAATAATTGTTTATCCAAGAAGTATCACAAAGGAAAAAGATTAGAAAAAAGATATCCGAGAGAATGTCCCCATGGCCGGGGCCTGTCCCAAAGGACTGACTTCTTCCAGACGGAAAAACTAAAAATTATGCAACAGTAATATACTCTGTTTCAATCATTATATAATTAATTAAATAAATCTCTGAACAGTTAATTATTTTTAAGTATGTTGAGCAATTTTCGGTTTTCCGGCATCTGTGCCCACCCATTCATTAATTAACTCGGTTAGTAATTAGCCCGAGTTCATTTACATGCTTAAAGCTAAGGTTCTGCATAAAATTTCCTAAAATAGAAATTCGATGTATCGAGACTCTAGACCAGCCATACTTTTATCTCCCGGGCTCCACATACATATGTTTGCTACATTACGCGGGCCGCAACACTGCACCTCATAATATAATATAATATTGTAAAAAATAAAAACTCAAAACCTAAATGTATTAATACGTTTATTTAAAGAAAGAGTGTGATTTGTTTAGGTTGAGACAAATTTTTGACTATTTTAGACAAATCGGGTTTATACTTGTAGCATGCTGCCAGGCCCGCCATCAGGCTGGGGCAGGGGGGACAAAATCCCCGGGGCCTGGGCTTCCGGGGGGCCCGGTTAAAATAAGAGTTGAGTATAAAAGATGTATATAATGTTCAAATATTGAGTGGGGACGAGGCCCGCTGTATTATTTTGCCCCGGGCCCTGGCTCAGCTGACGGTGGCCCTGCATGCTGCTCTCAATACGTTGTTGTTGTTGTTGTTGTTGCATATACCTTTTGACCGACAGCAGCATCAGATCAAGTCCCGAAGGCTATGGGCAATGAAGGTGCGGCTCCTGTTTTGACTGGCACCACAAGGGTCGGAGTCCGACTTGGCCAAAGGACCAGTTCCGTAATTTTGAACCGAGTCAAGTAACGAGATCAGAACACTTGACCCCGCACCTCCAGAGGTAATTTCGAGATCATGGAGGACATTGCAGTCACGACAGATTTTACGTGTGCCAGCCTCTATTAGTGTGCAAGGCAGTGGGTTTATCAGCGACAAGCATCGCAGATCAAGAGCCGCTGGCAAGAGCCCGCTTCTCTTGTCAACTGGGCCACTGCGCACCATCCTCAATACGTCCTCAAGGTAAGCCGATGTCTATTTACGTTCTCGGAATATTTCATTTTGGAATTGGATGTATAGAGTTTCTATGCTCACTTCTACCCAGACTTGGGTGTATATAATTTGAAGTGGCTCTCTATTTGAATTTGAACCACACACAGTTTATACATGAAACAATGTTTATTGAATTCGTTGCACATATAATTGGCTTTACAGCAATAAGCATGCGTACTACTTGTACGGAATGTATAAACACAGCTTTCAAGAACAATATATTTTTATACTCACGAACAGTAAGTCAAACCAGCAGTACTGCCATGTAAACTTCTGGCCCGCTAAGCACTAGCGCAGGATAACACCTTTTCAACCTTAACAATCTCCCCTTCTCATTAATGACGCTGCGTGGTATTTATACTAAGCGCGTATGCCGAAATTAGCATATCTGAAGCAGCTTCTTTAATTCATTCAAAAGTTCGATTCTTGTGAATCGAATCTTGTGTATACCTTACAGATGATTCGAACAACGTTGAGGCGAACAACGTCAGCAGTCGGTGGACACTTATAAGTTTATACAGTTTATACAGTTTTTCTCAGGCAGTATTTTCTCAGGCAGTATTCAATACAGTATTTCTCAGGCACACATTTTTAAAATTATGTTTACAAAAGAACCTGCCTGATAATAAGTGGTAGTATCTCGGGCAGCTCATAAAAGCTTGGTGGGCCAAATGCGGCCCCCGGGCAGCAGTAGGAATATCCCTGCTCTGGACAATTTAGCTTTACTGAGAAGTGACTTGCATAGCAGACATTACCTGTAGCAGCCACGGAAGCAACGGATTTCTCCGACGTGATGAGATGTTGAGAAATCAATAAGTAGGTCACATTCAAAGAGGGGAAAGGTATTGAAGAACTAGGAGCCAAATCGCAGACCCCCGAGGTGCGTAGATCTCGGGGCTTTCATCCTGATCCATCCTTTATTATAGCGGGATCACCGACATTTCAAGAGATTTGTTTGTCAATATCTGGCTTCACAAAGAGACGGTTTACTCAAAAGGAGGAAGGAGATAAATACCCCGAGTGGCTTCTTTTTTACTGAAAAAAAAAAAAGAGAGCGACTCGGAGGGGGAGGTTATTTTTTTGGAAAAGCGAAAGTGTCCGTCTTTGTATCAGTTTCTTTTTTTAAGACTTTGCGGCAAAAGGGATCTATTCACTGCGAAACTTTTTGTGGTCCATCTGCGGTCAGTGAAGTACTTGTCTTCACTGCAGGGGTGGGGATGGCGAATGGAATTCTGAGCACCTGTGAAAGTGGCTACAGGACGGGGGGTTGCTGTACTTAAGGAAGTGAGCCAAGAATCGTAGGTAGACGAAATGTACCTAAAGATCAAAATTAAGGAAACAAAGGGCCATTAACCTCTTTAATTTCCAATATTTTACCCTGTATACCCCATGAGTATAATTAATATTCTTTTCTACTACATGGAATATGATTAGAAATCACAAATAAGTATTTTGTGGAAGAATAAGACCTGTTTATCAAAAAAAACTTCAAAAATGCTAGAAATTTTTCAAAATGCTCCATGCGCATTCATTTTCTTCTGATTTATTCAAAATTTCTAGGAATCGTTACTGGAAATATTTCTCAGAAAACAGTACATAATTCTTTGAAATGATAAATATTTTTTTTTATTTTATAGACCATAAAATAAAGTAAAAAGATGCAAAAACTTAAAAAATAACAGACAGAATAGAAAAAAAAAAGGATTTAGGACTTGAGGTTCACACACACAAAAAAATTTAACGCATAATTATATTTATATACATGTGGTAAACTTATAATAAAAAAAATTAAGATTTTTAACTGATATGGAATGCGCGTGGAGCATTTTGAAAAAGTTAGCAATTTTGAAATGTTTTTTTGGAGAAACAAGCATTATTCTGCCAAAAATTCCTTATTTTGAACTCTTAATGGTTTTCAATGTAGAATAAAAGCATTTTGTATATAGAGTTAAAAATTTTAAAATTTTAAAATTTCGAGGTTGAAGGTCCCTTTTCCCCTTAAACCCCTAAATTTGATGGTATTCGCTAGTGATTTCTCTCTCTCTCCTAACACATTCGCACAAATATATATCACGAGAACGCATTGATGAAACATTGGTTTTAAACACCGTGTACCAGCTGATTATTCTCCGACTAATACACGCAGGATTTCTATTCAACAAATAGGGAAACAACAGTATGATCCCTCTAGACCACCTGGATTACATAAGTGAACCTTTTCATAGGATTAAGACCGACCTTATTGTTTTCATATAAGATCCAGGCTAGTCAAGGCGGATAAAATACGGCTTTTCAGGACAACAAAAATTTTTGCAATTTGTCAAAATCAATTTTTATACTCTTGGACAACTTTGAGAAAAGAGTATTCGCTGTTAAAGGTTTGTGCATTTTATTTATTAGTCAGAGAAAAAGTCGATAAATTAAAAAAAAAACTCTGAAAAACAGAGACATATTTGTAAAAATACTTGAAAAAATGTTTTTTTCTTCCAAATAAACTTTTCCCTCCTTTTTTTTCGCTGGAATATAAATGCATTTGTATAAGAAAAGTGTGAAATATCTTTATCATAAAACCACTGATAGCCTCATCTTTCAAATAATTTAAAAAATTAAGAAGTGATCTGATGTAAAATTTTCCTTCAAAAAAATTTCTTTCAAAATAAGGCCTCAAAATTTAGCGATTGATTTTTTTTTATAGTGATATGTATAAATATTTTAGAAGAAATGATAATATGTTGACAGTTTGAAAATCAAAATTCTTCGAATTTATAGACAAATATTTTATAATTAATATTTTATGATA